>OU452316.1:14783359-15278359 GCA_911728475.2 Pterostichus madidus | reverse complement strand
TACAAGTGTGGGCCATGTGTTCTACAGAATTAGGATTTGTTTATAAGAAGTGCGACTGAAGCAAGTTTCGCCAGAAGTCGACCTAATATACAAAAATAATAAAAAAATTACATTTGGAATTTTTTAGATTCACATTGCCAGGGGTCTGATTGATTGTTACTTAGATGCAGAATTTAATTTTTCTGCAACATTTATTTGATGTAATTTGGGAAATTTTGCGAAATGAAAAACTGATTTCCCATGTTAAACACCTATTACCAGTTTTCTAATTACGACCCTTATTACCTCTTATTATAATCTACATTTTTTAAATTAGGTTTTTCTTTAATTTTTATTAACATTATTTAATATTTAATTTCGTTTCAATATCAACAAATCATTGTGACAAATTTATCTTATTATTATTTAGAATTATATTATATTCGCATGAGTTACGATATCTGCACACCTTGATCTATGCAACCCACTAACAGGCCAGGGCTGCACTAAGCAACGTTCTTTTATTATGGCAAAAGGTTCTACAGAAAGATCACTCATTAAAGTATTTCTCACATTAGGCATAGAGATAAAAAATTTATCATTGTAATGAGTATTATGGATAATCATTTATAGTTAATTAAGTTATCAAAATTATACAGAAATTATACCAATATTCTATTTTCGTATTTATTGTATAAGTACCTATACACGTACGAGTATATTAATAAATGAAATATCAAACAACAAATATATTTTCTACTTCCGGTTGGTAAAGGCTGTATATTTTATTTATTTGAGGTAGACAATAAACATAATTATTTCTCTCAGTATAATCATGATATCATTATTACAATATAACTTTCATTAGTAGAATACAACTTTATTTTGTTTATTTCTTAATATATAAAAGTATTTGTTTTAACATTAAGTATTCTGACTTTCGCATACTGATAATGTAATTAAGTAAAAAAAAAATTAAATAAATTTCAAATCTTTGTTATCATTTTATAATAATTATTATCTCGTTTGCAACTATTTTATTTAAAATTCCGTAGCTTCTAATAAAAAATCCAAAATATAGGTCTATCTCGTATTTAATAACAGTTCACAAAATATTGAAAAATTAAGAGTGAAATTAGATTTAATACGTAAATATAATCAATAAAAATTATGCTTTCTTGTAATTGACAAATATTATACTCGTATAGTAAAAAAATGGTACCAAAAATTTCTAAAAGGACCAAATTTTAATAAGTATATCATACAGTAATTATATTATCGTAGTACCAAGGATGAACTAAGATATACTCGTAGTATATCATAATCAGTCCTCTCATTTGAAATAGATATTCTTAACGATCGATATAAAAAAATGCATTAGCTGTTACGAAACGGCTTAATTTGCAGTGCGTGAAGTTTTTCTTTCCCGCCGAAGCGTTTATGGTATTTAGCAACGAAAATTTGTATCTCAGCAATATAAAGATTATATTTCTGTCTCTAATTATATGCTAATGGAAAAAAATTGTACGACCAGCAAAAAAGCAGCCTTTTTGATCATAATTCGGTGACAAAAAGTGAACAATTGCAAGCCAAAATTCATTGCAGACCGTTGTAGTTGGCAAGGAGCTATTTGTAGACATTTGTGTTTAATAAATTGTTGCTAGCACAGATGTTGGTAACGACTACGCAAAATTAAATAATTTTCGATCTACTAGGGTTGCTATGCTAAGCACAATCATTTGGTATATCACAAATCGAACCGATGTTTTTTGGATTCTAAAATCGTACATTTAAAACTTTAAACCCCTATAAATATTGTACTGAAGCGTGAATAGGAAGAAGAGCATGAATAATATATATATATATATATATATATATATATATATATATATATATATATATATATATATATATATATATATATATATATTTATTTATATGTCTATTCTTAACCGAAATCGTGAAAAAACTGCAACCGCAAAATACTGAAACCGTAACGAAATCGAAATTTATAATAACAAAACTTCAAAAATTTTCGGTTCGATTGAGTCAAATTTTTTAATTCAAGAGCGTGACCATGAGCCTTAGTGAAATATGCGTGAGTACATAGGCATAAAGAAGAGAAACAGTTCGTCGAGACCAATTTGCAATAACAAATATAAAGGTTTGCGTGTATGATGCGTGCGTTCTTTGGGCTTGAGGTTTGTTTGTATAAAATATGGGCGAAGCGAGCTTTGCCAAAACACGATATATGTTAAATAAATGTTCCATTTGAATCGGATTATTTAACAAATTTGAACTTGTGAACCAGTTTGAATCAGTTCAAACCGATATTTTACAAAGATTTGCATAGGTATTTACCAGGACTGATTCGGTTTTTGTTGTGATTTAAAGAACTCACATTATGAAACGGTTAGATTCAATTATTTTATTTCAAAAAATTATGCATACCTGCAATGTAGTTTATAGTTTCAATTTTTTAATTTTAAACTTATAGCTCCATACTTAAACGAAGCTACGTTCCGTATGTACCTAGGTAAATATTTAAAAAATATAACATTCAGTTTTATTTTGTATTAGATAGTAAAAAAAAGAGCAGACAATTCAGTTCGGGTTCGCGGTTTAAGTTCCGGTTAGATTTACAACCATGGTATTTACAGAATATAGATACGTAAATAGGTACCTGCAAATTTAAATTTGAAAAATAAAATTATAATATATCAGCAACATCGTAGGTAAAAAAGCAGATTGTAATTCTGATGAAAATATGTTACGAACATATCTATAATTGTATGAATTCTAAATTCGAGTAGTCAAATTTAATTTCGTGCGATATGTATCTATCTTCACAAAATAATATTAATTACTTGTTTATTTATATTTTAAAATGTTTGTTATTAGTAAAATTACAAAAACAATAAACTTACCATAATAGACAGAAGAAAAGAATTAATGTGAACTATGGGTCTTAATTGCGTCTTTTTAAAACAAGATAAAGAAGAATGAAACATATTATGTATTGTACTTATTATTGAAGTTAAAGGTTTGAAAGTTATGTAATAAATTTGAAAACTTAAAATGCGAATAACAGGAATTTATTTATTATTTCATTTAATTTTTCAATAATAATTGGGAGAAAAAATTTAGATTATGTATAGTGATCTCAGTATCAATATTTTTACTTCATGCAAAGTACAAACAGGTACAATATTTTTAAAAAATCACTATTAATGTAATAATTATATACACAATAAGGGGGCGCTGTCTCCTTATTAATACAATTTTATTGAAATAACAAATATATTGACAATAACATCAATTAAAATAAAATCCAATTTTAAGTGATTTATTTTGAAATTTGCAATTTCTATTGTAACGAATTTAGAGCCAAACAGTCGAGAGCATTCCAGAAACCTTCTCGAGAACAAGTGCATCCTCAATTATTTTAAGCAAAAAAGCTCGAAATAAAAGTTTAAGGACGTAAAATTCTGTATCTAAACTAATATATAAAATTAATTTTGCATGCTTTGTAACTATCGATAATTACCCCACACCTGACACCAATTGTAACGTTTTTCGTCTTTCTGGAAGTGTGTAGAATGTTTAAGGCACAAAAATAACTCACAACTATTTATGTTAAACGAAAAATAAAAGTATTTATTTAATAAATGAATATAAAAATAACAGAAACTTATTTAAAACTAATTAACACTATAATAAATCTTAAACACTACTAATAAATATTTAAACACTACTATTATTTATATAACGGTCACTAACACTATTATTTATATTACGTACACTTGAGCTGTTATTTATTTCACCACATTTATATTACACGTTCGAAGTCTACTGTCAACTGAACTTAATTTACTGAAAGTCTACTTACCAATAGTATTATATTGGGCTTGTCCGGGATTTGAACCCGGGACCTCTCGCACCCTAAGCGAGAATCATACCCCTAGACCAACGAGCCGATGTGTAAGCATTCTTAACGTCCTATTACTTAATTTACTGAAAGTCTACTTACCAAATGTATTATATTGGGCTTGTCCGGGATTTGAACCCGGGACCTCTCGCACCCTAAGCGAGAATCATACCCCTAGACAAACGAGCCGATGTGTAAGCATTTTTAAAGTACTATTATTTAATTTACCTAAAGTCTACTTACCAAAAATTTTATATTGGGCTCGTCCGGAATTTGAACCCGGGACCTGTCACACCCAAAGCGAGAATCATACCCCTAGACCAACGAGCCGATGTGTAAGCATTCTTAAAGTACTATTACTTAATTTACTGAAAGTCTATTTACCAATAGTATTATATTGGGCTTGCCTCAGTACTTCACTTGGCAGTGCACGTTGCTCCCTCTATAACATATATTCTTTACTCTGAGGCTGTGAAGAACCAAAATATCACGCGATTTGCAACTGCGCGCAGATACTGTAAAACTGGCGCTCGTATGTAAATTTGATGGGATATAGCGTGAAGATATGTATGTATGTATGTATGTATGTAAATTTTTCTTACCTTTATCATCTTCAAACTTGCATCTCAGTCGAAATAATTGTCACTACATTTATTATATTTTTCGTTTTTTCGTTTTTTCTTTAAAAAAACGGTATTTTACTATAAATACTCTCGCAACCAACAAAATAAATGGTTTCTTGCGTTCCTAAAATAAAATTACCCGTTTTTAATGCCTATTTACTTCAAGAACTAGGCGAATCGTACAATTTTTATCATAGACGTTAGCCATGTTTATCTTTAAACACTGCTTAAAACAACTCTAGGCAGTTTTAGATCATGTTACTAAACAGTTGATTCAAAACATGCAAAAACAGCCAAAAACAGAGCTCGTAGTACGTATATTTAGAACACCAAAAAACAACGCTCTTAAAACACCCAAAAACAGAGCTCGTGGTACCAGCCAATATATCTAAAATATGAAAAACAGACATCTTTTATAAACTAAGTTATAAACAGTTGTTTGGATCCTGATGGTCCTGAATGGATAACGGGAAAATTGATACTGCATAAATGTTGTCAGATACGTAGGCATAATTATTATAAAAAATAAAGAACGGAAATCTTTTATTGAACAACTTACAAACAATTGTTTTTATAAAAATACAGATTTTTCAAGTATTCTTATTATTATGATGATCCTGAAGGAATATTGGCAAAATTAATACTTCGTAAATATTTTTAGATATATAGGGATAATTATTATAAAATAGGAAGAACAGACATCTTTTATTAACCAAGTTATAAACAATTATTTCTTTAAAAGTACAGATTTTTCTAGTTTTCTTATTATTTCCTAAAGAAATAATAGCAAAATTGGTACTGCATAAATGTTTTCAGATACATAACGATATTTATTATAAAAACTGAAGAACAGACATCTTTTGTTAACCACATTATAAACAATTGTTTCTATAAAAATTAGGTTATTGGTAAAATTTATACTGTACATGCAAAAGGGTAATGTTTTAAAAATATTTAAAACAGACATCTTATATTTACAAAGCTATTTTTTTTTTTCTTGAAATTTATATTATGTGTTTCAATTTCATATCTAGCACTTCTTTTGTTAAGGTCAAAGTTAATGAATCAATGGAAATTTTATATACCCTGATAAACATGGTTTTCTGGTTATTTAACAATTATTTTGTACAGAGTAAATAAATAAATGTTGAGGGTATGACATCGTTTTTTAGTAATATTTATCATTAGTTCTTTATATGTTAGCTCTTATAATGATGCGCGCGCATCGTACTACGGTTACATGCGCTACAGTTCCGAACGGGTAGCGTCAGAAATTCATAATCCGCATACACTGCCTTTTATTTCATCATAAAATATTTCTTCATACTAGTCATACATCAACTTGGTCATCGTCCTAAAATGGAGATCTTAGTGTTTCATCTATCTCTCACTAGATGTAGACTGGTGCACTACATCAAATTCTTTAAACATATCCCTATGCAGTCACATAAAATGCATGTGTGCTAAAATTCACACAACAATCTCCAACACCCTAAAACGCAGTTCCTGCTTTTGAATTACACAGTATTTTGCAACACTCTAAAGTGCAACATCATAATGTGCAAGCCGCGCAAAATGGCGCTTGGCGGGAATATATGAATCCATCACTTGCCAACAGATGGCGCAGCAAGCAAAAATAATAATATAAAACGTCAGTTTGACTTTTAGCAATGTTTTCATAATAATAACCATAAATAGAGAGAAAAGATGGGTGACACTGCAGTTCTATAATATCCAACTACTGTCTTATATTCGTATTGCTTTTTTCATGCACTGCTTCGTGCCAGCACAGTTTCATTCAATTTTCCTAATTTAGTAAAAATACGAACCAAACAAAGAGGACTATAAGTTTGCCTATTTCTCAGTAGATGTAGACTAGAATATTTAATTTGTTTAATATTTTATTATTAAATTATTCATACATGCTTTTGTTCGGTGACATGAAATGCATATAATGCGAAACACACGCAGTGCATTATTTAACACCATAATATTTAAATGATGTCCCATTATAACCTACATTTATCTCTAGATGGCGCAAGTGGTCGTCAGCGGCATACTTCAAATGCTTGTTTGATGTTTGTCAATAGAAATGTGTTTGAATCATTTTAATTTAGAAATACATCTGCATACGAGTTATTAAAATAAATTATAAACATTTATAGAGTTATAAAAGACATCAATAACTTTTTACCACAAGCTCAGTTTCTGTTTTTTTAATTGATTATCTTACAGGAAACGATATCAAATAAAATATTCTAAAAGCAGCTATTTCAAACTGAATGATCATTTTTAGTAATCTGTTAGTGACAGCACAATCACAGTTTCATACATCATTCCCCTATTATGTAGTTTGTATCTGTAAGAACTCTAAATAAATATTAACCTACTGCACTTACAGTTCAACACAGAATTCATATATAATATGAACATGATATTTATATCTATTTTTATTGCAAAATTACTAGACCACAATTAATTTTTTTTAAATACAAAATTCGGTAGAAATAATTACTCAATATAAACTTAACTGTTTTATGAGAAAATAAATACATGAATTAAAATTTTTAATAAATGATCAGTTACTTTTCAAAGTTTAACGATATTTTTTTTTGTCTTTTTTACATTAAATTACGAGTAGGTAACTCAAATAAATTAAATTTCACAGTTCCACTAAAATTATAAATAATTTAATTGTAAGTACATGCAACATAGACTCTTGCCTGAACAATATTAGTAGTTCAGACTGCTTCAGATTGCTTTAATTGTGTTCTTCCTTTATAAAATAATGATCGAATTAAATCAAACAACAATAAGAACCTACTAGAGATCAGCATTTTCGAAAATTTTAATATTCGATTCGATCCGATATCTGATTCGAAATTAGATCTGAGATTCGATCCACCATACTATTAGATCCGTACTGATTTACATATTTATATGTAACCAATTGTAACGTTGCAGATGACACTAAATTACTAATTTTGTCAAATTTTGTTGTAACGTTATTTAATTATTTTTTATCATAGTACATATATACTTATAAATTTTTCGTAGCGTTATTATTTCTATAGAGTGGGATTGTAATTTATATATTTTTTTACTCAGAGCGTATAATTGAAAGCGACGAATGAATATTTCATCCGAATTTCGGTTCTAAAATTTTATCCGATCAGATGTTTTATACAACTTCGGATCGGATTTGTATATTATGCCGATTTCTGGTACCTACTATCATCTTTAAATGGACCATCTTCAAATAAAATTGTGCTCCAATCGTAGCATCTCGCATACTATATGTTTTACCGACAAATTTAGTATATTTTCTTTTATTTATTTATTTATTTATTTTTTGTTTGATAAGGAAGACCAACAGTTTCCCAATGACAGGTCTCCACGATTTACAATTACAAATTACAATTAAGAATGACAATATGTTACATGGTTACAGTACATATATGTAATCAGAGTGAACTCTGTACAATGAATATTAATTTAACGCGCAACTAATAAATAATTACGCGGGTAGCGGGCCACCAAGAAGTATTTAGACTCGACTTGCTACGAGTATTTAATTGGAAATGGAACTGAATATTATTTAAACAATTGAACAATAACGCATCTACAACCGACGGGAACTTACTGCATGGTCAATAATAAAACAACAACACGAATTCCACTATAACAAAATTATATAAACTTTAATAAAGTACAAACACAAAGAAATGAAAGTTATATAATATAAAATAATCTACTTTTAAATCCGTGATTCTATATAATCAAAAGACGCTAAAACTAATATACAAACAACTCAATTTCGATCCTTTACAACGCAACCAATATTTACTTAACAATCGCACAATTTAACAATAAACAAAAATCAACTTACATGTGCTTACAACAACAACAGCTTGCAATTCGAGAACCTTCTTAGTACCAACCAGATACTGCAACATTTGACGAGAGAGTGAGAGCGAGACTATACAATTTTCGTTTTTTATAGCTTTAAGGGCTGGACACTACTAACAGAAGTTCTCAAAATTGCTTGCTGGAGCTATTCTCATCATAAGGAAATGCTTGGCCTTTAAACTAACATTTTTACGGTAACTGATTTCGCGCCAAATCCAACGGACAAATACTTCCAAGAATTGCATACAGAACAAAGACTGCCCAAACATTTCTCTTATACAGAAAATACTCAAATTAAACAAATAGTAACAAACGCGAATGCGGCTTGTTACATCCCTTTCTCCTTAAGATAAATTATACTTCTGAAAGAATATAATTTACAACAACCAATACATGAACTGAATTACTACTTTAACTCTAACTTGAATCCAAAATGAATCTCATAAAACTCTAACACAAAACCAAAAAGGATCTAACAACGCAGTGATTATCTAACTGATCTTCTGCTTGACTCCTGGACGCTTTCTTGGTCCTCTGGTGCTTTGACTCCTGGCGTAGACTCGGTAGTCTGCCTTCTTTACTGACACTCGATCTGGTTTCCTGTAACACATACATACGCGACAGAATCTTGTCCTAACTTCCAATACTAACTAACAATTAACTATTCTTTACGTTACAACTTTTAATAAACTCAGTTTAATATTCAATTCTATAGCTGACATCCTTTACGATTACTGATTTTCAAAATAACTAACTAACAACAAGAACCATAAACCCATTTATCAATCATTATCTTTTCATATTTAGCACAAAATCATATTCAAAATCAATTTAACATAGCCGTAGTCGTAACTCAATTATTTATTTCTCTCAACTAATTTATTCGTTAAATACTTGCTTTATTTTTTTTTTCTTCCTAGATTTGTACGGTAAATATCTCAAAAAATACGTATTGCTATTATTTATCTTTACTTTAATTACTTTTCCTACTATCTGATCGTCTATATATTCAATGAACTTATTCATGTTATTCTGTACTAATCGTGCAATAATATTTTCTTTACAATAAAATGGAATTCGTCTACCTGTACAATATTTGAATGGCTCTTCATTCGAATATTCCCCCTTCACCGCTAAACTTGACTTCCCGCGACGCCTGGCGCGGTAAATGGCTTCTCTCAGAGCAGGTACTAGGGCTGACCTACGCTGGGTTCTCCGTATCCTTGACAAAATTTGGTCATCATCCTTTCGAACACTTGTACTTTCCATTTCGTTTCTGCAAGGCACGTTTTTTCTCTCTTTGTCCCTTGGTTGTTTATGACTTCTCTTCTCATGACCGCTCCTAATCTGGCTAACTTGTGGCTCTGCTTTTCGCGCGCTTTCTGTTTCAATACACAAATCTATTAAATTTACATCATTTTCACACATACCTACCTTTAATTCGCAATTATTAATCTCCTCGGACACTTCTTGTGGTTGCTGACATACTACCACTGGCACTGCCGGAATTTCACTCGGAACCGCGTCTTCTATTGGTTGGCTATCACTCGCATCAACTTCACGTAAAACTTCTTCAAGGGGGGCAGGAACTTCATCTGTCACCACACCTCTGACCTTTGAACAATACCCAAGTAGTGCTCCTAAAACCTCTTTTACCACACTTGGCAAAACAAAACGATGCAACTCTTCTGCTGGCGCAACTGTCTCCAAAGCCTCTTCCTCTGGGCTGGGACGCGCTTCTTCTAAACTCAGACAAAAACTATTCGCGGCTACCACTGTAGATACCACAACCTCCTCGGTTGGCTTCACGAGGTCCACGCCGGAACTCATCTGACACGGTTCTTTCTTCCGGTGCTCAATACATTCAACGCTACTGACTTCGATTTCTTTAAACGATATCAAACTCTCAACTGTATTAACGTAAGCCACACTCTCTGAGACAACTGTCTCGAAAATCTCAACTCTCTCTTCGAAGGTCTCTACATTGCAAGCTTCTACTACTTCATTTAATCTCATACTTTTATTTAAATTCGACAAAACACTACATCTATTCTTTATATCATAATAATTATCAACTGATTCACTACAATATCTCGCGATATGACCTATTTTTCTACATTTAAAACACATAACTTCTTTATAACGCTTCTCGTTCCTACGCGGCGGTTTTCTAAAATCATTATAATCAACATTACCTTTACTATCAAAATACCTACTATCAACTTCTCTATTTTGGTAAATATTTCGCGAATCGCGACGGTATGTACTGCCTGAAAGACATAGCGAACTTTCATTTTTCTCGACACGATTTAAACCTAGCGAATAACTCGTATCAATTTTAGCGGACAAATCATCACGATCACTACAATTTCCAAAATTAATTTTTCTCTCATTTATATCGCGCTTCTTATATTCATCTCCATATTTCATTTCAAAATCTGTTGCAATCTGAACTGCCTTTACAAAATTATGCGGATCCATACTCAATGTTAAATCTCGAATCAAAGGGAACAACCCTGCCATAAAATCTTCAAACGCTTCAAATAATAACTGTTGCCGCTGCGTATTGTAATCGTATTTACTCATAAACTTCTTAAAAACCCTAAGTCCGAAGGAATTTACACTTTCACTTTCTTCTTGTATACTTTGTTCCCTTAATCGCGGTTCAAAATATTCAATTAACTTATTTTTCAATATAGACCATGAATTTGTTATCTGAACTACTGGATCATTTTTAATAAATATCGCGTCTCCGATTATTGACTCTACTGCCGTCCTAACTGTAATTTCTTCTGACCATCCATTCTTTCTAGAATTAAACTCGATATTCTCAATAAATTTATAAATCGGCACGTTTGGATTTCCCGAGAACAATAAAAATTCAGACTCCATTATTAACACATTAACTAACACTTTAACACATTAAGACTGCTGATTTGAGAGGGTAAGATCGTTTCTGCCACCAATGTAATCAGAGTGAGTTTATGTAATTCAAATTACACTAAATCAATTTATAATCAATTAAATTTATATCGTTTCAATGCAACAAATATTTCTAAACAATCAATACAATTTATTGATAAACAAAAATCAACTTACATGTGCTTACAACAACAGCAGCTTGCAATTCGAGAACCTTCTTAGTACCAACCAGATACTGCAACATTTGACGAGAGAGTGAGGGCGAGACTATACAATTTTCGTTTTTTATAGCTTTAAGGGCTGGACACTACTAACAGAAGTTCTCAAAATTGCTTGCTGGAGCTATTCTCATCATAAGGAAATGCTTGGCCTTTAAACTAACATTTTTACGGTAACTGATTTCGCGCCAAATCCAACGGACAAATACTTCCAAGAATTGCATACAGAACAAAGACTGCCCAAACATTTCTCTTATACAGAAAATACTCAAATTAAACAAATAGTAACAAACGCGAATGCGGCTTGTTACATATATATGTTATTTATTAAAATGTGTGTAGTAAAGAATTCTTGAAGTTGTTAAATGTTTGAAAAAATAAATCTAGATGCTGATAATTATTGTTATAAGACTGCATTATACGATTAATTGGTGAATTTTTGAAGTTGTTAGTATTAAAGTTATTGATATGAAATAAATTATTAGATCTTGTTACTGTGGGAATTTGTATTTTAAATTTATGGATAAAATTCTGCGCGTCGATAAGATTATTAAATACTTTATATAAAAATAATATTTCAGCATTAGATCTTCTTTGTTCGAGAGATGTTATATTGAAATAACGCAAACTATCTAAGTACGTCATATTATTAATATTTAATTTATATTTAACAAGTGATATAAACTTACGCTGGATTGATTCAATTAAATGAATATTTTTATTGTACATAGGATTCCATATAATGCATGAATATTCCAAATGAGGTCTAACCAATGATCTATAAAGCGTAATTAAGGAATCTTTCTGCTGAAATGGTTGAGATAATCTAATTACGAAACCTAAAAATTTATAACCCTTTTTGACCATTACTTCCGATTGTTCATTGAATGTTAATTTTGAATCAAAGATTACACCGAGATCGCAAATCTTTTCCTTTCTGATTAGGTAGTTACCTTGTAAGTCATAATTGAAATTTATCTTGATTTTATTTCTGGTATAAGTCATTATAGAGCATTTATCCAGATTTAAATGCATATCATTAGTTATGCAAAACCGGTGTAATCTTGATAAGTCGTCTTGTATCAATTGACAATCTTCAAGGGATTCTACAGTTTTAAAAAATTTGAGATCATCAGCAAAAAGACAAAATTCGCAATGCATGAAACAAGAAGAAATAGAGTTAATATATAAGTTAAATAACAGGGGTCCCAAGTGAGATCCCTGAGGTACACCAGATGAAACTAATATTTCACGCGATATAAATCCATTGCAGACTACAAATTGTGACCTCATTAGAATAAATGACTCAATCCAACGCAGTAAAGATCCATGAATGCCATACTCAGACAATTTTCGTAATAATATACAATGGTTTACTCTATCGAACGCTTTACTAAAATCAGTATATATTACATCAACTTGTTTTCTTTGATCCATATTGCTACTAACAAATTCAGTGAACGGTAATAAATTATTTATAACTGATTTGCCACTACAGAATCCACTTTATATGACTATTTACTTTTTAATATCGTTTACCGAAATCAATTACAAAGATTTGCGTACTGTTTGTTTAAAATACGAGCAAAGTGCGCCTTGTCAAGAATAATAACATTAGATTTTTTTTTTTAAATAATGCTATTCATAACAAAAATTACAATAATATATTATAAATGACAGAACAGTTTAAAAATAAATTTAAAAATTCTTACTCATTTATTTGGTCTTATGGCAGGAATTATCAAACATTTTTAACGCGCTTATATTGTTAACTACAGTTTAAATTTTAATAGCAATGTTAAATTAAATAAAAATAATTTACTATTGTCTTTCTTAAATTGAATTTAAGAAATAAATGTGGTTGGTAATACGAACCCTAAATTGGCTTCTTAATCTATTCTTAAATTGCCTGAAATTACATTTCTGAACTCTATTGGTAATTCATTAAACTCTTTAAAATCACTCATAAATAAAGATAATCGTATATACATTTGATCAGCAGCCACTCTTGGAATATCCAAGTCACAACTTTTCCTCGTTATATTTGTTACTGTTCGCTCCAATATAATATAATGGTAATAATAATAAATATTTATTTCTAAGAGACCATAGTACAATTGGTACAGGAGAAGTGAATACATAAATATAATAATAATTGTTACAGGAAGTTATAATACAATATTGTTACAAGTCATGTACTTTGTAGTAGCATTAATCAATAAAAACAAAATTCAATTCTTTTTCAAATTTTTTATAATCAAATTTTTTTTTCAGATCTTGTAGTAGTCCATAATACTAACTGAGTCAGTAATAGTTCAGATTGTATTAACATTTATTTAAGTTCATTCTTGGTATACTAATGTTCTATACAAATTTCTTCATTATCAACATTATTATAGACCTCTACCATGAGATCAGCTAGAGCTGTTATTGTATTTCGACCTGGTTAGGAATAAATCCATACTGCTCTCCAATTAATATCTCGTGTTTCTCAAGAAAAGATAATATTTTACATCGCTTTATCGAAACATGTTACCAATGAGATCGGCCCATAGATTCTGGACCATGTTTGTTAAAACAATTGCCGATCGATTGTCGATTCTGCACGTAAATCTTCTAAGAATGCTGAAAGTTTTCATAACTAAAGCTTGTCAATAAACTAAGTAGTATTATACTACAACTAAGATATTACGTGATCGTAATAAGTGATTAGTTGCAGGTAGTGTTCATAATTTTATTCCTTAAAAACATAATTAATAAATAATTATATTTCTTTTGTTCTACCAGATAGCCAATATATTAAATTATATGTACATTTCATGAGTTTCGCGCATACGTATAGAACCACCTGTATAATATTCACAAAATTATTAAATAGCTTGTATTTAATCGATCAGTAGTAAATTCAACGTTTGCTCAGAATTTTTTTTTACTTTAACCAGTAATGTGTACAGTTTTAAATTAGTTTTTGATCGGTAAAAAATATTTATTGTTAAGTAAATAATAACTGTTGCTAAGCTAAAATAATATTTTTCCAATATAAAATATATTTACTCAGTAATTTATGCTCAGTAAAACTAATTATTATTACAAGTGGAAAACTATTACTACTACTAATTAGAGTTGTTGATTTTACGAATATTCGAAAATTCGAATGTTCGGATTTTTTGAACATTCGAATTTAAATTCGAATTTTCGAATATTTCGAATTATTCTAAGTTTTGAATTTTTTGAACATTCGAATTTTCGAATTTTTCGAATTTTTCGAATTTTTCGAATTTTTTGAATTTTGCGAATTATTTGAAATACTTTAGATCCTAACGTGGTATGAATTATTTTCAGAATAAACTCATTTGCAGAGTTTTGTATTAATTCATAAGTAATTATTATTAATAAAATTTCGTTACACTGTCAAAAACGTTATATTTAAAACGTTTTTGTATCCTTTTTATTCTCATTTTAAAACGTTTTACTAAAAATCCATAGCATTTAGATGGGCGGTTAAGAGAGTAGATGGCTTAATTAAGACGCCTAACCTTGCAGAGTTTTTGCAGAATACTTCGCCGAATTTATTATTTAATTCGTGTCCGACTTCTCACGAATTATGCGTGAGCGTACTTGGAGATAACAGATGGCGTTAATTAATTGGCAAAAAATTAGAAAATTCGAAGCTTCGGAAAATTCGAAAAATCGAAAAGTTAAAAAAATTCGTAAATTTGAAAAGTTAAAAAAATTCGTAAATTCGAAAATTCTAAAAGTTCAAAAAATTCAAATTTCGAAGATTCGAATTTTTTTTGACGAAGTTCAAAAAATTCGAATGTTCGAATGTTCAGAAATTCGAAATTCGGTGGTAATCAACAACCCTACTACTAATATAATGACTCGATCAGTAAATATAATAAGTAACCTAGTAAAATCATGATTTTCTTAGTAAATATTGCAAAATACCCATGAACTATTGACTGTAAAGTAAAAATAAGAAATCGCTCATTAAATATTATAACTCTGCCAATAAATATAATAACTCTATAGTTATATACAGGTAAATATGATTTCAACTTAATTAAAAGCTGAATTATATATGTTTATGTAAAACCCGAAAATGGGTAACTCCTAGCATTTACCAATTTTATAAAATATTTTATACCGAGCAAATATTGAAAAATATATCGCTTTACACACTTAATAGAACTTGTGGTAAAGTTTATGTGTGATATGATAAAATTTCCGAATAGTTGCTTTTCATGATTTTAAAGATTCGCTTTTATTAAAACAATGCATTGAAAAAGCAGTATTTGAATCTTAGAGTGTTGAATAATATAATTTGGAAATTTGGCAATATGTGCATTTTATGTGACTGAATAAGGATATGTATGAATAAATTGGTGTAAGAAATATGACAAATTTTAAATACGCCAGTCTAGTGGGAGATAGTTTAAACACTGAGCCACCATTAATTGGTTCGTATCTACGCTATTAGAAATTTGAATGAAACAGTGCTTGCACGAAGTTGTACATGAAAAATGCAATACGAAAAATAGACCATCTATTTTTAAATAACGTTACAACAAAATTTGACAAAATTAGTAATTTAGTGTCATCTGCAACGTTACAATTGGTTACATATAAATATGGAAATCAGTACGGATCTAATAGTATGGTGGATCGAATCTCAGATCTAATTTCGGATCAGATATCGGATCGAATCGAATATTAAAATTTTCGAAAATGCTGATCTCTAGTAGGTTTTTATTGTTGTTTGATTTAATTCGATCATTATTTTATAAAGGAAGAACACAATTAAAGCAATCTGAAGCAGTCTGAACTACTAATATTATTCAGGCAAGAGTCTATGTTGCATGTACTTACAATTAAATTATTTATAATTTTAGTGGAACTGTGAAATTTAATTTATTTGAGTTACCTACTCGTAATTTAATGTAAAAAAGACAAAAAAAAATATATCGTTAAACTTTGAAAAGTAACTGATCATTTATTAAAAATTTTAATTCATGTATTTATTTTCTCATAAAACAGTTAAGTTTATATTGAATAATTATTTCTACCGAATTTTTTATTTTTAAAAATTTTATTGTGTTCTAGTAATTTTGCAATAAAAATAGATATAAATATCATGAATTCTGTGTTGAACTGTAAGTGCAGTACGTTAATATTTATTTAGAGTTCTTATAGATACAAACTACATAATAGGGAAATGATGTATGAAACTGTGATTGTGCTGTCACTAACAGATTACTAAAAATGATCATTCAGTTTGAAATAGCTGCTTTTAGAATATTTTATTTGATATCGTTTCCTGTAAGATAATCAATTAAAAAAACAGAAACTGAGCTTGTGGTAAAAAGTTATTGATGTCTTTTATAACTCTATAAATGTTTATAATTTATTTTAATAACTCGTATGCAGATGTATTTCTAAATTAAAATGATTCAAACACATTTCTATTGACAAACATCAAACAAGCATTTGAAGTATGCCGCTGACGACCACTTGCGCCATCTAGAGATAAATGTAGGTTATAATGGGACATCATTTGAATATTATAGTGTTAAATAATGCACTGCGTGTATTTGGCATTATATGCATTTCATGTCACCGTACAAAAGCATGTATGAATAATTTAATAATAAAATATTAAACAAATTAAATACTCTAGTCTACATCTACTGAGAAATAGGCAAACTTATAGTCCTCTTTGTTTGGTTCGTATTTTTACTAAATTAGGAAAATTGTGCTGGCACGAAGCAGTGCATGAAAACAGCAATACGAATATAAGACAGTAGTTGGATATTATAGAACTGCAGTATCACCCATCTTTGCTCTCTATTTATGGTTATTATTATGAAAACATTGCTAAAAGTCAAACTGACGTTTTATATTATTATTTTTGCTTGCTGCGCCATCTGTTGGCAAGTGATGGATTCATATATTCCCGCCAACCGCCATTTTGCGCGGCTTGCACATTATGATGTTGCACTTTAGAGTGTTGCAAAATACTGTGTAATTCAAAAGCAGGAACTGCGTTTTAGGGTGTTGGAGATTGTTGTGTGAATTTTAGCACACATGCATTTTATGTGACTGCATAGGGATATGTTTGAAGAATTTGATGTAGTGCACCAGTCTACATCTAGTGAGAGATAGATGAAACACTAAGATCTCCATTTTAGGACGATGACCAAGTTGATGTATGACTAGTATGAAGAAATATTTTATGATGAAATAAAAGGCAGTGTATGCGGATTATGAATTTCTGTCCCTACCCATTTATAGTAGGTAACAGCACAATATGTTGTTTTTATTTCTCGAGGAAAACAAATAGTAAATCTAAAAATTTAATAAGAAAAAGGAAATTTGTAAAATGACAGGGAAATTTTTATTGTATTGGCAACACTGCATCAATTTCCGTTGGCAAAGAGTGTTTTTTGAAACGGTAGGAATATATTTGCTTTTTACTGACTGGCCTACTATAATTTCAAATTTATTCGTTGGTTAATAATATCATTATAAAATGTTTTTCTTATCTAACTTATGTTTTCTTTGCCTTGATACTTATAAAAAGACTAAATCTGTGTTAATAGAAAACAGTGATGAGATGTTGTTTGACAAGAAACTAAAATACTGTTTACCTGAAATGGATGTAAGTAAACATAACCATCAAACATATAATTATTGTGCGGTGAAATATATACAAACTGTTGTAATTTACAGGTTGACTTTAACTGCGAAATCCCAAAATACAAATGCAGCAATTGTATAAGCAAATTAGAATATTTATATAAATTCAAACAAATGTGTTTACAAAACAACACATATCTGAAGAGCTACTTGCAAACTTTAGCATCTACAGGTGAATCGTACAAACATTTATTAGTAAAACTTAGTGATGTAAAATACCAGCATAAAGTACAGCCAGTGAGTAACAACCAAACATTGACAACCGTAGGAAGTGATGATGAGCTGCAAAGTAGAGAAGTGAAAGATGAAAAGCTACAAGCAATTTTCATAAATGACATGGAGTGTGATGGTGGTGAATCACCTTCATTATTTGAAGAAAACGATAACATAACATTGTTGTAAAAGAAGAATTTATTTCATCTGAATATAAACTTGATGCTGAATTCTATCCTGAACTTGTCAAAAACATAAAATGTGATTTAATTTCAACTGACTCTGATGTTTCTATTTCAAAGATTGTAGATATTAAACATGAAGATGTCAAATATTGTAATACGGATAGTGATAGTGAAACTAATTTGACTAAACCTATAAAAAACAAAGAAATTCTGATTGAACATGAAAAAAATCACATAGATATTAAAAATTACAAATGTTCAATATGTAAAAAAAAGTTTACGCAAAAAAGTAATTTGATTCGACATGAAACAATGCACACTGATATGAAAAATTACGAATGTTCAATATGTAAGAAAAATTTTATGCGAAAAAGTCATTTGAGTCGACATGAAACAATTCACACTGATATTAAAAATTACGAATGTTTAATATGTAAAAAAAAGTTTATGCGAAAAAGTCATTTGAATCGACATGAAACAATTCACACTGGTATAAAAAATTATGAATGTTTAATATGTAAAAAAAAGTTTATGCGAAAATATTATTTGATTGAACATGAAAAAATTCACACTGGTATTAAAAATTACGAATGTTCAATATGTAAAAAAAAGTTTACGCGAAAAGCTAGTTTTATTCGACATGAAAGAATTCACACTGGTAGTAAAAATTACGAATGTTCAATATGTAAAAAAAAGTTTATGCGAAAAAGTCATTTGAATCGACATGAAACAATTCACACTGGTATAAAGAATTACGAATGTTCAATATGTAAAAAAAAGTTTATGCGAAAAGCTAATTTTATTCGACATGAAGCAATTCACACTAATAATAAAATCTAATATTTATTTGTAAAAATAATTCGATGAAAAATGGCTTATTATACCGGATGGTTTTTGGTTTCTCCACAATTTTAAAAAGTAATTCCTAAGTTTTGAATAAATAATATTCAATAGTCATGGTTTTTTATTACAAATTTAACTAAAATTCAGCATTTTCTTTTTTAAATCGTGCAGAAACGAAACTGATAGAAAATTTTCATTAAAAATAGTTATATTTGTATTAAGTACGCGAACATTTTTTTACTACTCTCGAATAGTAATAATACAATAATTGTTGATTTATTTAAGTAACTTGAAATGTATAGGTTAGCTAGGATCCACAACTATAATTATAGAAATAAACTGGCTTCAGTGATCCTTGGCAAATAGTTTTATTGAAATATTTGGACGTTTAGAGATCACATCCCATCTGCAACAATTGTGTAAATGTGGCACGAACACAAGTCAAAAATAAAAGTACAAGCAGTACAATTAAATGTCAGGAACCTTTGTGAGAATAAGCAAAAATGAATCTCAAGAAATAGTACAAACAGTTGAGAATCATATTCACAGAAACACATGAATAGTAACAGTAAGTACGTCTGTAATTTCTTCACATATTCTTCAAGTTCATTCACAAGTCGAAATTAGTTTTATGTTTTAATTTTTAAGAACATTGCAGTCATGTTACCTTATGTAGCAAATCAGCATTTAGTTTTAAGGTTTCCCAAAGTTTTCAAGCTCCAAATTTATATTTTATGGTTTAAACTTAAGAATTGACCAATAAGAAGAAGTGTAAAATAGTTGTTACTCTTTATTATCTGTCAGTATACAAAATCTAATTTCTTTATAAACTGTTTTACCAAATAAAATGAACATGAATTGGCAGATTAACTGATGTTTCGTTAGTACAACTGTATTTTAATAACATTACAATATTGATGGTTTAATTTAATTGCACCACTGACCATCCACTGCACTTCAAAATTTTAAGTGTTCAACTTGTCAATGTTTACATAACTCTGTATTAACGATAATTTTAAATTTAAAAAAAGTGTCACAGAGTCCCAACGTAAAACAGAATTAAATACAATTTTTGAATAAGGCTTTCTGCTGCAAAAATAATGTCATTTACTTCGTTTTAATTAATTTTTTAAACAAATAAGAAAATTTTAGTAACTAATACAAAAAATAATTAATAGTATTTAGTATTTTAGTATTACAAATATATTCGGTATATTATTTTGACCAATTAGTAAATACATATATTTTGCAAAACGATTAAAACATATAATTTGTTTGACAGTTTGTCAAACGTCAAATCTTCAATGTTGAGCCTCTTAGATGGCACTAGTTGTTTGTGTTTTTACAGTGACTAAATTAAAAACAGTCCCGACATCTGGGGCAGGCTGCCATGTTTTTACTAAATTTAAGATATTTTGAAATTATAATTATTGTTGACATATTAACATTATATTTTTTATATGATTTTGTATATCGAGTCACAGTCAATAATGTAGAAAACAGTTGAGTGTGAGAAAAAGAAGAAGAAGTTGTAATAGTTTTATTGCAATTTATTTCATATTTGGCAGTAAAATTTATTTATTTTGACCAAAATAAATAAATAAATATAAAATTATGTTTACACGACCCTACACTGACTTCGGTAAAGTAGATATGCTGTAAATTGGGTTGAATAATCAACTAGAGGCATGGCGCGCGTGTAAAACTTCACAAATATGACAATAGGTGGGCAGCTGTCAGAGTTACTTCCCTTCTCTCCCTTCATCATCGACATACTTTGAAACTTTGACATCGAACTAGGTTATTTTAGAATTTCGTTCTATTTTTCTTGTGTGTTGTTTGTTATTATTTTGTTTCTCATTTTTTCATTTGTCATTATATTAGTTGTAAATTGTTGAGTTAGTTGCTTGTCTGTTTAATGTTTTTTACTTTCTTATACATATAAGGAAGTATTGGAATCGTGAAAAAAATCGTTGACGAGATTTACGCGGAAATACGTTTTAATCATTATCTCAATGAGGTCTGTGTGGCTGTGTGTGAGTGTGCAATATCTTATGAACGAGATAAGATTGGTAACGAAACTTGGTAATTATAAGTTTCATGAAAATACGGAGAATTGAGTTGATTTTGAATGAAATAGAAAAACCGGAAGAGGAAGTTTACTGAACACACAAAACAATAAATTCCATTTATTTCAAAAATGGAATCAGTTACGAAAAAAAATTTCAAATAAAAGATGTTAGCAAAAATATTTGGAATATAAAATGTTATTTGAAATTTTCCTATATATGCGTCTAATTTTGACAAAAACTAATTTTCATATTTAAGGTGAAGCATTCGATCTGAAACTAGTATCAGAACGATGACTTGCTTTGATCTCTTTGAAACGAAATATTATTCTTATTATGAATGAAACTTATTAAGGATTGCATATAATATTGAAGCCAAAACTTGAAATGTGACCTTTTTATAAATTCATAATTTTATTACGCATGATGTGCGAGAAAACTTGAAAAAACCTGCGTTTTTGGGGCAAAATCAACTAAGAGTGTGGAGGCTTTGAAATTTTTAAGAAGAAGATCTACTGTCACTTTGGCGTTTGTCAGTGGACATGTCGCATTTTTAATTATAAATTACTTAAATATGAAATTTCTGTGAGTAGTTTTGAAATATTTTACACATATTGGGGAAATGAGGGGATGTTTTTATTATAATTACAAATTTCAAATATGTGTTTTAAAAAGTAAATTTTTGACAGTTCACTATGAAGTTGGTTTAAACGTCAAATTGACAAGTTATATAAAGTATACAGGTAAACCAAACCAAAATTGTCCTCGGTAATCAAGTCGTTCGGTCGACACGACGACGGCAAGAGTCAAAATATCTGACCGAACTACTTATTAACAGTTAACATTAGACCTAACCTGAATCGTCAAACCGAAAGTATTACTTGCGTTCGGTTTTCAAGTGTGTTCCCCGTATTTTCAAGTCGTTTTGATACACACATAACATATTAGCCAGGTCACGATGCGAGTCCGGTTGTTTTTATACGTTTTTTCAATGATTTTCGTGGGCGCGGAACCGTTTTTGTCAAATTCGCTTGTCTTCAGATTTTGTCCATCACAAAAAGTCGCCGCGGAGGGCAGCACCTGACGGGTCTTTTAAATGTCAAGAGTGAGTTTAGCGCACGAACTATTATATTGAAGGACAGGCGAGTCTTGCGGGTAAAGCATCCGCAGAAATGTTGTAGAAAGAGAGCGACAAAAAAGTGAGTGCGACAGGAAAAAGAGTCTGGCGAATGCATGGGTGCTTACGAGTCTATTCAGGTTTTTTTTACTTTTAGAACTAATTACGTTAAAAAATGTTATTTGCAATTATTTAAAATTAAATACACACTTTTCTTTAATTATATCAGGTTTAGCTTGACAAATATAAATACGTAAAACCATATATAAACACATTTTTCTAGTAGTACATTTTTGCTATTTAACTACACCATGACAAGTTACACAAGTGTAAAATTGGCATAAATATTTTTATTTTAAAATACAAAATGGTAAAATTTATATAATGTAAATAGGACATTTTATTTAAAAAATAATAAAGAAAATAGATAGAACCGAATATTTCAATTTTTTTTTAATTAATATTTTTGTACTTATACAATATATTTTATAATTTTATAATAATAAAAACAGATCGAACTGAATATTTCAATTCTTTCTTAATTTAGATTTGATATTATTTTGATTCTGTTTAAAATATTGCTTCAAGTGCATTAAAATAAATTCATGGACAAAAATAGATATTATTTCTTTTTTGTGATCTCTACTAGAGAAAGAGAATGCATAACTTTCAATTACAGAATACACTGTATCTTCATATACACGAGGGTTATCTATATATAATATTAATTTATCTTGAATATATTTGGATAATCTAAATATGTTTATATTTGGGTGGATATATATATATATATATATATATATATATATATATCTGTTCATATTACTACTTTTTTCCAAATTTCCAACTGCTCTTTTGGAGCACGCAACAAAGATATTTTGTCATGATTTGAGTCATACCCGCTGGTACAATTGGGCGCAAAACACTTACGACCCATTACAAACTAATTGTTTATAACTATTTATTACCAAACAACACAAATGATTGAAAAAAGTAACCTGCGTTCATATGGCGTTGAGTAAATTCCAGCCTCTTTAAGCTATCTCTCTCTTTCAAAGTCATGCGCGCAAGTGACATAAAGCTGGACGTTTTCTAGCTGCGCTTATATACGAAGTTGCGTAGGGCTGGTTTAGCGTAACTACTGCTTAAATTTTATTTTCGTTGCACAGATTAATTTTAGGTCATTGTTAGTTAATACTAGGATATTAGAACTAATTATTTTATGACTACAAAAAATTCATGTGACATTCTAGTGACATTTAGTAGAATATAGTGATTTTCACTGTCAGTCGCGGATTTTACTTGTAGGTTATTTACATAATAGCTGTCAGAATCGTAAGTTTCATCATATTTTCTTGTTATGTTATTTAAGTTATAAATTAGAAATATTTTGATAATGGTAAGTCAAAAATAACTATAATGTAAAATATATGTTTTATTAATTTAGATATTTCTCTAGATGGCTAAAAAAAGATCAAGCCAACAAAATTATACCAATGAAAAAAATGACATTTTAAACATTATTGAATCATACAAATCCATAATTTTAAATAAAAAAACTGATCATACCATATAGAAATATATAAAGAGACAGTGTGGGAAAATATTGAGAAAAATTTCAATGCAATATCTCCTACTGGTTAATATAACAATTTTTAAT
Source organism: Pterostichus madidus (assembly GCA_911728475.2). Lineage (NCBI taxonomy): Eukaryota > Metazoa > Arthropoda > Insecta > Coleoptera > Carabidae > Pterostichus > Pterostichus madidus. The sequence continues at coordinate 15,253,997 of OU452316.1, read as the reverse complement.
TAATACCACACAATTTTAAAATATCGATTTGTTTTAAGGTGTATATCGATCTGCAGATCAACTAAAAACTTATTTTAATAATATTAAAAAAAAAAAAACTAAAAATAATGCTGTAGATAAAGAAAAAACAGGATCTGGTCCTCTAGAAAGCACAGTGGAAGTTTTGGACCCTGCATTTGATTTAACATTATCCTTGTTGAATGAAAAAATCGGTTATGGATTGCAAAATCAATTTGATTCTGACAATGCTGCGAATTATATGGATCAACATATAAATAATGAAGAACCACATAATAATACTTTGACTGGAAATATGATGCAAGAAACAAGTAGCAACATTCAGCAACAGGAATTACTAAAGATGCTTCAGAAAATATTAAAGAATGGACAAAAGCAACTAAACCTACCTAACAATATTGAATTTGGATACATGTTATTTTCAAAATTTCTTAATATACTGTCATTAAAAATTGTGGAATCGTGTATTGAGCCTGGCCAACGTGCTACTGAATTAATTATCCCGTAATTAACGTTGCCTACTGTCTGCACGTTAATAGAAAAATAGCCTTTCCTATTACGGTATATTTCAGCATCATTTTTACCAGGTGAAAATAAAATAATCGTTACTTATATATATATATATATATATATATATATATATATATATATATATATATATATATATATATATATATATATATATATATATATATATATATATATATATATATATATATTAATGGGGTACGTGGCTCAGTGGTATCGAATTAGTCTGTGGATTTTTTATCTAACAAACTTATTACACCTACAACTCTGGAAAATGAAGCAATGGCATAGAAATAATTTTGAGTGTCTTTTATTTGATCGGGAGTTGATGGAAATAGTATGTATTCCGGCGCTAACTCAGCAACAGCTTCTGCAACTCTACGGATGATACTTGATACTGTTGTCTAACAAATTGAAATTCAAATTTTTTTACTTCAACCTTACGGTTGTAAAATATTATCTTATCATGTAAATTTAAACTTATAACAAGGCTTGATAATGACACTAATCAGTGTCGAAACGTCGTCGTTTAAAGATTTACTCGTATATTGAAAAGCCTAGTAATCCACTATTACAATAAATCATTATCCTTTCAGCTTATTAAAAAAATCTATCATTGTCACTGTACTTCAAAATCATTCATATGACAAAAATTAAAATTTAATGTTAATTTAATTAATAAATCTCGGATAGAAGCAAATGATTTTACAATTGCCAAAAAAAGTTGGCCGAGAAATTCCTAAAATGTTTACTTAGTAATATTGGACAACACTACACTATAAATATTTTTTGTATCAACAAAAATAAATGATATCTAAACTCAAAACACAACTACATTGTAAAGAGTTACGGCAAGAGTTTCGCAGCTGCGTTTGAATTATAACTTAAAACATTTCCCAAATAAAAATGAGTGATATCATTTGTAAGCAAGAAATAAATTTTGATAAATCAAAACGTCACGAACGTAATAAATTAAAATAAAATCGGACAAAATACTAAATTAAATATATTTTTTTAAACTATCATGATTAAGTTATTGTTTCAGTAATATCTATCCCATCAAACCGTAACCATCTCAAATTGCATTGGTTGACAAGGTATCAAACGTGCAAAACTTGAAATTAGTTAGTTTTGTTAAATACAGAAATAAAGGGTATGATACAATAAAAAGCCTAAACAAATTTTAATAAAACAAAATTGGCGTGTCCATTTTTTACACAACATTTAGAATAAAATGTATGTAATAGTGACGCCGAGTCCTCTTATCTAACGTATTATTACCTAACATTAGTGGACTGATTATGTTCGAAATATGAAAACATTTGTTAATTATTCCATATCCCATTCTACCGTGTTTTCATTTTTATTCTATATATTCATATATGGCCTACCGCACGGAGGAGTATTCGAAAAAAAATACATTAATTCAAGAATCATTCCAATTAAAACAAGTGTGTGATATTCTGAAAGAACTGACTTTAGGCTATTCATTTCAGCCAACGGAAGCGATTTTTAGCATAACTGTGGGGAGTTATATGAGAAAATGTAAAAATACCTCTTTTTTCAAAAATTGATTTCTTAAATACGTCATCTCAGATTTTGCTAAAATCTTGCAAAATTGTAGCAGAAGAATCAAATTTTAATATATCAAAAATCCACGGTTTTGTTGAAATTGACGTAAATTAACATGAATACATTGTATTTTGTTCAATTTTAGCCATAAGCATCGTGATTTTACTTATTTTGGATATTTTTAAATTTTGAACATTTTCACAGTTTCGCTTCTTTTTATATTTCGACATTCAAACTACGCATGCAACTTCAGTTATCTTCCACCGTCTATACAGCATACATGTGTTAGTAAATACACATATATCGCTGTTATTTAGCTCACAGTATGCCTGCAAAACTAGATGGAAATATAATTCTATCTCACACACGGTATTACATTTTTATGCGCATGTCCGTAATACTATTGGCTACCGATACATCAAATTAAAAACAAGGGAGTGAGTTCAAATTTAAATTTTAAAAAATTGACAGCTTTTCAAATTAATACGCTTTGTTTGAATTTATATTTAAATTTCTAAGTAAAATAATAAAAAGTGAGTAACAATTGTAAGTAATAATGTAATTATTCGTTAATTTACAATGAAGAATCAAATTTTAATATATCAGAAATCCATGGAATTGATTTTTGATTTAAGAAAAATATTTTTCCTACATCTGTGCGATTTCTTTGTTATTACGTAACTATTATTGCCTTGGGTACGGGTGGAAAGCAGACAAATGCAGACCAAGTGCGTTTCTGTAAGCGAAGAAATACTAGTGCGGAAAGTAATTCGTGTTTTACGCCACTGTCAAAAGAAAGTTTTATTGAGAGCGATTTAAATTTTGCGCCGAACGCGGAATTTCTTATTTTAGCCACAGACACTCATGGAAGAAGAAGATGCAGTGAGCCAGCGCTAGTAAATATGCAGTAGTATTTATAAACATAACCTTAAATTGTAGTATATCTAATTTGTACACAATTAATGAAAAAAACCGAACAAAGTAAAATATATCGATAATGGTTTTATTTAAAGAGTAAGTGAAATACATAATATTTATTGTTTGTGTATATTAATAACACGTTGTTACAGTTGCTTATGTTAACATAATGTGAAGGAGAAACTTTTGTACTGTCTAAAGAAACATTGATTTCTTCCGTACCTGTTAATATTATTAGAAGAGAAGAATTATATCTTGAAGAGTACATGTGGTTAGATTGCGCTGCGTTAAAAGTTTTTATTTGTTAATGCACAGTAGTTTTAAAAGCACGGTAATACTACCAAGTGAAGTGTAAAGTGTTCAGCCTATTTTCATCAGAAACTCAAAGCAGTAACGTTTGAGGTTCACTGGATAAGCAGATATTCAATCCAGTTCAGAAGCAAAATAAGTCATTTTTATAAATCTCTGTTTCTAACGGCAAGTAACTTGTCTCAGCAAAGTAAGTACAACTATTCAAATAAATCTTCAACATGTCAGGCTGCCGAATTTGCAACAAACCAACTGATCGCTACACTGATCTTCTGTTTTGCGCGGGATCTTGTAAAGGTGTATTTCATTTACAATGCGGTCAAATAAAATTAGATGAATATCATATAATGAGGCAGAATAAAACAATTAATAATAGGACATGTCCAGAATGCGTTAATCTACTTTCAACGCCTCAAAATATTTGTAATATCGACATGAATAGCAAATTAGACTCAATTATAAACAGTCAAAGTGACTTAAAAGCTTGTGTAAATGACATAAATTTAAAACTTGAGAAATTATTCGAAGATAATAAATTTTACAAAGAAAAACTTAATAAGATAGAACAGAGATTAGAAAAACGTGAAACTAAAATCACGGATGTTTCGGTAAATGTATCATCTGATAATACTGTTTCTATTGATGATATGCATATTGAAATTTGTGATAGGATAAATCGTATGAATAATATTATTATTTACAATATTCAAGACTGCAATCAAACATTAGCACATACACCGAACGTGCATACCAAGGACTGTGAAAAATGGGATCTCGCCCAAGTAATTAATATTTTGAAAAACATACCCGCTGTCGAATTTAAAAATTATTGTATCTCTCGGCTTGGAAAATATAATGGTAAACCTAGACCGCTAAAAATTTCATTTCAAAATAGGTCTGATGCTATATGCGTTCTAAAAAATAAATACTTATTTAAACACTTAAAAGTATCTGTTAGTGCTGACAATACCATCCTACAACGGCAGAAAATGAAAGAAGTCAAAATGCAACTCCTAGAACAAGGTGACACAAATAAAACAATTAAATTTATTCGTGGAGTTCCAACTATCGTTTAAAAAATTAGACCGGCGGAGATAGAAAACCAGAAGTAGCAATTAATACAAAACCAAGAATTCACAATTTACTTTCAAAACATACAGGATATTCGCAATAAGTTGAATGAACTGGAAATATTTATGAGCGAATTAAAAACGCTACCAGTTATATTATCTTTTAACGAACACTGGCTCAATAAACATGAAATCTGCACAATAAAACTTAACGGTTATAAATTAGCAACGTTTTCAGCAAGATCAAATATCGAACATGGCGGTACATGTATTTTTGTTCGTGAATATGTTATTTTTAATAGTTTGGATAAATTTAACAATCTGTACTTGGAAAAAGTCTTCGAATTTTCAGTTATTAATTTAAATTATAAAAATGAATCTTTAACTTTTGCAACAGTCTACAGAACCCCGGATAGTGATCTAGAGCAATATTTTGAATAAATGGAGAGCCTTCTATCATCACTATTTCGATTGAACTATACTAACATCATATTGTCAGCCGATACTAACATTAATTTACTCATTACTAGTCGAAGCAATGTAAGACTTTTATCTCTACGAGAATCGTATAATTTAATACCGTACTTCTCAAATCCAACCCGAGTTACAAATACTAGTGCTACTTGTATTGATAATATTTTTGCACAAAAAAACGTTATATATAAGCCAAGAATCCTAAATACAGGATTGTCAGATCATTATGGATTATTTTGTTGTTTATCAAACAAAGAACTACCGCATCCAAACCAAAGTGCAATGAAGAGGTCCTTTTCTAATAATAATGTTATCAAATTTAATCATCTTTTGACAAGTATTGATTGGGAAATTTTGTCAAAACAAAAGACGCTAAATAATAAATTTGATTTATTTAATAATATAATATCAATGAATTTTAATAAAGCATTTCCTGTAAAAAAAGTTACTTACAATAAAACAAAACGTAATCGTTGGATCACGTCGGGTATTAAAAAGTCATGTAAACATAAGAGGTCATTGATTAATCAATTAAAATTAAATAACAATCCTGAACTGAAGGCATATGTCAAAAAATATTGCTCTACCTTAAAGAAAGTAATACATTCGGCGAAAAAAATGCACAATACAAAAGAAATCCAAAGATCTGAGAATAAAATTAAAACAGCATGGAATATAATAACAAACGAAGTAAATGTCTCGAAAAAATCTAAAACTCGAGAAAACATTATTTTAAAAGATAATGGCTTACTTATCACTGATCCAACTGATATAGCAGACCTATTTAATAATCAGTTTATAAATCAAGGCGTCAACCAAACATCACAAAATAATGCGCCTTCAACTAGCCTGCCTATGACGCGTGCTGCGATGACAATGTATCTTTATGCAACATCTGAAGACGAAATATTTCATCTCATATTCTCCTTCAAAAATACTTATTCTTCAGGATGTGACGAAATAGCATCTGTTCTATTAAAAAAGTGTGCAGTAAATTTAATAAAACCGTTGTGCTACCTTTTTAATTTATCATTAGCTGAAGGTGTATTTCCTGATATATTCAAATTAAGTATCGTGTCGCCCATATTTAAAAAAGGTGATTTCCAGTGTGCAGTCAATTATCACCCCATATCGTTACTTTCCGTGTTTTCAAAAGTTCTAGAAAAGCTGATGCATCAACGCCTATCAGCATATATTGAAACTAACAACATCCTATCCGATTGTCAACATGGCTTCACCAAAAACAAATCCACCATCACAGCTGTATGTGATTATAGAAATTATATTCTAAATAGTTTAGATCACGGTAAACATGTAATGGGTCTGTCTTGTGATCTATCGAAGGCGTTCGATACCGTTAAACATGATCTTCTACTAAATGTATTAGAATACTACGGTATTAGAGGGATGTACAAACATGGTTTCAATCCTATTTACATAAGAGATCCCAAATAACCAAAATACCATACCTAAATTCTGATGGTGTTGTTGACAATTATTATTCCAGTGCTAATTATGTAATAACAGGCGTGCCTCAAGGTTCAGTCTTAGGTCCCTTATTATTTCTTTTGTATGTAAATGATATTTGCTGGAATATTACTTCCGCAAAATGTGTAATTTACGCAGATGATACATATTTCATAATAACAAATGAAAATTTTTCCACTTTAAAAAATAATACGGTATCATTAATAAAAGAAGTCGATTATTGGTGTAACAACAATGGCTTAACATTAAATTTATCTAAAACTAACATCATCTACTATAAACTTTCAAATTATGACATTAATATTGTCAACATTCAATATAAGGAGATAAAAAGTGTAACTTGTATCAATATGTTAGGTGTTCATATAGATCGAGACTTAAAGTGGAATAAACATATTCATCAAATAATGCCCAAACTCAAGAAAACAGTATACTGTTTACGATTGTTATGTAAGAATGTAGATATGGAATCTGTGAAATTAGTGTACTATAGTTATTTCTATGCAATAGTTACATATGGCATACTATTATGGGGTAATTCACCTTTAATATCAAACATATTTCTAATACAAAAGAAAATTGTACGAATCATATGTAATTTAAGACCTGCTGAATCATGTAGAGGAAAATTTAAAATCCTAAATATATTCACTATGTATGGTATTTATATTTTAGAAATATTAAAATTTGTTATAAATAACGTTAAGTCGTACAAATTTATCTCGAACGAAAACTTTACAACAAGGAACTCAAATATTATACTTGAAATACCAAAACATCACACTGTATCACATGAATACGGTTATTATTATTCTAGTATATTATATTATAACGCTCTGCCTAATAGTATAAAAATGATGCGTAATAAAGAGGCAATCTCTAAGATAAAGCAAATACTTATAGGATTGAAATTAAAGGACTTGGCTTAAGTTGTAGTCAATTTTATTGAAGTATAGTTGACAACGTTTCGTCACCTCGACTCTTCGGATTCAGCACTGTAACTTAGATTCTTGTTTTTGCTTCGTTTAACTTCATATAAATTTTTATTTTTTTATTGCACTTTGCTGACTCCGAACTTCGACTTAAAATTTTTATAAAAGAAATTATTTCTTTGTGTTGTTATTTTTACCAACTGCTTTTTGACCTGAAGATGGTTACATCCGTAACCGAAACGTTGTCAACTATACTTCAATAAAATTGACTACAACTTAAGCCTAAGTCCTTTAATTTCAATCCTACATTACCTTGGCTTATTAAAACACACTATCACAAATACTTATAAGTAAAGAATATTATAGCACTAAACAATATTTTGAAGACTGTAAAAATAATTTATTTCATGTCTTATAATATAATGCGTTACTATATAATGTAAGAATATCTTATGTACGTACGTAAATAGTTCTGCTTGGAATAATTTAGCTTGTAATTGTATAATTAATAATTACTGTAATGTTGAAATAATTAATGTAACACAATCTACTTAATCTATGTAATTTGCATTTATTAAATTAATTATGTATTCCCTACGTTGTACTGGTACAACTTTATTGGAAATAAAATTATTATTATTATTATTATTAACAGTAATATTATTAACAATAGAATTTTGTACACAACCAGTTGTTGCATGTCAATATTTTAAAAAAATTTCGTGCATTTAGTATCAATACTAATTAATCGGATTATTATGTAGTTTGTGATAGGTAGAAATATCATCCAGTATATTCAAAGCTTTGGAAATATAGTCAGTCTTCTACATTATGACAGTTTTGGAACCTTTGTCAGCTCTTGTAATTGACAATTTGATCTTCATATTGTTTAACAAACTTTTTTGTCTTAATAATCCATTAAAGAAGTTCTTGATCGTCAAAAGATAACTTATTATTCTTCCATTGTCTTGCATGGGAGTCAAGAAATTTAGAAATTTTAAGCTTCATATCTTCTTCATCAACAATGTTCCTTCAGTATACAGAAGTAGAAAGATTAGCAAAAGTATCAAATATTGTCTTTTTCAACTGTTTTATATCATTAGTTTTAAAACAAAATTTTTTAACCAAGAGAAAGAATTGTAAAGTAATCATTTTAGGTGAGTGATAACTAAGGCATACACGAACAGCAGTATCTTTCTTGATGACGATTCTGTAACCATAGATAAAGCATAATTACAATTGAATTGTGTAACAAACTAATATTAGTAGTAGTTTCCGTGGAAACTATCTAAAATATATTACACTTGACAAGAAAAATGAATAAGTTTATAAAACTTTTGGGCTGTTGTTTCGGAAAAAAAGAAACAAAGCCTAAATTTAAGTATAATTTTAATGAACCAGTCGTCATGCTACAAAATTCACAGTTTTATACATGGGACAGTCATGGCATACCGGCTACAGGCGAAGGTAAGTCATATAAAATTTTTCACTTATTTGCAAAAGTAAATTGTACTTCTGATATATCAATAACTACAAATGATACATCAGAAGTACAATTTATTGTTATTAATTTTCTAGAAACCAACCAAGGTCTCGATTATTTGGAAGATGGGTCCTTCGGAAAAAAATTTAAGTGTATTTCCTTTTCTCAAGCCGCGAATCAGCTAAGATATATTCAAGATACAAAATTTCTAAATATTTTCGACATCAATCGTGTATTTTGGATAGAAAAACCATTTTATCAAAATTGGGTACATGAAGAAGTTTTGGCATTTTTCAGTAAATTTTGGGTTCCGAACCGATATAAATTTCATGTGATTCTGATCGGGGATAATAAATTTAAAAAGGATTCTGGAATCTATTTGGATAAATACATAAAAATTTTAACGTTACCATTTTCGAAAAGTATTTTGGAACCAAATGATTTTGTGGTCGCGAGCCAAATTTTTAAAGTTGTAAATGGAATATTAAAAATTAGAAAGTATCATAATATTTTGACCAGTCTATCAAAATCATCAAGTGAAGACGACAAGATTAACAAGAAAAAGAAGAGCAAAATTTTCGGGCAAAATTTTAAATTTGTTAAATCTATCAACAACTTCTGTAGCCGGTTGAAAATTTTTTGTAAATTCAAAAATTCAAATAAATTATAAATGTTTAGTTTTTGTTTTATTATACTCGCTACATTTATCTTTAATAATAATATACTCGTCTTTGTAGAGATTTATTATTTCTAAAATTCGTATTATGTTTACTTATTAATATATTTCTTACTTACAGTGCAAGTTCAAAGAGGTTCATTCCGATCGACTAGACACATTTTTAGTGCACATTTTCGCACAATTCCATTTACAAACAATTTCGAGCTACACATAAGCGGTTGGGTACTAGTTACACGTGAAATTACATGCTCCGAAATGTGTGCAACTTTTTAGCAGTGAGAAATACTAGAAATAGTGGAAGACCGGGCGACTGATCGACGCACCATTGCCAAGCAGACCCGGACGGAGTTGACAGCGCAGTGGCAGCAGCTCTGAAATGTTTCCACTAAGGGACGCTGGCAAAATGGAGAGGTAGACCACTACCTTATCCAGTTCCTGACGGGACATGGCTGCTTCCGAGCCTACCAGTATCATTTCAGGCTGGACGACGACGCTTCGTGCCTCACCTGCCAGCCAACCCAGGAATATGTTGAGCACGTGTTTTTGCACTGTCCACGCTTCGAGAAGGATCAAGAAACCCTACAGCAGCATCTGCGACAGCAGCTGTCCCCGGAGAGCATTGTCGTCGAGATGATAGCCAACGAGACAACCTAGATCGCGATGTCCAACCTCGCGGCCGTGATCATCCGGAAGCTCCGGAAGGCAGAGCGACTGAGGAGAGAACAGCCCGTGGCCTAGAGAAGGAGGGCGAGTAGCCTGCCTTGAGGGCTCGTAACAGTCAGTTTGCCCCCCGTGAAGTAATACTTAACGGCAGTTCCTCGGGGTGGTGGGACGTCATAGCAGGTGCTTTTAGTGGGTAGAAATCCCACACACCGCCAAAGCACGGGCTTCGCGGCGTCTTTTAAAGATTTTCACCTGCCCACGCAAAAAAAACATACATGCATACATACATATTATCACGCTGTATTCCATTAAATGGGGTAGCACGTACCCTAAAATCATTCATAAAACATTAACTCATTAAATTCACCATTAATCAGTCCTCGCCAAACATTCTCATCCAACCACACCACATATTTAACACCATTAATATCAATTTATACAGATTTCATGAATGTAAATACGAGAATTTAAGAGATTTTAACATACATATATATTGTTTATTTTCTGTGGAATAATGGTTGTAGCCCGGCCCTGTTTCTGAGCACGGTGTAATTTTAATCCTAATCCTACATCACGGCCACCGATGCGTCTCTAGTCGGGCATCAAGTATTTCGCTATGTGCGGTCAAATTATATTCTGCTAATATTTTAAATATATTTGGAAATTTTAAAAAGAATTAAATTATTTAAAGCAAATTGAGCAGTTAAAAACTAAAAAAGGAATTCAATATTATGACATCATGATTATTTAGTGATATTATAACTTAAAACTTATTTTTAACGATTAATATTTTACTTTTACTTTAAATAATTATTACTGAAATAAATAGGTTAAGTTCTGGATATAGGTCAGTAGAATAAATATAAAAATCAATACGATTAATTGTTTAATGGCGTGAGTATCATTAGAGTTATGCTGTTTGACAGCTTTGAACATATATTCCTGATTGTTCTGTTATATTTGGGACTAAAGTTAATTGTACGGCTTGTAATAAATATTGTTGTATTATGTTAGATTTTTTCTATATTAAAGATGTTAGTAATTTGACACTTCATATTTTTTAAATGATCATTTTAATGTTGGAGCACGCATTACAAAAGCTGCAGTTATAAGTAAACAAATTTATAGTCCTTTAAGTTTATTCGCAAAAAGATCTACTAAGTTACATTTTCCACACTTTGCACTATTATAACTAATAAACATATTAGTAATTAAATCCCAAACATCTTTACAATATTAATCATACACTACAAATGATAATTCCAATGTAAAGATTAACTTGCAAAAGATATTTTAAATATATTTTTACTATACATAAAATATTTTTTAATAGGTTAATACGAGTCAATGCCACCTCACCGAATCCCATGCCACCTAAAATTCGCGAGCCCTAATATTCACGCCACCGAAAAGTCACCAGACCGAAAGGTCCTTTTTCCACTTTGTCCATAACATCGAAACTAGTGCTGTCTCTCTTTTTCATAGCTGTACGTCACACCGACGTCACACTGACGTCAGACCTATGACGATTGTTAGTGACGTCAAGCATGGCGTCACGTATTCAGTACAGTAAACCAAATAAATATTGAATATAATAATTTTCGAGTTAATTAATTTATGAAATGCAATGCGCTAATCAAATAAAACAACTGCCGGGTCTTATAAAACTATTTAATCTACGATTAAAATTAACTTACTATTTAATTTAACTGAAGATGTCAAGTTTTATTTAATTGAGCGAGTAAATCTGACAGTAAACTGACGAAAATGTATGGTATTCAAATTTAATGGATGATATTAAAAGACAAAAAGTAATAAAGCTGAATGATTAGATATAATTTCAAAATAAATAAGTAGATTTAAATTATATTAATTTTTTATTTTTATAAAGGTTACTAATTTCAACTTCCTATTTCTCTCGACAGTGCAAGATGGATTTGTAAGTTGATATAATGTCATTAGTATCATCTATTTCTTCAGTAACGCACATATCTGATACACCATCAGACAGTGAATCTTGAAAATGATTCACATAAGCGAGGGTTACCAACAGTATTCCGAAACAAAAGCAATCCATTTCAAAATTATAGTGAAAATAATTATACGTTTGAAAGACAATTTAAATAAGTATGATTTCGAAGTACTTTTAAATCTCATACCAGTAATTATCCCTTAACCTCATTGTGAAGACTCATGTTTTAATTTCATACAGCGAATAAGAACAAACTACATTAAAAAGCAAGAATATTATGAAAAATATAATAAAAACTAATATGTTAACTTCTGTTCTACATTTTTATATTCAAAAATAAAATTATGCAAGAATTGAAATATTTTCAAGGTAAGTTTGTTGTTTTAATAATAAATACATTTTATAACAAATAAAGATATATTCTACATTAACAAAAATAGGTAACATTTAAAAAAATTATTTTAACAATGAATTCTGAAAACTTTTTCCATATCGTTAGTAAAACGCCAAAACCACGAATGTTATTTCTGCAAGATTCATAGATACACTTATAATATTACTAGTATATTGAATATTATCGATAACTTATTTGAGCTCACGAGTGCTTTTGTTGTTATGACAATTTTTCCTACGAGCAACAAAAAAACACCGAGAAAAATATATTAATTTAATCATAATAGGCGTATTCTATTTGCCATTTGGATCAGATCTATCTTACATTTACTGGACTAGATCACTTATTTATTTCACTGGATTCATTTAGTGACTTAATTGTTAGTACTAAAATTACTGACTCTAATTTTCTAATTCACTTCAATATGTGCATCAGTTTGCTTAATTTAGTTCATTTAGTCATCTTGTCTAATTTATCTGAACTGATTTAAGTGAACCAAGTGGCAAATGGAATACAGTTTATATGTCAGAGAACCTTATTGCTAGGTAACAAAAAAAATTAGAGTAAAATTGTCATTTTTTATACAGAAAATTATCGCGATTATTGCACCAGTGCAAATTATCACTTATTAATTCACTCATTCCCATGACAACATGGTCAAATAACGAAACGCTATTAGTTGTTTGAAGCTGATGGTCAATATTTGAGAAAATTAACTTTTAATCTTCAATTAAACATTTAAAATTGATTTATTTATTCTAAAAACTTCTTTTAACTTATTTGTAAACATTTGTGCCTTTGGTAAATAATAATAAATATTTTAAAACACATACGTCAGTGTGAAACATTTTTTATTTTAAAATATAATTTCCTATTATAGTAGCACGAAAATCTATCACTATCACACATAAAGCCTTCATTTCTTGCTAGTACCTTAAAATTATTCTTCTTCTCTAGATATGTTTACCGTTTTAAAAAGACTTTAATTTCTGTATTTATGAGGTAGGAAAAATAAAATATCAAGAAAATCAAACACACACTTGGTTTGTCCACGAAAATATTTATTTATCAGACAAAAAGTGTCTGATGATGTCCTAAAGGATGAAACGTACGTAACAAGTTATAAATAAATATTTTATTTCACAAACCAAGTGTGTGTTTGATTTTCTTATATTCATTATGTTTCACCAAGTACCGACTAGAAATTCTCTTTCAATTAATAAAATAATAAATTCAAAATTTAAAAAATATCTTTTTCAAATAGAATTCTAGCCAATGACATTTATAAAATTATTCAACTAGAGTCCCAAATAAGTTTTAGATAATCCTGAAGTTTGGATTAGCAAATTTTATATCTAGGCCGATTTTAAAAAGTTAATCCAAATCACTTTTCAAAAATCAAATGGTAACAAGATTATATTAGACTTTGTTTAAACTTTTTTGAGAATGTGATTTAGCTGAATTCGGCTAATCCAAAATTCAGGATTTGGCAAAACTCTTTTGAGAATTTGACTAATACAGATTACATTTATTTTTACATAGCAACCGTTTACCAAATGCATAAGAATATATGTATAGCAAGTTTTATAAAGCGGATGAGTACTAGTACCATTTTAAATATTATCTATAACTCTGTTTCAATTTAAGCAAATTCATGAATTTATTTTTTTTATTGACTTATTTATTTACAACTGGCCTTAGTTAGGGCTAACAAGCAAATCTGATGTATTACAAAATATCATGCGTTAGGTGAGCAGCCATCGCTGCTTCCTAATTACTTAATATTGTTTGATTAGGGTTTATGAATAATTAGTTCATGTTGGGATCATAGTTTTTGAGGTCGGATGGTTTTATTCTTTTGAGGCGCCTTTGTTATGGAGGTTGGAGACTAGTTCGTTGGGATGACTGCTAAATTTATTTTCATGTGTTGACGCGAACTTACGGATTTGTTCGTGGACATATTTGATTTTTAGGTCCTTGTGAAGGGTATGGTTGTTGATGTACCATGGTGCATTTGCAATCATACGTAAGATTTTATTCTGACTTCTTTGGATGATATTGATATTTGATTTTCTAGCACATCTCCATAATTGGATCCCGTATTTCCAGATTGGGATTAACATTGTTTTGTAAAGCAGTATTCTATTTTCTAGTGTTAGTTGGGAGTTTCTTCCTAGCAACCAGTACATCTTTTTAATTTTGATATCTATTTGCTTCTTTTTAGCTACTAGGTGATTTTTCCATAGTTGTCCTTTGTCGAGATGCATGCCTAGGTACGTGACGCTGTCTTTTGTGTCTATGGTTTTTCCCTAGATTGTGATCGGTCGGCAGGTTATTCTTCTATTTGTAAACACTACGTGCGTGGTTTTATTTTCATTAATTTTAATTCTCCACTTATCCGCCCATCTCTGTACTTCGTCCAATGATTCTTGTAGTAAGGAGGACGCGGTGATTGGATCTTTATGTGTTGCAAGGATTTCTGTGTCGTCTGCATAGGTGGCCGTTAGTACGCTGTTTCCACATGGAAGGTCAGTTGTGAACAGTTGGTATAGTACTGGTCCAAGTACACTTCCTTGTGGGACGCCTGCTTTAATTGATTGTGTACTGGAAAGGCTGTTTTCGTATCGTACCTGGAATTGGCGGTCATTTAAGTACGATTTTAGCAGAAGGAAGTACGGATGCGGTAGTTTTGTCTTAATTTTATACAATAGCCCTTTTTGCCACACTCTGTCGAAGGCCTGACTTACGTCTATAAATGCTCCGGAGCAGATGAGTTAATTTTGTAGACAACTGTCTATTTCATTGGCAACCCTGTGCACTTGCTGGATGGTCGTGTGCTGCTTCCTGAAGCCGAACTGGTGGGTTGGAATAAGTTTTTCGTTTTCGATGATTATATTTATTCTTTTTAGTAGGAGTTTCTCGAAGAGTTTTGAGAACAGCGGGAGCAGTGAGATGGGTCTGTAAGACTTGACTTCATGGGGTAGCTTTCCTGGTTTGTGTATTAGCAGTATTTGTGCAAATATCCACTGGCTCGGGAAGTAGGAAATCCTAATAATTGCGTTGTATATATTTGTTATATGAATTAACGTCTTTTTTGGTAGTTCTTTGGCTATTTTAGCGTTGATAAGATCATATCCTGGGGATTTTTTGTTGTTTAGGTATATGATTTCGTTTTCTACTTCAGCTGGGGTGAAATGTTTGATGGGGAGTGACATCTGGTGGAGAGAGTTTAGATCATTTTCAATTTCATCTTCGTCGTTCTGTGGTACTGCTGGGTGCGGTTCGAGTGTTTAGGAGAGGTGTTCAGCAAATAGTTCGGCTTTTTCTGCATCTTCCCTTGCCCAGGTTCCATCTGTTCTCCGTGTGGGAGGGATCGTCTGAGTGGGTTGTCTCAACTTTTTTGTCGCTTTCCATAGAGAGTAGTTATTTTCTGGCAATGCTGAGAGGTTACTTAGATATTCTTCAAATGATTCGTTTTTTATTTGCTTTATTAGATTTTTGATTTGTTTTGATAGTATATTTAGTTTGTTTTTATCGCTAGGGTGTCGAGTTTGTTGCCATTGCCTCCTTTCTTTTCTTTTTCCCGCGATTTTTTCTCTCAGATATTTCGGATAGTTTGTCTCATTTTCTCGTTTTGAGTCTTCTGTAGTGGAGGGGGTGGACTGTGAGGTTGCAGATTGTATTAAAAAACTGTATTTTCTACAGCTTCTTCTATATCCTTGGTTTTTTTTAGTGGAATTTTTAGATTAGTGTTGTAATTTAGGTACGTCCTAAATAGTTCCCAGTCAGTTTTTTTGTTATATAGAGTTGGATTTCTGGATTTTGAGATTATTGTTGTGCTTACTGTCAGTATTATTGGTGAGTGATCAGATTGTAGATCACAGGATGATTCGATTGAGACACTCCCTTCGTTACAAAGAAGTCAAGGAGGTCTGGTAATTTATTTGGGTCTGTTGGCCAGTATGTTGGTTTCCCAGGGCTAATATAGTTGCAGCCTTTTGCTGTTGAGGCTTTCTGCATCTCCGTACCTTTTTGGTTTGTTACCCGTGAGCCCCACTGAGGGTGTTTGGAGTTATAGTCTCCACCCGCGATGAATTTGTTACCTAGCTTTTGGAAATATTCTTCAAATTTATCTTTCGTTACTTTATGTTTAGGTGGACAGTATGCAGCAGATATGACTAAAGTACTGTTTACTTCCTGTATTTTGATGTTTTGTTACAGTAGTTAGGCTTGTTATCATTCGCTGGTAATCCGTAACAGCTTGTATAAAGATTGGTGGTGGTTTCGGGTCAGGTTTTGTTTGAGGTTCATCATCAACATTACCTAAGATAGAGTATCTATTTCTTGTGTGGTTTAGTATTGGATTATGGCTATTACTACGTTTATTGGGATTATTTTTGGACTGTTCTGCATCATTTTCGTTCTCTCTTGTTCTCTTCAGTGTTCGCCTAACTGGTATCTGCTGCCATGAGGATGTACTGTCATTTACATGATCTATTTCTGTTGGTGGTTGTTGCTGCTCCACTATATTGTTTGAAGGGTTACCATTCCCAGAAAATCCATTGAATTGCCAGAGTATTTCAGAGTTAGTGGGTGAAAAGTATAAATTTGGGTTTGTCTCCATCGGTGTGGTTATTGGTGTTGTCATTGTCGGTGTGGTTTGTGTGTAGTAGTGTGTTGCTGCTGTTATGTTTGTTATCGTACTTGTAACGATACTCGGTCCACCGCTGGTTGACTGCATTGTTTATTCTTGATTGTCGTACTGAGAGTGGATTTTAGTTTCAATATTGTTGGCAACACTGGTTAAGTTTAGGATGGCGCGAAAAAACTGCACAGACAAGTGTGCGCTGGTGGCTGTTCACAGCCCGCACGTGTTGATTCACTTTGTTTTGCAGTCAGTTACTTACACCTGGCACTGTTGAGCACTAGTTTTTATTTTATTTTGTAAGGCACAGTTTAGCGATCACTGGTGTGCACTTTATATTATATTACTTGCGGTTGGATTGCTGTTTTTTATTGATTTTAACTAAGGTAGGTAAGAATTAAGTTATATCTCACAGGGTTGCCACGACTATATCAAATTCATGAAATGAATAAAATTTGATGCTAATCAGCCATCTTTTTATACCATGTTTAAAATAAACATGTTTTGTGAAATAGAAAGTGTGTTAAAAACGAAATAAAAAATAGTATTAGTACTAATCTACTTTATGAATCTGCCTAATAATGACTACGATGATGTCGATAACATTAAGAATATTGAAAATAATATTAATTTTAAACAATACAAAAATTATTTGTTTAATACGGTAAAAATGCAGATTTACTGCCTTTGCTAGAGTCATAGCCTCGGCTATGAAACTAGCCGCAGCAGTAAATCAGCTACTTTTTTAGTCTAGTTAAACAAATTAACTATTATGCAACATGTAGGACAAGTATCTTTTTCCGTTCGCGACGAGTTTTAAATTTCGGTATGTCTCGATTAAAAATTTCAGGCCTAATATGGAAAAAATGTAGCTTTACTTTACTTATTACACAAATAACTCTTATCTTCAACGTATATTTAGAATTTTTAATTTATATCTTCTTTTTCGACTGTTCTTCTTTTCTTATAAAATGTTGACTTTTTACTTTCAGATGAAGATGTGTTGATGTTGCAGATGTAAACAGAATGTACCAGCTAAACAAGTAAGAGCCATTATTTTCGTTATTTTTAAAAATACAAAAAAAATTATAAATATAACAAAGTTATAGAAGACCAAGGAAGGTATCTGATTATAGTATATTGTGTAACTAATAGCAAAAGTAATATATTCCCGGACGATAGAGGGAAATTGTGGGACGAGCCGTTGGTGGATCCAGCAACCGCCAGCAGTCCGGAGAGACACTTACCCTACATGTTAATACTATTTTTTTAAATCGGTTTTTATTTAAGAATTAGTTAATTTGATTTAGAAACGTCAGACAACCAACAAGACAAAATTATTGTGTTGTTTTGATGAAAATATCTGATAGTGTAACCATGGTTTAATTATTTATTTTCACAAGCGTACGATATGGGAAAACTATCAGCGCGGAATAATATATTATACACTCAGACTAACCATACCTTAGACAAAGTCTGTCGTATTCAAGTCAATGCAGTGTTATGAAGTAGAGAGAGTTAAAGTAAGTTGTGGGTGAGACGGGTGCGCGGCAAGGAGCGAGTATCCTTTGATGTTATGCGAGTTACAAACATTTGTATAGTTATTCTTATATTCAATTACTTACTGTTTATACATCAAAGTAAAGGTTAGTTTTTGACATATTAAGTGTTTTGTATACGTACTTTTGTGTTTAAATAAATAAAATGCTCGTGTCTAATAACTGTCATCAACAAAAATGCAACCCGCATAACACCAAGGGATACTAGCTCTTTGCCGCGCACCCGTCTCACCCACAACTTACTTTAACTCTTTTTACTTCACAACAAACGCCGTTGTTCTCCGTCTAAGGTATGGTTAGTCTGAGATTATACACTAACTCGTTTAGTTGGTACACCTGTATAACGGTCATGATAGGTCTTCAACAATGGATGAAATCGAACTTGAACTGCATTTGTTGAAGAGTAATTCCGATTGTACATACTGTAAAATAAAAATTATATATAATTAAAGTATAATTAAATCTCATTGATCCCGATTGCTGTAGCAATAATTTGATATTGATATTAAAATTGGATAAAAAATTAAACTAATTTTCAAACATTCGTATAAAGTAATTAAATGTATAATATATAGTATTTTTGTTAAAAATTGTAACGTGTTTAATAGAAATTTTCTACCGTCAACATTTGTATGTCATTGTAGATGTAAAAAATTAAACACTCTGCAACTTTTATTTGAAGCATTTTCTCTATAATAATTTTTGAACTTTGCCAGTGTAAATTAGTCATTATGCGTATTCCAACTTTTAATTAAAATATTTTAGATTCATAACAAAATTACTCCATTATACGAACTTATACTAACCACTGCTACAATGCGGCCATCCCAAAAAAGTACTATTTTTTGTTATATTTAATTTTCTTATTATAAATTGGAATTCTTAATTTTTCGTTAAAAACAAGGCTTTGCGTGGCTATATATTCATTACTAAACGATAAAAAACTTTCTCCTTCTGATACAATATACATGGATAGTTCTAGAACATCACACTAGTTTTTCAAATGAAACTGCAAAATTTTAGAGGTACACAAACCAAATATGTGCGATTCTGAGTGATGATCGCCATAAGCCCCGTGTATAAGAACTCCACTTTACAAGCGAATATATTTGTTCACAGACGATGAATGTGTTTCATATTTTAACAGGATGCGTATGACTATCCAATGTTTACATGCGCCAAATTCCATTCAGATCTGCAAAAAAAAATTTCACGCTAGTACTACCTTAAATTAAAAGTGATATTATATTGTATTGCCATTTCATATTACATAATTATATTTACTTTTATTTGAAATACGTTTCTAGAAAGTCTTTATATTTGTAATGTTGTTATGCGCGCCAATATTCTGGCCACTATTTTGAATAGATCCTTTCACGGTTTTCTGTGATTGGGCAGGTCTACATTTTTGTCAAAACTACAAGAAACCCTACTAACACGATAACAAATTGTTGGTTAACGAACTTCAGCCCGTATGTTTCACCTTACAAACCACGCAACTCAACCATCATGGTTCTAGCCTCAGACCAACCATAAGTAGACGGAGAAGAACGGAGTTTGTTGTGAAGTAGAAAGGGTTAGAATAACTTGTCGATGAGACGGGTGCGCGGCAAAGAGTTAGTACCACTTGGTGTTATGCGGGTTGCATTTTTGTTGATGACAGTTATCAGACGCGAGCATTTTATTTATTTAAATACAAACGTGCGTATACAAAACACTTAATATGTCAAAAACTAACCTTTACTTTGATGTATGAAAAGTAAGTAATTGAATATAAAAATAACTACACAAATGTTTGCAACTCGCATAACATCAAAGGGTACTCGCTCCTTGCCGTGCACCCGCCTCACCCACAAGTTACTCTAACTCTTTCTACTTCACAACACTGCATTGACTTGTATATGGCAGAATTTGTCTACTTATGTTTGGTCTGAGGTTCTAGCTTAAATTTAGGGAGTCAGTGTTGCCAACTGTGACGATTTTTCAATGGTAAATATTGCTATTGATAAAATGAAGAATTTACCTTTTTGACGATTTTTCTTAAAAATAAATCTTGATTATAAAATTTGTGCTTCAGTTCCGCGAACCTTTTTGTCTTCCGAATATTATTAACTCATAGACCAGTGATAGTTAGTTATACTATGGTTGGCAAACTTGTAAATATATATATATATATATATATATATATATATATATATATATATGAAAATTAGTGACTATTTTATAATTCGTGTTTTGAAAGATGTCTTTTTTTTGTTTTTCGTGTTATATTACATTATGGTATTCAAAGTTATGGGTACTTTTTTATAATAAAATATTTCATCAGTTTTAGGTGAGCTTACTAGCGGACAGGATAATTTAAAATATTGCAATGTATTATTTATCTCTCAATAAACGATATTTTCAACATAAAAGTTTTTAATTGTACTGTTATAGAAAATTATTCATTTCTAACCTCAAACATTTCATCAAAATAAAATGCATATAACATATTTGTTGTATTGTTTACAGTTCAGGTTTATAAAATAAATGATAAAAGAAAACAAAATGTTTATACCACTAAACTACGTTTCTAAAATCAGACCATTCTAGTTCTAGAAAAATTCAATGGGAAATAGATCTTATTACAAGACCACATATCACACTATTACTATCGTCATGAAAGTAGAAGTAGACTCAACTATGAATCTGTTGGGACAAAATATAAAACAAAATCTGTCAACGAACAATGCGGCGGAATATATGCAATTTGTAAGTACTTTACAGGAAAACAGGTGGTCTATGGTAGAAGAGATTCATGTCAAATGTTATTGTGCTTGATTTCACTAACAGTATAAACCCGAATGTAACTCTAAAGTATGGAAAAGCAATCAGGAAAAAATCCAGGCAAATATGTGAAAGATGTAGTAAGGTGGCGCCAGGAAATACTTTGACGATTCCAAGCATCATCTAAGTATCAGAAACCGGATATGAGTGTTCAGGAATTATGTGATGCAATTAATAAATTATTAGGTATATTACGTATAGATGTGATGGTGAAGTGTGTAAACAAAAACTTACTATCTTCCTCAAGAACTGATCGGTTGGTTATTTATTAGAGAAGTCTGCAATATTTTCAATGGAACAATTGGTAAATTTTTTACTAAATACGCCAAATGACAAGTATTTACTCATGAATGTAAAAATGTTTATATATCAAAATTTATTACATTTTTTTTCTTAAAAAAAAAAGGAATTTAAAGATGGTCCCATTTTTTTTGTTTATTTAGAGCAATAATCGTTAGTATTAGACACACAAAGATGCATAGGAATAGAACATTTACTATTTTTTAAAAAAATTCTATTTTATTTTATAATTTTGGAAGTTGAACAAGTAACCCAATTAGCACTAATATATTTGGGCAGATTCCTCGAAACATCGGCCACGTATCTGGTGATTGGAAGAATGATGCAATTGCTGCGGGTTATGAACAAATTAATATTTCTTAGACAATCGATGACAAACTATTTAATATTTACTTTGAACATTATCCTTTATATATATATATAAAAAACATATTTTATAGTAAATTTATATCCAATTTAAATGAATAATTTTTGAGGGAAAAATTTATATATATACGATAAACCTGCTTTTGAACATTTCTTTGCCTATTTAATTTTTTTCTTAAAAATTTCTAAGTATCAAATAAAAAGTTTTTTGAAGGGCTCACGTGCAGAATTGTACTTTTTTTGGTCGTAAATTGTTTTAGTGTTAGAGCTTCGAAACTTATTGTGTTTGGTGTCAATTAAAAGTTCTTTATATAAACAGACGTACAGAAATGAAAAGTTTTAGATCGTAATTCACTTAAACATTACTTCAGTGTCCGCGGAGCCTAGCGAAAAGGCCTGGCGAAGCCAGGCCGAACGCTAGTCCTATATACTATTTTCAAAAGGTATATTTATATGTATATTTATATGGATTCATCATGCCCATTTGTAAATCGCTACAGCCTAGACGGTTTATCCGATTTATTTCAAACTTTTTTTATTTGATAGACTTCAATCATGGGGAGTGCCTTTTGATAGTCTTAGATTTTTCGTGCACATGATGTGCGAGAAAACTTGAAAAAACATGTGTTTTTGGGGCAAAATCAACTTAGAGTGTGGAGGCTTTGAAATTTTTAAGAAGAACATCAAACGTCATTTTGACATTTATCAGTGGACATGTCGCATTTTTAATTATAAATTACTTAAAAATTAAACTTTTGTGGGTAGTTTTGAAATACTTTACGCATATTGTGGAAATGAGGGGACGTTTTTATTATAATTATACATTTCAAATATGTGTATTTAAAAACTAAATTTTTGACACTCCACTATGAAGTTGGTTCTAAAGCAAAACGTCAAATTGACAAGTTTTATAAAGTATAAAGAATATGGAGGCTTTGAAATTTTTAAAAAGAACATCTACTGTCATTTTGACATTTGTCAGTGGACATGTCGCATTTTTAATTATAAATTACTTAAATATTAAATTTTTGTGAGTAGTTTTGAAATACTTTACGCATATTGTGGAAATGAGGGGACGTTTTTATTATAATTACACATTTCAAATACGTGTATTTAAAAAGTAAATTTTTGACGGTCCACAATGAATTTGGTTTCGAAACAAAACGTAGAATTGACAAGTTTTATAATTTATACAGGTGAACTCAACCAAATTTGATCTCGATAATAATATACAGTAAAACCAAGCAAATTTTGTCTACGGCAAAGTTCAATTTAGAAAAACCAGATAACTCGAATTAGAATCATTTGGGCACTTCTAAATTTTCTATCGATAATTGTTTAATTAAAAGTGCTTCAAAACCAGTCGTATTTGGTATATTATGAAAGTTCTTTTAAAGGGTACGTGTGCAAAACTAAAATATTTTCGATCGGCAATAGTTTTAGTGAAAGTACTTTAAGGCCTATTGTATTTGGTATCAAATGAAAGGTTATTTAAAGGGCTCGAGAACAAAATTTATTTTTTTTCCATCGGTAACTGTTTTAGTGAGAGTGCATCAAAATCCATCGTGTTTCGTATCATATAAAAGGTTTTTTGAAGGGCTCAAATGCAGAATTGGAATCTTTTCGTTCGGCAATTGTTTTAGCGAAAATGATGAAAGGGCACGCGTGAAAAATTGATTCTTTTCGATCGTCAGTTGTTTTATTGAAAGTGTTTCAAAACATTTTGTGTTTGGTATCAAATGAAAGGTCTTCTGAAAGGCTCGCGTGAAAAATTGTTTTTTTTTTCGACAGATAATTGTTTTAGTGAAAGTGCATCAAAACTAATTCTGTTTGGTACGCATGGAATTTTCTGATAGAATTATTTCAATTTCTAGACAAGTTAGAAAAATTTTGAAAATTGATTTAGGCATTAAATGATTGAGAATACATGTTTTCAACTGATTTCATGCTCATATAAAAATTTGAAGACAAAAGTCCGTTAATTTTTAAAAGTATATAGTGAAACAAAGCATAATTTGTCCGCAGTTATAGTGTACAGTAAAAAAAAATAAAAAAATGACCGCGGCATTCTACAATGCAAACAAAGATAACTCGAAAAAACGATGTCAGAAATAATATTCCAGCGATTTCCAACAGTTCAAAAAAGTTTAAAGATAATTTCCAATTGATTTTATGTATATATATATAAAATATAAATGGGGAATGTCATCAGAAATGACGTCCGAAAAATGTATTCGGAAATAAAACATGGTAGGTGTCATTTGAAAGGGCTTTAGAATAAGTTTCAGATGAAATTAAAAAAGTTGAAATTTTACGATAGGCATTTGTTTCAAATTTAATGCATTCCAAATCATAACTTGTTTAGTCTCATTTGTAAGATCTTTAAAAGAACTTTCAGATGAAATAAAAAATACATATTTTACGTCCGTCCATTATTTTAAACATAAAGTATTCAGAATTATACCGTGTTTAGTGCTATATGAATGGGATTTAGAAGAACTTTCAGATAAAATAAAAAAAGTTGAAATTTCACGATCCTCAATTGTTTCAAACATAAATTATTCCGAATCATACCGTTTTTGGTGTCATATTGAAGGGCGTTTAAAGAACTTTCAGATGAAATAAAAAAAGTTAAAATTTTAGGATCCTCAATTGTTTCAAACATAAATTATTCCGAATCATGCCTTCTTTGCTGTCATATGAAACGGATTTAGAAGAACTTTCAGATGAAATAAAAAAAAGTTAGTTTAGCAAAATGTTTTTGAAAATAAAACACATATTTTATTGAAATTTTACGACAGACAATTGTTTTAAACTTAAAGTAATCCGAATCATATCGTGTTTGATATCATATGAAAGGGCTTTAAAAGAACTTTCAAGCGAAATAAAAAAATTTAAACATTGCGATCGTCAATTGTTTTAAATTTGAAGTATTCGGAATAATGTCATATGAAAGAGTTTTTAAAGAACTTACGATGTCAATTGTTTCAAATTTAAAGTTTCGCGAATCATACCGCGTTTGGTATCAAATAGAAGGTCTTTTAAAGGGCTCGCATGCAAAATTGACTTTTTAGATCAACAATTGTTTTTGTGAAAGTGCTTCAAAACATATTGTGTTTGGTATGAAATGAAAGGTCTCTTAACGGGCTTGCATGAAAAATTTAAATATTTTCGTTTGTCAATTGTTTTAGTGAAAGTACATCAAAACCTATCGTGTTTGATATCAAATGGAAGGTCTTTCGAAGGACTCGCGTGCAGCATTAAATTTTATTCGATCGACAATTGTTTTAATGAAAGTGCTTCAAAACCTATCGTGTTTGTTATCAAATGAAAGGTCTTTTGAAGGACTCGCTTACAAAATGTAATACTTTTCGATAGTCAATTGTTTTAGTGAAAGTGTTTCAAAACCTATCGTGTTTGTTTTCAAATGAAAAGTCTTTTAAAGAGCACGCGTGTTAAATTAATTTTTTTTTTTATTGTCCATTGTTTTAATAAAAGTGTTTCAAAACCTATCATATTTGGTATTAAATTATAGGCCTTTGAAGGGCTCGAATATAAAATTGGTATTTTTTTCGACCGAGAATTGTTTTATTGAATGTACTTTAAAACCAATCATGTTTGATATAAAATGAAAGGTCTTTTGAAGAGCTCGCGTACAAAATTAAAACTTTCAGATCTTCAATTGTTTTCGTGAAAGTATTTTAAAACTTATTGTGTTTGGTGAATGAAATTAATGAAATGTCTTTTAAAGGGCACGCGAATTAAATTTATTTTTTTGAGCGGCATTTGTTTTAGTGATACAGATTTAACTAAAAAAAAAAATGTTTTATTATAAAACTGTATAATAATAAAGTTTATTTTAAATAATAATTAACTTCAATTTCATCCGCCAAACTGCCCACAAGATAATAATCATGGTAGTTCATTTGCGTATTGATTTAGTTTTTGTGAAGAAAAAAAAAAGAGAGTTATACTGCTACTCATTTTGTGTTTAAGGTATATTTAAGTTAAATTTAGTTAAAGATGTTGAAAATAACTGTATAATTTAGTAAATGTAAGATATCTGGGTTTTTAGTATTATTTAAATTTTTAACGAAAAAATTGGATTTGGGCCAACTGAAGCGGGAACGGGCTCGTATACTGTATTTTGTATCAAAATAAAAGTTTGATTAAGATCTTCGCGAATCTAATAAAAAATGCATAATTAACAGACTGGTTAATTAACATAATTATAATTAACCGATAAATGCCCATCACTATATTTCCATATAAGAATTGCCATGGCCAACTTTATTGAATTGCGCTACGCTTATTATGGCCGTTTCATTCCGTCGTTTTGCCATATAAAAAAAAAGGTTTTTACTGTTTTGCTCAGATAAAACATAAGTAGACAAATTACGCCGTATTCAAGTCAATGCAGTGTTGTGAAGCAGAAAGGGATGGAATAACTTGTGGGTGAGGCGGGTGCGCGGCAAGGAGCGAGTACACTTTGATGTTATGCAAGTTGCAAACATTTGTGTAGTTATTTTTATATTCAATTACTTACTTTTCATACATCAAAGTAATGGTTAGTTTTTGCCATATTAAGTGTTTTGTATACGCACTTTTGTATTTAAATAAATAAAATATTCGCATATGATAACTGTCATCAACAAAAATGCAACCTGCATAACACCAACTTGTACTAGCTCTTTGCCGCGCACCCGTCTCATCATCCAGTTATTCTGTCCCCTTCTGCTTCACAACAAACGCCGTTGTAATCCGTCTAGTAATGTTTTGTCTGAGCTGTTTTGGTACGTCAAGTAATGCCATCTAGTGCTTTTTATTGCTATTCAAGAAGAGTGACAACGGTGTCAAGTTACAAAAACCAACATTAAAATATTTGAAAACCGAAGTTTGTGTGATCACACAAAATACATTTAATGGAATTGGATATTTTATTTATACATTCAATATTATTAAATATTATGACTAGTATTCTGAGCTTTCGACTAAAGTGACTAGCTAATTTAGACTAAGTGAATTTTATTTGGCAACGTTGCATTATCTGTTACTTCAGGTAAATAATGCCGCCATATTGTCTATCAATTTAAAAATTTGAAAGTGGTTATAGGTCAAAAGAAGAAAGTATTATTAAATTATTGATGCCAACAGTTAGTATTTTACTCTAAAGATCGTATAATAATAAATATACAATGACTAGGCTTGTTTTTAGGATTTTTTCAATCAATGCAAGTGGCAGAATTTTCAAATTTAGTTACGACGTATCTCGTTAGAGGCGTTAGTTGACGTGTTCGCTCTGTAAATTTGAAACTAGTAATTTTATTGACATACATATGAAGCGGCCATAATAAGCGTAGCGCAATTAAACGAAGTTGGCCATGCCATTGCCATATAGTGGAGACATCTGGTGGACTAGTGTCCGCCATGACAGATCTGATTCGCATTTTATGCAGAGCATCTAAAGCCGTATTTATTTGTTATTTTAAAAGTAACTAACATGTTACTTTTGTTTGATTGGCACGTTTTAAGTAGGCTAGAACAGTTCCTGAATTGATCCTACTGTCCCAGCTATTTTAGTGGGTTGGCAGGTTCTAACCAACCTGTGTTCCTCGTTATCCGTTTTGAATTAGTGGCATCGCAATTTTTTATTAAGCAGATATCACTTAAAACGTGCATTGAGATTTTATATTTATCGCTAATGTTTACAACTGCCACTAGATGCATCATTTATTTGGATGTAACACGAGTTAGTTTTAGATAATATTTGAGACCTAAAAAATCAATTTAAGTTCGTGGTTCGTAAACTATTTTTTACAATACCTGCACAAATAGAATGGAAAGAAAAAAAGGTTTCTAAATTAACAGCTGTCAAATTGTTGTCAAAATAAACAGGACCTTGATCTATAATATTGACTTACTTTCCACGGTGGATAATATAGAATAACTCTACAGTTACATATGGCAACTAACATTAAATGAAAGCTGAATTTTATATCTTACTGTAAATGCCCAAAAATGGGTAAATCCTAGGATTTCCCAATTTTATGTGGTAAATATACGAACAGTTTTATATTTAATATAATTTCGGAGTTAATTTTTACCAAGTTTCATACATTTATTTGAATATTGATCATGTTCTTAGCAAGGTTCGCTTCGCTCGCGTTTTAAACGAGTTGCGATTATTTAATAATCAAGTCATGATTTCTTAAGCCCCATTCACAACACGAAATTAGTGGTTAGTGTTAGTAGTTATGGTTAGCGTTAGAAGTTTGACATATGTATTCCTCTAGTAGCGGTCACAACAACGAACTTAGCCCAGCGCAGGTCTACGCTAATCGTGGTTAGCGTAGAAGTTTGTAAACTTCAAACTTTTAGTTAGTGGTTAACGGCACAGCCAATCAAAAACGAGGAGTAAAGTGACAGTTGGTTTTCTCAGTTTGAATTTTATGTAACGAAAATGAATCGAAGCTAAAAAAAATAGTTGTTACTTGCAACTTTAATTGTGCAAATGAAAAGAAATAAAAAACAAATAGAAGATGGTGGGTTCGCCCAATCAACCAAAACCGAACAAATCAGGGAGACTGGGATAATTTGATCCAAGAAATGAGGTCATATGACGAAGACATATTCTTTAATTACACCAAAATGACCATAGCTCAATTTGATTTGTTGTTAGCACTTGTAGGACCAATTTTAAAGAAAAATAGAAGAAAACCAGTTCTACCAAATCAGAACTACAGACAAAATATCAGAACTCAAACAAAAAACAAAACTGTAACTATTTGTCAAAACTTTAAGTTGACAACTGTGACATCTATTATAATTTCTTGTAAAATCTATAATTTTCAAAAATGTGCACTACATTACCGGCAGAAACATAAATTCGAAATCATTAATTTGGGGCATTGTGAACGATGTATTTTAATCTGTAACTACTAACTATAACCACTAACCATAACCACTAACACTAACTACTAATTTCGTGTTGTGAATGCAGCTTTACTGGTAGAGTCATTATTTTTTACTGGAGGAGTTGTTATATTTACAGAGAGATTCTGTATTTGTTCTGAAACATTATGATTTTTACTTATAAAAAAACAATTTATATTGAGCAAATATTACTGTGCAAAATATTGTTTTTAACTTAGCAAAAACCGTTTATAATTGTTGAAAATTTTATTGACTGCTCAAATATATCAATAATTGAGAATGTGATTTTTTTATTCATAAATTATGTTTCTTCACTGATTATATAGATTGTTCCCATTTGATTTAAAGTTGAACCAAATTGAAAGTTATTGTTGCTAGATACTACCAATATATCTTTTCTTTTTGTGCATTAAAATAAAATAATAAAATAATATATATACTGGTGACAAGAAATAAAAAAAAAACTTCAAACACGCATAACTCTGTGCCAAATCATCGTCAGAACTTCGATCTTTGCGTCCATTGTAGGGCATTGAATAAACTTGATTGCCCTTATGGTGAATCGATTCCACAAATATTTCTTAGCTCCGTGGACTTTTTTTCTACTAAAAACATTTTTTTCTTATATGGGATTGTGTTAACCCTAAGATCGCATATATCCCTTTAAAGTGAACACTTTAACTTTTTCGGCCTCGAAAATTCGTCAAATTAGTTAAAAATTCGCCAAGTTATGACGGTTTGGAAATTGGGAAAATTCCACAAAGTTCAAGTGTTTTTGTCACTGGTGTAAAAAATTAAAAATGTTTTAATATTACTTTTCTGTACTATTTCAGAGATGAAGAAAAACACAATTTGATAACAAAAACAGAAGCCCAGAAAGAATATTTGCTAAAAAGATTGTGATTTAGATAAAAGACAACCCCCGCTTAAATTTATCACACGGCAAAATCCACATAATTCGAACTGGGGACAAATGAAATTATATTTACAAATCCAGGTAAATTAATTGTTATAGTAAATTACGTAATATATTTAGGGTATTTTCTTTATTTTTTTTAGGTAATAAACTTTAATCTTCAAAATAATAAATCTAATTATATTTTGAATTTTTCTAATTGAAACTTATGCTGACGAACGAATTAATTTTATATGTTATTGTTGTCATTTTATTGACATAAGGTGGAACTATCATGGAAGCATTTAACCCGGATTTAAATGAAATGTAAATATGATATTTTTCATGTGTTTCTACACTAGTATGCAATTTTTTTTTAAAAGTTTACCGTTGTTGTGCTGATTAATGTAAAGTTAAAGTCGACAAAAAATGCATTGGCGTTATAGGAACTGTACCTCGCGAGGCAGATAACTGCGTAATAAATTCATATATTGTAGTTATTTTTTAACAAAAATCTAACACACAGTACATCATGTAAAGATAAAGGTATGAGAATAAAAAATCCATGCCTTACCGGATTAGTTTCAAAGAAATTAGCGATGAAAGTTGGATATTCCATGATTTTCAATGAAACTATCAGAAATGCTTGGCAACGTTGCACGGGTAGACAGAGATGGTCGCACGCGTAAACAGAGATGGCCGCAGGCGTAGACAGAGATGGTCGCACGAATGACAAAGCAAGAACTATGAACGTTATTATTTCGATCAGTAAAATATATTAATTTTAATATAAAAAGAAATATTACAGCATTTTATATTTATTTATTTGTTGTTACAGTTGATAATAATTACTTTGGTGCATTTTTCTCATTTTTCTTATGAACTGTCAACAGGATGTATCGATAATACAGTCACGTTTCGTACCGACTGGTAATATCATGCTGCTTGTGGTTCTCGCCTTGTTGTTATAGCTTCTGCTGTGTAAAATCTTGCACTGCTATTGGTTGGCATAAAACATTAACTTCCAAAAAAAAATTTATGTTACTGATTTTCATAAATTGGTAAATAGTTTTATTTAATATATTTAATATTATTGTTAATTATACGACATTTGCAGCGAAATGTTAATTCTGTTAATAAACCTTTTTAGGTTACCTATACTTTTGTATGAGACTGTCATGATAGGACTACCTTAAAATGGAGATAGATTCTTATCGAATGTTTGATAGGCGATTATTCTACGTCTGTAGTATTTTCCTAAGTATCTTTCTCATTATTTAAATTATTATTATAATGCCAGATATACTTAAAAAAGACTATATTATTACAGATTTTCTTTAAATATATTACATTATAAATAAATAAATAAATAAATAACATTCCTTTCATTATTCCCAATTTCAACACGATGCGCCCCGGATACGTACAGTAATTTTTCAGCTAATATTTGAAGATTTGCTTGCTTTGAACTATTTTACACGTCAATTTTTATAATTTTGTATCAGGAGAATACATTGTTCAGGAGGTAACTTTGTTTTAATTTAAGTTTTAGTGAATGAAATGTGCTAAAATTATCTTTTCGTTCATTTTCATTCGTTGAATTTTCCTCGAGGTCTACTTCTGTTGTGTGTTGTTTAAAATTCTCGGACTTGGTCAAAAGAAAAATATATATTTTTTTTCTTAGAGAGATTATTTTTTAACGTTTCTCAAAACCAATAAAATGCTTCATTGTATGTCACGTATCTGTGTCTTAACCGATCCTATCGTTATTATACTGAGAATAAAGCTCTTGTGATTATTCCCGGGAATAATCTCTGTAGTTTGTGTTTGTTTGTGACAAATGATAGATAGTTGTCAAATATTTATTTAAAACTGTCAACGGGTCAAGTAAAATGTGTGAAAAAAATCGATTTAGTTCCATTTCAGATACAGAAATACACCAACAAATTTTTGAAACAACTTCCAAGAATACATTAATAAGTAATCAATCGATATTGATCCAGTTCAAAATCTTTTAAGTTGGATGAATCGACCTCAACAGCTAAGTCTAAAAATAATCTAATTAAATATAACTCGAGAATTCAATAAATTAGAAATTAGTTCTCCAGTATCTTTCTCAAACTTGTTGCCATTTGGCAATAGCCACTCAAGCCCTACGGGCTTTCGTGATTATTGCCTGACAACAAGTTTTCGAAAGATCTGACAAATTATTTTCAATTTATTCTCACTCTTTTATTATATTATTACTGATAATATTCCAATCAATCATAATGCAAAACAGTTGAAAATAATAAAATAAAATCACTTTCTGAAAACCACAAGTTGATGTTAGAGTTTATTTAAACTTTTTTGAGAATATGGTTTAGCTTAGTTTGACTAATCAAAAATTCAGGATTAGCGAAAATTTGTGTATAAATAGTATATTACATACCGAGCCACTATAATTAATTGTTGTCACATTATCAGGTCTGCAATAATTCGAATCCCCGGTATTTGAAAATCCCCTGAGCATTCGCAATATTTGGCAAAAAAGTCAGGATTGCATTCGCAATTACCGCACTTGTAATTTCCTCGTCCACTGCACTTTACAGCGTTTTCGATGTAATTCTAAAATTAAGTTTAAATAAACAATGCTAGAGTTACAGGAAAATTTAACTTACGTAATGTTCTGGATATTCACATGGGCAAGAACACAATATTTCTAAATCAACAACTAAACTTTCGTTCACACCAACAGGATAAATTTGTATAGTTTGTTTCCAATCTTTGGCATCTGTTGGGCAAACTGTTGCTTCGATTTCTATGTTGAATTCAACCACATCTCCAATCTGCACAAATTAATAGTTATTTATGTATTAAGAGCGTAAAGTGATTCTTTCTTATTAGCACACGGTAATAGTGCTAGAGGAACAATAGCTATTTACATAACAAGTGCGCGAATGGTGCAAATGACGTTTTCACGCACGAGTTTTGTACAATGCTTTTTGTAACGAGCAAAAATTATTCCTAAAAGGAACAATAAATTATTATTTCTGTCGAAATGCAACATGTTTACAAATCATTTACTAACATATTACGTATTCACCTGGTATATTTTATAAGTAGAAACTTCAACTAATTTCTTAATTCATATTCTGTTTTAAATTTGAGATAACTTATTTGCTACTAAATTTGGACTTCTATATTAATTTATTTTGGATAAGATTGACCTAAAAAGTAAACAAATATATTTAGAGGTTATAGATTTTGAAATGTTAAACAATCCAGTTTATTCCTATGGTGGCCCTAACTCGTCGAAATTTGCACATTTGTGGTTAATTTCGTGACATTCTAGTAACTTATATGTCAAAGTTAGGGAATTGAGTTTTAAACGTCAAATCGTGATAATGAATCTGGTGATTAATCTAGGGATTATTCTAGGGAATTTTGGTTATTAACGCCAACTCGTGACAATGAATTTAGTATTTCAGATCAGGATGTATCTCCCGAAATTCTGTATCTATATTCACTGTTATTTTTATTAAATAATCCAGGCAATTCACAATCGTGGTTCTAGCTTATGTCTAGGGAGTTTAGTTAGTTACTAAACGCCAATTCGTGACAATGAAACAGGGAATCTGATCAGGGGTGGGATCATGTAAAAATGACTAGCAGTGAATAGTAGCGACTCGTGTCAATTGAGATTATGTAAAAATGAATAGCGAAAACGATATTGTTTTGCGTCAGTTAAATTGTCATTTCTAAACGCAATATTCATTGTGGGTGAAAACGTTACTCACTATTAACATCTTTGTTTAATTCATTTATATTTCTATAAGTCGTTCTTTATTTCAAAATTCTTTTATTTTTTTTTTTAAATCTTTGCTCAGTGCTTACTATGTCACAATTTAATTAAGTTTGACATTTGCACTCGACACAGGTAAAAAAATCAAGGTAAATCAATTGTAAATAATGAAATATGTAAATTTTTTATATGAAAATATTTTACGATTAATGTTTTCATAAAATTTATAGTAATTAATATTACAGGACAATAAAATTTCAAGAATGGCACGAAAAGCTGATATATGGGAAACCTTTATATCATATTTTTAAATAAATAAGGAAATGATACAAGGACATATTAAGCAGTTTAAGGACGGGCCAAAATTAAATGCGCTGGGCAGTGGAATAAAAGCCTTTCAATAGTTGCAGAAAGTATAATTGCAATTTGACAATTATTATACAAAAAAAAATGTATTCATGTGACTTTGTAGGCTTGGTCAGATAATAAGCAGAGGGCTAAAAGCAAAGCAGCGCTTTAAAAAAAAGAACTATCAAAAACTGGCGGAGAAAAAATAGGGAGCATTATGTAGAAAGAGCTAAGAATTGTTTTATATAAATAAATGTTATCTACATAATATTAATATACGTACTTAAATAATAATAATTTTTACTATTTAATGTTTATTAAATAATGTAGATTTTTACTTGTCAAAGTTTTTTGACATAAAAATAAAAAGGTACTAAGAATACGATATCGTTTAGAGAAAAACGTAGTGAGTTCACGGAAATGTCCGAAGTTGAAAACGTAGTGATCAATTGAATAACGAATATCGTTTTCACTTAAGTGAAAACGCAATATCGTTTTCACATTTACATGATCCGGGGGCAGTATGTTTCACCCTATTTTTAGTTAAGAAATTTGCGACTTTTCATCTCACATTGTTGGCAACACTGCTGGCCTACTATGATTTCAATTGTATTCGTTGGCTAATAATATCATTATAAAATGTTTTTCTTATCTAACTTATGTTTTCTCTGCCTTAATACGTCTAAAAAGACTAAACCTGTGTTAATAGAAGACGGTGATGAAATGTTGTTTGACAAGAAACTAAAATATTGTTTACCTGAAATAGATGTAAGGAAATATAACCATGAAACATATAATTATTGTGCGGTGAATTATATACAAACTGTTGTAATTTACAGGTTGACTTTCATTGCGAAATCCCAAAATACAAATGCAGCAATTGTATAAGCAAAATAGAATATTTATATGATTTCAAACAAATGTGTTTACAAAACAAGATATATCTGAAGAGCTACTTGCAAACTTTAGCATCTACAGGTGAATCGTACAAACATTTATCAATAAAACTTACTGATGTAAAATACCAGCATAAACTACAACCAGTGAGTAACAACCAAACATTGACAACCATAGGAAGTGATGATGAGCTGCAAAGTAGAGAAGTGAAAGATGAAAAGCTACAAGCAATTTTCATAAATGACATGGAGTGTGATGGTGGTGAATCACCTTCATTATTTGAAGAAAACGATAACATTGTTGTAAAAGAAGAATTTATTTCATCTGAATATAAAGTTGATGATGAATTTTTTCCTGAACTTGTTAAAAACATAAAATGTGATTTAATTTCAACTGACTCTGCTGTTTCTATTTCAAAGATTATAGATATTAAACACGAAGGTGTCAAATATTATAGTGATAGTGAAACTAATTTGACTAAACCTATAAAAAACAAAGAAATTCTGATTGAATAAGAAAAAAATCACATAGATATTAAAAATTATTAATGTTCAATATGTAAAAAAAAGTTTATGCGAAAAAGTCATTTGATTCGACATGAAACAATTCACACTAATAATAAAATCTAATATTCATTTGTAAAAATAACTGGATAAAAAATGGCTTATTATATCGAATGTTTTTTGGTTTCTCCATAATTTTAAAAATTAATTCCTAAGTTTTTAATAAATAGTAGTCAATAGTCATGGCTTTTCTTATTACAAATGTGTCAAATGTCAAATACAAAAGTCATTTTTATTGCTTACTATTTAACTAAAATTCAGCATTTTCTTTTTTAAATCGTGCAGAAACGAAACACTGATAGAAAGTTTTCATTAAAAATAGTTATATTTGTATTAAGTACGCGAACGTATTTTTTTACTACTCTTAAATAGTAATAATACAATAATTGTTGATTTATTTAAGTAAATTGAAATGTATAGGTTAGCTAGGATCCACAACTCTAATTATAAAAATAAACTGGCTTCAGTGATCCTTGGCAAATAGTTTTATTGAAATATTTGGACGTTTCGAGATGTAAACACATCCCATCTGCAACAATTGTGTAAATGTGTCAGGAACACAAGTCAAAAATAAAAGTACAAGCAGTACAATTAAATGTCAGAAACCTTTGTGAGAATAAGCAAAAACAAATCTCAAGAAATAGTACAAACAGTTGGGAATCATTCACAGAAACACACGTGTAGTAACAGTAAGTACATTTGACACCTAAAGTCTGTAATTTCTTCAGATATTCTTCAAGTTCATTCACAAGTCTAAATTAGTTTTATGTTTTAATTTTTAAGAACATTGTAGTCATGTTACCTTACGTAGCCATACACAAATCAGCATTTAGTTTTAAGGTTTCCCAAAGTTTTCAAGCTCCAAATTTATATTTTATGGCTTATACTTAAGAATTGACCAATTATTATTATTATTATTTATCACCATGACAATTGAAGTAAAAATATTATTTTTGATCCTAAGACATATCCCTGGTAACGTAAACATTCCTGAAATAGCATTCTTTTACTACTGAAAAAGTTAAAATAATAATGTAATATTTTTTGTGTAATGTAGGGAACATACTACCGTACGTGGGTTAACTTTTTTTCCCTATTTTAAATCGCATAATCCATACTGCATGTTTATCTATTAATTCGGCAACCCTAAATTTTGTCTCAAATTTAGCTTTTTGTATTTCTTTCTTTAGCAATACATGAAAGGATACATCTGGATTTTTTTACACCCTGGTACGCAGTAATAATCGTTCTACATTATATATTTTATCAATACACCGAAAATATTTGAAAATATCTGTATCTAACATATAATAAAATTCAAAATGTATCCTGGATACAATAGTTCTAAAAATTACCGCTAGGTGGTGTAACGCTTAGCTGCATTTGCCTATAATTTGTTTGACAGTTTGTCAAACGTCAAATCTTCAATGTTGAGCCTCTTAGATGGCACTAGTTGTTTGTGTGTTTTACAGTGGCTAAATAAAAAATAATCCCGACATCTGGGGCAGGCCGCCATGTTTTTACTAAATTTAAGATATTTTTAAATTATAATTATTGTTGACATATTAACATTATATTTTTGTATGATTTTGTATATCGGGTCATAGTCGATAATGTAGAAAACAATGGGCCTTTCAAGACTTTTTTGAATTTTTTATATACTCGTATTAATCTACGTAATAAAATTATTATACCCAAAATTTTTTATTTTTTTTTAACTTGTATTAAGCATGATAAAAATATTTAAACTTTCGAAACAAACAAATATGACGTAGTTGCATCTTAGCTTAAAGAGAGACAGATAAGACAGAGATAAATAACACGGAATTTCACGTAACGTGTGTCGTTGTCAGTAGAATCCTCAGACAAAACATAACTAGCCGGATAACAACGGCGTTTGTTGTGAAGCAAAAAGGGATAGAATAACTGGTTGGTGAGGCGGGTGCGTGGCAAGGAGCAACTTGCATAACATCAAAGTGTACTCGCTCCTTGCCGCGCACCCGGCGGACCATGAAGTTACTCCATCCCTTTCTGCTTCACAATACTGTATTGTCTTGAACACGGCATAATTCGTCATTATCATTATACGTCATTGGTAGAATCGTAGAATGCTGAATGCTTATTTCTTCTTCGTCTTCTTCTCAGTAAAATTGAGCATCGACAAACGTTTCAGATAAAGCTCTGTGATTGGCTTAATGCAACTACTTAATTGCAATATGGCAGTGCGAAATTTAAATGAGCGTTTCGAATTATTCAACTTTAACTTTCATGGGATGGCTAGCACAGTGGTATGAAGTCGGCCTGTGGATCCTGAGGTCCCTGGTTCGATTCCCACAGGCGACAAATTTTCATAATTTGAAAAAGCTATCCCTGTGGCTCCTCCACCACTAACATGTTTGGGGGCCGTGATTTGACGACTGGTAACCGCACTTCACGCGCAAAATTATATCACTTACCGAGATCTGCTTTAGCAGAGTGCCACACCCAGTAATGGGTAGAAGGCGTGATGATATATTTATATTTTATTTTATTTAACTTTCATATTTCAGCAATAAAGATTTCATTTATGGTATGATTTTATATTGTATTAAATATGATGTACGGTTAAGAATTTATTTTAATAAATATATATTAAAAAGCTCTACTACTTGAAATTGATTGTGAGAAAAAGGAGAAGAAATTGTAGTTTTTTTTATAGTAAATAAAGTGAAAATATAAGTCGTTAAGGTGGTTCCATCATGACAGTCTCATACAAAAGTACAGGTAACCTAAAAAGTTTATAAAAATAATTATTACATTTTTATATGGCATAGGTTATTAACAGAATTAACATTTCGCTGCAAATATCGTATAATTAACAATAACATTGAATATCTTAAATAAAACTATTTAACTAGTTTATGAAATTCAGTAACATAACAAAAATTTTGGAAGTGAATGTTTCGTGCCAACCAATAGCAGTGTATGATTTTGCACAGCAGAAGCTATGAGAACCACGGGTGAGTTACTTTGATCTGATTCTCAGTTTCGTTGTCACGAATTGGCGTTTAGTAACTAACTAAACTCCCTAGATTTAAGCTAGAACCACGATTGGGAGTTGCATGGATTGTTTAACAATAATAACAGTGAAGATAGATACTGTGTTTTTTTTGTTATTTGACGTTTAGTATGATAATAGGGGAGATACATCCCGATCAGATAGACTAAATTCATTGTCACGAATTGGCGTTAATAACTAAAATTCCCTAGATTAATCACCAGATTCATTGTCACGAATTGGCGTTTAAAACTCAATTCCCTAACTTTGACATATAAGTTACTAGAATCTTTGTTGTCACGAAGTTAGTCACAAATGTCAATATTTCAACGAGTTAGGACCCCCATAGGAACAAACTGGATTGTTTGACATTTCAAAATCCATAACCTCTAAATATAAACATAAATTGGCAAGAATTTTAAAATATCTTTCCTACTCAAATCGGGCCTTATTTGTTAATTTTTTTAGGTCTCTTTGCTTCTCTAATCCAAAATAAATAAATAAGAAGAATTAGATAGTGTAGAAAAGAAGTTTATTAAAATTGAAAATACTTTTATTACACCATAAATGTAGTCCATTTGGACTTTTTATAGTAATCAGGTGCTTCAATAAATGTCATTCCGAACAAGGAGAACAACTTCTATATTATTCTAATATAATTTACATTTTACAGAATGTGATGCATGATGCTTATAGAACTGCCGTCATGCTGCTCTGCTCTTGAGCTTTGGTTGATGGCAGCTCCTTGTTATAATAATTGATGCCCTCATTCT
Organism: Pterostichus madidus; assembly: GCA_911728475.2. Classification (NCBI taxonomy): domain Eukaryota; kingdom Metazoa; phylum Arthropoda; class Insecta; order Coleoptera; family Carabidae; genus Pterostichus; species Pterostichus madidus. The sequence continues at coordinate 15,214,571 of OU452316.1, read as the reverse complement.
ATGAAATATCTTCCGAAGGGTCAACTGTCCTCTTCAATCAAAACCAATCTACACGATTGTGTGACTGATTTCGCTTGATTTAACGTACTCATTGTCATCTTAAAATTCAATTAATATTAGTTAATAACCCTTTGTGTTGCAGTCCCTCTTAAAATTTTCAAAGTTAATTTCACACAATTGTAGGTAAACGCTCTAATGAAATAACTAAATAACAAAACTAAAATCAAGAATCCTGTACTTTTCTAAAATCATCAGATTCATCCGGCAAATAAAGTTTGCAAAACGTTCCTATCCTAACACACCTCTTTAGCTTCAACCACATTCATAATTCCTTTCACAGAAGCTCGTTTGTTTCTCATACTCGGAAACTTTCGTTTACGCTACACTCCCTCAATCATATTCATTCATTTATTCATTGGTCGTCCACCAATCTCTCATTCGACATACGTTCTACATGACAAAACCATCTCAACTGACTTATATTCACTTTCTTAACTACATTCTTCTCAATCTTACACTCATCATACACCAATGTATTCCGGACACGATCTCTTCTAGTATATCCACACACATACTATGCAAATACTTCATTTCCACAGCAGTTATACGGCGTTCATGTTTCATCATCCACATCCAACATTCACTACCATATATCAATGTAGGCACTAAAATACCATTATATACACTTAATCAAGTATCTCTTATTTCGAGCAAAGATTTCCAGAGCATCAAATACCTTGCATCCCGAAGATATGTACTCTTCTTTCAGTCTTACGATCAATACGCCCATTTCTCGATAACATATTACGCAAGTATAAAACTCATTCACGTAACCCAATTTCACATCATTCACCGAAACAGTGTAGTTAGTCACCAAATAGCTCTTTTCAAACACTAACACTTCACATTTATCAAGATTTAATAACTGATTTAAATTTTATCATACCTCATTTTTACTTGGTACATTATACAAAGAAGATTGATGTAATTGTCGCGAAGGTGCAAGGTAATCAATTTAGGCCTTTTGGCTCACGACACTAAATACTTTTAAATAAATCTGTGATGAATAAGAGCACAATTTATTTGTGTTCCAAAACCTATACTACGGTGTACGGTAAGACGGCAAAGATAAAACATTCTAATAATCTAGAACAGAGAGTAAAAACTATAGCTGGACTGTGTCTGAGATCAAAACACTAACATTAGATTGTTTTACGTATCTATATTTTTCTTTAACTTGAACTAAAAATAAAACTAGATTCCTAATTGTGGAAATATTAAAGGATTTATTTAAAATAGACTAGAGGGAATTTTGTACATGACAATTATTACATTTAAATATTTTCTAAATTTTTTAATATCTATTAACGGAGTAAATGTATGTATGTATAAACATTTCCTCTTCTACCCTTTCGAGTGTCGAGGATTTCTTCTAAATCAGTTTCTATTTTATTTTTTCGATTAGTTGTTTCCATTCCCTCCTCTTCTCCGCTATTTTCTTCGCTTCTGTTGTTTTTATATTATTTCTTTCTAGTATTTCTTCTACATATGTTTCCCAAGTTTTCTGTGGCCTTCCTCTTTTCCTTTTCTTTGTTGGTCTTGCCTTCCAGATTGATTTTGTTTGTCTAGCCTCTGGCATCCTTATAAGGTGTCCGTACCAAGCTAACTGTTTCTTGTCTATCGTGTTATGGATGCTTTCTGTTTGCAGCGTTGATCTTATTTGTTCGTTTTTGACTCTATCCAGTCTTGTGACGCCTTCTACTCTCCTCAGATATCTCATTTCTGCCGCTTGAATTTTACTTTTAGTCCTCTGGTTCATGATCCATGTTTCGCTTCCATATATAAGCGTCGGTCTGTAAATCGTCTTATATAGTGTCATTTTTGTTTTTTTTGATATTTGTTTGTTGTTTAATATTATCTTGTTTATTGCAAAGTAGGTCCTGTTTGCTGCTTGTATTCTTTTATTGATTTCATTATCCAGTTTTCCCTTGTTGTTCAAAGTTGTGCCCAAGTACGTAAATGATTCAACTTGTTCTATTTCTTTTCTGTTTATTGTTATTTTAGTTGTTATGTCTTCTTTTGATATCACCATAATTTTGGTCTTTTCTATATTTATATTCATGTTATGCTTATCTAGCTCCTCCTTCCATATGTTTATGTTATATTGTACATCTGCTTCACTCTTCCCTAATACTGCCAAATCGTCTGCAAATGCACATTCTGATATAGTGGTTCTTTTTAACTTTTGGTATCCTACTTCCACTTTTTTGGTTTTATCCTTTATTTTCTTCATAATATTATCTAGATATATGACGAATAGCAACGGGCTTAGAGCCCCTCCTTGTCGAAGCCCTTGTGTTGTTTCAAATTCTTCCGATATTAGATTTCCTGTTCTTATATAATTAGATGTTTTTTTGTATACGCTTTTTATAGCTTTTACAAGTTGCTCATTAACTTTGCTCTTTTTTAATATCTTCCACATCTCTTCCCTTGGTACTCGGTCAAATGCCTTTTCTAAATCTATGAAAGCAATGAATAGTTTTCCGTCTTGATTCAGTGTGTTTTCTGTCAGCTTTCTTATTGTGAAAATGTGGTCTTGTGTCGAGTGTCCCTTCATGAACCCGCTTTGAGCCCTCTCCATATTCATTTCTGTTACTTTTCTTAATTTATTTTCCAATATTGCCTCATATACTTTGGCTGTTGTGCATAGCAGTGATATTCCCCTGTAGTTATTACAGTTTCTATTGTCTCCCTTTTTGTGTATAGGGAATATCACTGCTTTTTCCCAGTCGCACGGTATTCTTCCTTCTTCCCATATTCTATTCAGCATCTCTAGTAAAATTTGTTCTCCTTCTTCACCCATGTATTTCAACTGTTCTGCTTTCATGTTATCGTGACCTGGTGCCTTGCCATTTCGTAGTCTTCTAAGGACGTATTGTACTTCTTCTATTGTGATCTTTTCTGTTTCCGCCTGTATTTTAACTTCTGCTTCTCCTCGTCTCGATTCTTCTTTCCTGACGTTTCCTTTAGTAGTCTGATTTTCTTCTAACAGTTCTTCAAAATGCTCTTTCCATCTTTTTATTATTTCATCGTCATTTTTTAATATTCTTCCATGCTTGTCTTGTAATTGTTTCAGTATTGTTTGTCTTTCTTTTTTGAGGTTTTTGAGTGTTCTGTAGAATAGTTTTTGATTTTCCTTAAAATTTTCTTCTAGTGTATTCCCGAAGTCTTCCCATGCCCTGGCCTTTGACTTTTTAATTATCTCTTTTACAAATTTTCTTTGTCCTTTGTATTCTGCGTAGTCCTCTTCGTTCTTTGTATTCAGGTATTTCTTCCATATTTTTTTCTTCTTTTCCACTGCCGCTTTACTCCTGCGTTTTCTAAATTTTTTAATATCTATTAACGGAGTAAATTTGCTTATAATATCCAAATTTTGTGTTTGATGAAGTAGACAACTAGGAATTTCAGATATGTTGATAATCATGGTGCAATTTTCCATAAAGTTTTCAATAATTGCCGAATTATAGTCCAAAAATGTATTGTCCATAAGAACAAAATATTTGAAACTGTACTTAAAATGAGCATTAAATTTTCTTAGTGCGGGTCCAACATACTCCTCTTGCCAATTGACGATGAGGCGTGTTGAAACCCGCACTTCTTCACGGTACTGCAAATTTTGATATAATTTGAATGAATCTAAATGAAATCCGGTATTTCCAATTTTCTTTCGCAGATAGTTTTGTATTCCAAAGTGACCTTGTTGAATGGCTGTAAATTATAACAATATATTTATATTAGTATTTATATGAAATAAATTAGAAACTTAGATTACATCTACATGTTTAATAATATGTTATATTTTGTCTTGAAGGATATTTAATAACGGCTAGTCATATCGCAAAATTATCGCCCTTTGGATTTTAACCGTAACATATACAAAAAATGTCTTGCAATACCATAGTATGGGTAGCGTTACTGTATTTGAATCACTCAAACAAAAAAAATATATGAACCACAAATCTGCAGCTCGGTAAGTACGTACCCTGCACGTAATTGTGACTAAGTTTATGTTGTACAGAATAGTGAATAGTAAATAAATAGATAAGAAATATCGAGAATAATTTAATCGCCCTATAAATAAAATCTACTAGAATTTATGTTTCATGCTCGAAACAGGCGACATTGAGATTTAACGGTCCAGTTTGTGATTTGGACAAAATAAACAGCGTTGATCGTGTTTCATTATAAGAAAACTGGGCACTTCATGATAATATAGCAAAAAATAATAAAATTTTATTAGTGATTTCTTACCACTTGGTGCAGATAATGATTTTTCTTTTCCATTACCACTCTTCGCAGATAATTTTAATGAACTATTATCCAATGAGAATTTACTGGTACGGTTTAATATTTCAGCTAATTTTTCAGAAGAATGAACAACTTCTTTCAATAGAACTAAAAGTGATTCACCCGATCCTGAAGTAGATATGCGTACTGGGTCATTTATTATGGAAAGTATTGTATTCTGTGATGTTAAACTTTCTGCACTTGTGTCATCATCGATAGTTATAAAGGTCTTGGTTGAAAAATCAGCTTCTAAATCAGTAGTTAACATTTTATCTTCTGATGATCCATCTCTATCTGAATAATAACTTTCCGATGATCCATCTTCATCTGAATAATCACAATCATGTGATCCATTTCTTACAGGTAATTTATCAAATTCTGTAAATAAAGGTGTTAGTTGTTATAGTGATCGTAATAAAGGAATTTAGTTGTTGTTGATCAGAATATCAGTAAGATATATAAATAAATACATGTTTGAAAATAAAGGAATCTAATTGAATCATTATTATTATTATTTTAAATAGGTTTTCAGCTGTCAAAATGACTTTAAACTAAAAATTACAGGTTGTAAACAATAAATTGTTCAATTTATATAATTCTAACTCTAATACTAAGTTTTTCATTAAACTATTAAGATTCTGTTATAGTTATCTATAGTAATCTCTTTCTTTGTCAAGACAAGCGTTGCTATAGCTCGATAAACTAAAGCCAAACAGTGCCTGGAATGCACCTTTTCTCCACCTATTCAGGTATATAACGAATCGTGTGACTCTTCTTTGGCGGGCAAGTGAAATATGAAGTCGTAATAAAAACATTAGGCCGCCACACCATGTACGATATGCAAATTAATCAATGATATATTTATATATTATTAGTCCATAATAATTATTATTCTTTTGACATGGTATTTTTATAAATGGAAATAATTACACGCCGCTTTATTATTTCATCAATTCAAATAAACGGCTATTTTTTTAATCCAACTTTTGACACTGAATATACCGACGATAGTAGCGACCTCGAAAGACACTTCTCTAAGAGTTTTATATTGCTTTTATGATGAATCAGTCTTTGTTTTCATTTAGCAAACATTAACTGTGAGTTTTGTATTTAAAAACGTGTTAATCTGAAGATTAAATACCATTTGACATAGAAGATATTGCGAAAGCAATTATTTTAAATTTATCGGCAACAAAATCATAGGGCCTATACGAAGTAGCACACAAAAACTTTCAAAATTGATGTAAGCTGAAAGAGATGAAATATTTTAGAAGATTTCAAAAGGGGAAGCACACTATGATATTTATTTGGTGTTGAAGGTATTTAATACAAAACTTTTGGTTGATGCTTCGTAAAAGGTTTATTTTTATTTTCATAATTTATTTTTACAATTGAAATTGCTGGAGGATGACGGAAGGACGAATTATTATATATCTCTACTGAAAATGTTCAAAATTTGGATATATATACTAATGTCGATAAAAAATCAATATTTCGAAATATTAAACTTCAAAATTTTGCCATTAAATTTTACAATAAATAAATTGCTGTCCTAATTTTAAAAATTGTATCCTACTGATAAATTACAAATGATACTTTTTAGAACAAATTATAAAATGAACCACTTTTCGCAACTAAAATGATATGTCAAAAATTTGACATTTCGTAACCGAATTGAAAAATAATTATGTAGGTAAGGATTACATTTTGCTATTTATCTTCTAAAGAAACTACTATACTATTGTAATGAAATTATAAGAACCACATTTTATACTCAAATATAATGTATTAGTAGTATAAATTATTAATACATATAAAAGAACTCCAACAACAGTATAATGTTTTCTCATGTTTTCAATTCCCTACTTAATTATTTATTAACATATAATAATGCACTGTACAATTATGATAAATCTTTATTTTGGATATCCCATTAATTTGCTACTATACTGAGTTATTCAAATTTTCTTATATACAATTTTAAATCGGAGTATAATCCAACAATTTCTTTTAAACTGTGGCAATTTTTATATGTCGAGCGGGAATCGATAGGCATTTGTTTTAAAATCTTGCTTAAATAATTTACCGCAATACGAGCCCCAACTGTAAATTCGAAAACTTTGTTTTTTTGTGAAAATAATCGTCATTTTAAAGTATATAACTACATAATTGAGACTTTAGTGTATATGCTAACTAAATTATTTTGTCGTTTATTTTGTAAGGACAGTTGTGAATGATATTCAATTATAGCTCGTGGAGTGAATCTGAATATTCGCAACATTATTGTAAAATATCGTTTAGCAGGAGTAAGTGGAAGAAAACTATCAACAGATCTAAAGCTATCTATGTCAACGATACCTGACATCATAAAATAATATTGTTCGCTTAGTTCAATTGAAATAGATAGGTACAGAACGAAAATCTTTTATAACTGATAGAGATGTTCATTGTGGTAAGAAACAATAAAAAATAATGTTTCAACTGAGACTACACGAAAATATCACAAAAAACAGGGATACAAATTTTATAAGGTATGATAATGTATTCATTTCATAAATATAATATTTCTTCTTATAATTATGTACTTCACAGATAAAAATTGTGTCCTAACATAAATTTGTTTGGACAAATAAGTTTTAAAAATACATACATACATACATACATATCTTCACGCTATATCCCAACAAATGGGGTAGCACGAACCCTAAAATCACTCATAAAACATTCACTCATCACACCCATCAAACAACCAGTCATCGTCAAACATTTTCATCCAAACATACCACCCTCACTTCAACCACTTTCAAAGATCACTCCATATAAACTCATTCATTTATACACTCGAAATTATTATCACACAACAAACCTTCAATCACATCATTCCTTTTCACTTACCATTCATTTTCTTTCTTCAACGTACATAACGTATGCATAAAAAATCTCAAATTACTCACGTTTACTCCTAACAACGAATCTAATAACGAAACTAACAACGAATCTACAAGATTAGAAAAGATGAAAGCGATAGTCTGCACTTATATATGAAAGAAAAGACCACACAATGCAGTAACTGAAAATGAAACAAAAAGATAAGAAAGGGAGGGAGCGTCGCCCTGCGCTTGTTTTTGAAAGTGAATTTCACACAATTGCAGTTAAACACTACGTAATAACTGAAAACGAATTAAAAGATAAGAAAGGAAGGGAGTGTCGCTCTACGCTTGTTTTTAGAAGTGAATTCCACACAATTGCAGTTAAACACTCAATGTAAGATCAGAAAAGAATAAAAAAGATAAGAAACGAAGGGAGTGTCATCCCTGCGCTTGTTTATGAAAGTGAATTTCACACAATTACAGGTAAACACTCTAATGAAATTACTAAACAACGAAACTAAAATTTAAAACCCTGCGCTTTTCTGAAATCATCAGATTCATTCCGCAATTAATCTTCGCCAAACGTTCCTATCCTGACACACCACTTTTGCTTCATCCACATTCATAATTCCTTTCATACAAGCACGTTTGTTCCTCGTACTCGGAAACTTTCGTTCACGCAACAATCCTTCTATCATATTCATCCATTTATTCATAGGTCGCCCACGCAATCTTTCACCCTCAATTTCACCAACATATACCTGTTTCACTAATCTCTCATTCGACATACGTTCAACATGCCCACACCATCTCAACTGACTTATACCTACTTTTCTAACTACATTCTTCTCAATTTCACACTCATCATACACCAATGTATTCCGGACACGATCTCTTCTAGTATAACCACACACACCCCGCAAATACCTCATTTCCACAGTAGTTATACGACGTTCATGTTTCTTCATCCACACCCAACATTCACTACCATACATCAATGTAGGCACTAAAACACCATTATACACACTCAATCGAGCATCTCTGGATACATTCACATTTCAAGCAAAGGTTCCCAGAGCACCCAATACCTTGCGTCCCGCAGATACTCTTCTTTCAATCTCACAATCAATACGTCCATCCCTTGAAAACATACTACCCAAATATAAAAACTCATTCACTTGACCCAATCTCACACCATTCACCGAAACATTACAATTAGTCACCAAATCGCTCTTTTCAAACACTAACACTTTACATTTATCGACATTTAATAATACATTACATGTTAATAAATAATTGAAATATATCTTCGTTAAAAATAATAATAATGAATTGTTTTTAAACCGATTTAGTACTGATAATTTTGCATAACACTTGAATTTGGGCATTATTGTCGCAATTGACAATAAATATTCTTCATTTGTTATGTTATTACTCTTTACGTAAATTAAACGTTTATATAGTAAACACAGCAACTATCAAAATATGCTAATGGTGAAATTTTGTAATAAATCTATAAGTTTATAGATTCATAAATATGTAAATAATGAACAAAATCACATCAATATTTATTGATAAGTAGGAAATATTTCAAAGTCATATGTTTCCTTGCGATTTTTTTCATCATTTATAGCTTTATGGATCTATAAAACTTATGGATTTACACAAAATCCCATCAATCAATAATTATAGGCAAATATATATTATTCTATGATACAAAAATTGGAACATTTTATCCCTAGGGAAATAATATGCACATAATTCACAAGGGAATTTATATAATTTTGACAGTTCAGTTGTGTAATGTAAAAACAATGCAATAGAGTACAATAAAAGAAATAAAAACCTAAGAACTTATTTATTTAAATTCATAGTAACATACATAGATGCACAATTATTCAAATTATGATTAGGCGGAAAATTAAGTTAAAGAAAAAAATGTAAAGCGAAGTTACATGTTATATGTAATCATTTACATTGCTGTTACATATTCGATTTGCTTTCATTTATTAAAACTAAATTTAAAATTTAACTTTTGGCGATGAAATTAGATTACATCTACTTATGTTAGATTTTTAATAATGTATTCAAATATATTTAATAACAGCCATTCTTATCCCAAAATGGGCCGTACTTCAGGCTTTAGCGGTAACAAGTAAATAAATCTGATTAGGAATGATCTAAATTGCCTACAAATATAATTTTCACTTAGGACTATGAAAGTTTCAAGCCCAAAACAGGTTTCATTCCGATTAGGCGGTTTACTTGATTTGGTCAAATTAAAATTAGCAGATGGTTATTCGTTACAATTCCGATAAGAAAACACACCACTTTACGGTTAATACAAAAAAAATAAAAAATTTAAAATTCTATCAGATTTACCTTGATCACTGCCGGTATAAAATTTTGAATTGCCCACTTCAATTATATCACTACCCAATTTTGATTTTTTTTTTTTGCGAAAGCAACAACAAAACCAACTTAATATACAAGCCATTATTTTTGCTTTAAATTAGTAATGGCGTTTTCATGGAAACTCTTACTATTGTTAGTTTCAAATAATAATTGCACAAATAACAATTTTACTTGTAGTTAAATAATATGTACGAATAAAAATGAAAGTCGCCAACAGACCAGTAAGGGAAGGACCGGGAAATGGAAGAGAGAATGGGCCAGTGTTGCCAACATCAACATTTGACAAATCTCTAGCTGAGCTTGAATTTTTTCTTAGAATTATTTAAAAATATTTTCTTGCCGATTGACATAAATGTATGATTTTATTGACTATTGATAGGCACTAAAGTCTTACTTGAAATATTCTTTGAATGTTTTAAGTAGTCTTAGCTCGGAATCTGTACAAGTACTCGTAAAGTTAAATAAAAACTTTTGAAAAACAAAGTTAATTTGTTTAATAATATAATTTCGCAGTCGGTAGGATTTGCCATAACAAATTAGTAACAATAATTTGGTTCACCGTCTTGATTTATTTGGCAGAAAAACAGTCTTTTTTTGTTAACGCAAGTAACACTTCGTGCGCGTAGTGAATTAAAGTACATAATTAACTAACCGCGCATCTTACTAAAAGACTGACAAAAAACAAATTAACTGAAGTTCCTGAGCATCCTCATTGTGTTGAGTGCAAATCAGCTAACGAGAACGTCAACACTGCAACGTCGACCAGCTGGGCGGCATCTCCGAATCCAGAGACACCTGCATCCGACCTAGACGACTACAGTACGAGCATCTCATCAAGCGATTTCAATGAATATGAAACCGTCACTGCTACTGCTACTGTAAGTACCACATGCCATTTAGAGGTCCAAATATAATAATAAATTCAAGTGAAAGCTCAAATTCTGAATCAGACTCACATCTTGAGATCCTAATTTAAATGCAAATACTTTAAATAATCCCATAATTATATTTTAAAAATCTATATTAACATGACAACCCCGGTCATAAAAAAACAATATCTGGATATGGTTCCAGAATTCTTCGATGAAAAAGAACTTTTACCAAGATTTATAGAGATCCGTTAAAAATTTGTGAAACGATTTTACAATCAAGCAGAGCCGCAAGATTTCCAAAATGAATATTTAATGAGCACAATATTAGCTAAAATAAAAGGCGAAGCAGCAATAAATATTTCTGACTGTTCCGTTGAAACTTGGGAAAATTTAAAAACGTCACTAATAGATACATATGCGGACAAAAGAGATTATTTTACACTAAAAATAGAAATGACCAAACTGAAACAAGGCGCGAACGATACGGTATCTAACTTTTATAATAAAATACAACATATTCTAAACATGCAAGCGTCTTATGTAACAACAAATCACCCGGCTACTGCAGAAATAATGACTGATTTCTTTAGAAATTACGCCTTCAGAATTTTATTAAAGGGATTAAAAGAGCCAGTAGGGCAACTCATGAAAGCAAATAAACCTGCTGATCTAAACGCTGCACTGAGTATGCTTACAAACAACTTTCAGTTTGAAAATCATTCCAAACCATCTAAAAATGTAATGCCTATTCAAAAACCATTTCAAAGACATAATAATCAAAATTTTCGAAATAACAGGTCCTTTTAAGTAACAAATGTACCGCAGAACACTAACTACACGTTTAATAAACCACCGATATATTTTAATAACCAACATACAGCACAGTACAGAACTAACTTTCCTAAAATGATTCGATATACCAATCAACCACTTCCGAGAGTTCGAGTTGTACAGTTGTCGAGTTAACACGTCTTCAATTGTTCATCGCCGAGTGTCTTGCTTTTTACTTAGTGTAACAATTTGTCTTCTTGTATGAGAATAAAATATAAAGTGCCGTGCAAAATATTCCTATTTAAAACTAGGTGGGTTTATAAATACGTAAACCCCGCCAGGGGTGAATCCGGAATGTCAAAACGGAAGACAGAGACTGAAAACAGTGATAGTGATGCGCAGCTAAAGATAGTGACTGATAATTTGCAACACAGTGACCGCGAGGCAAGTATTAGTGACTGTGAAAGTGCTAAAAGCAGAGCAACTAATAAAAATGTTCGCGTCGATCAAAGTGTTAAAGCCGACAAGCCATCAAACATGCTTAGTCAACTCATTGCGTTCGTTGACCCAAGAGACCGGAGGAGAGAGTCGGAACAAAATAAAAAGACGCGCATCGTCAAGTCCCGACAAAGATAGCGCTATGGTAAAGAAGCCTGCAGCACGAGAGAGCGCGCGAGTGCCTGTAAGTGAAGTACCGCCCGTAGCCCAGTCCAACCAATATGCTGTACCAACCAGCAACCGATACAGTCTATTAACATGGACGCGGGTACGAGTACCGCCACCATTACGATCCCAGACGACATCCCCGTGAGCGCAGAGGATGCACAAGGAACCACAGAGATTCCAAAAAACGCACGTCGCCGTCCTGCAGCTATCATTATTCCAGGAAGCACGCGGAATCACGCGGAACTAGTAAATAATATTAGCAAAACAGTGAAGCAATGTTTCCAAATTACACTGTAAAAAGTATATGTGATAATCCGTAAAATATATGTAAAATTTTACATAATATTTTATGTACTATTCATATGTATGTAATACACACATAAATTTTATGTAATATTACTTTATTTTGAAATTGTACGTATTATATGTAGAAAAACATAAATCTTATGCATTATTCATACAAATACTTACATATTATAATGGAATCGTAAACACGATATATTCAGTTATGTAATAATACATACTTACGATACAATAACAATATTCGTGACTGCTCTTACAAATGAATTATGTAGAAGTACATTACTTATGAACGTCGAAGTTTGAAGAGGAATTTTATTATATGAAGTATAGAAATTTAAGCATAAAATAGGTACGTAAATTCTCTTTTTATTGAATAGTAAAGAACTATCATTGCTATAACTTTTTTAAATTTATATTTATTAAAGCTCAGCGACAGAACATATTATATTCAATCATTTAGTAGTAATTTATTCATTTTACGGAATAAAATAGGAATTTTAATTTAACGCGAAACGTCAAGATACTACACATTGGTCAAAGTACATATTCCTTGTCCCTTGGTCGCTAGATAATATTGTGCAATAATAATTTGAACTGTTTTGAATTTATTGTGTGACTTGTATTCTTGTCTACAATTTTACTATTACAACTTTAAAACGCAATTATTTAAAAATTATTGTCTATTAGTTTAAAATTGCATTTTTAAAATTATTATATTGTATTTGAAACAAGTATAACCTATAATTTTATTTGAAATATATAATCAGATAAATAATTAATAAATTAAGCCAATAATGGACAATTTTCATGAGTTTAGTTAATTACTATATATTATGTATTTACTGTTATTATGATTTAAATGAAAAAACATGTGTATAACTTGTGTAATTTTATCCAACTTTATGTAAATGTACATAGTGTTTGTATATTTCAGGTATGTGATAGGCGCAGTGCAATGCAAAATAGTTTTGTCTTGGTCTTGTCTGAACTTGTTAGTAACTAACAACTGTTGTGATCTGTGTCGTCTAATTTTTTTCCGATAAGTGCTTGAAAACGTAAGTATTTTTAATGTTCATATTGAATATTAAGGTGAAACATACGGGCTGAAGTTCGTTAACCAACAATTTGTTATTGTGTATGTAGGGTATCTTGCGGTTCTGACAAAAATGTAGCTCTGACCAATCACAGAAAATTAAAAAAAAATGTGTATAGAATAGTAGGAGTATTGGCGCGGGTTTAAAAACTATACAAACTTGAAGATTTTCAAGAAAATTATTTTAAATCACAGGAAATATTTCTATATGATGTCAACACAATAAAAACTAAAATTTAATAAAATATAGTATTTTATTTGATATTATAATATAAAAATAAAAACATTTTACTCACATTTTTATTTCAGTTATACATAATCATACATATTATTTTATAAGGAGTTGAAGTGCAACTATATGTGCGCTCATCCATTAAGGTTAAATGATACCCTTGCGCGCGAAGTTCAAAATGAATATAAAAGATTAATTTTTTTTATTGAATATTGTTTAATGTTACAAGCTATCTATGTATATATAAATAAGAAGATACTACTCTTCAATGCAAATAAATTTATTTTTTAAATATTTGCATTAATTTATACACCCAAAAATATATTTTAAACATTATTTTAACTGTAATTTAAGTACTAAACGTGTTTTTTATTAAAATTTACAATAAATATTACCAATAATATTATCTATAATATATGTGAAAATAAAAAAAATTAAACTTCGAGAACTATTTTTAAAATGCAAAAAACCTACTTTTTTCATACGTTTTAATTTTTTTCTTCTATACTAGACGTGTTTTTTCAATTAAACTTTAATGTCTTGTGGGGAGTCATATTACATATAACATATTTTAAAAAATCCAAAAATGAACTTCGAGAACATAGTTAAAAAAAATAAAATATTTTGTTTTATTTTTTTTTGCAAGTGTGTAAAGTTTATTTTTTGAAACGTAATAAGTATTATATACTGTACATATTTATACATTCTACCTATAAATTTGAAGAAGATTTCGTGTTTTATATAGAAGATATTCACAATTATAACAACTGGAATCAATATTTATGCCGTAAAATAGTTTGTGTAAGCAAGTGGCGCTGAGTAGATATAGCGGTGAAAAGATAAACTATAGTGATGTCGGTCGAAATAAAAGAACATCAAGCGGTTCGCAAACCAACGCGGTGGCGATGGCAGGGCGGTGGCGGCTAAGGTGGCGAACTCATCGACGCACACTGATGCGGTTTGTTTGAGGAGAACGCCTGTAGTATTGCGCTAAAATATTTGCAGTGCAATGGACGTTGGACGGGAAATGGAAAAAGAAGAAATGCTATTATACATTGGACGAAGAAGAAGGAAAACGGAAGAAATTTAGAGATTTTGTCTTATAATCTATCTTTTTTTCGACAATTCGGAATTGCTAAATCATATAATAGATATTTATGTATCAAGAGTGAATATAGTTTCTACCAGTGGTGAGCATGTTATTAGTCAGAAATGCTTATTTTACCATTGGTACATACATTTTTTTGCACAGCAAAGAATATTTATTTTTATATTCAAAATATTAAACAGGTACATTTATATGCCAAACATTTTGCAAAATCAAGTATTTATAAGAAACAAAAATTATCATGTATTTAGAGAAAATTATTTTATTATGACCCTATGGCAATAAACAAGTGTTTAGGTCTGCTTTTTATGGCTAAAGCATTAATTTCGGCTCGGTTGTGCATAAAATATCATATGAATACAATAATTCAATATTTTTTTCTGTTTCACTGTTTGTGTGCGTACTTGCATTTTCTTATATAGGTACCATCTGATCGCTACCGCTACCGCCACCGCCACCGCCACCGCCACCGCCACCGCCACCGCCACCGCCACCGCCACCGCCACCGCCACCGCCACCGCCACCGCCACCGCCACCGCCACCGCCACCGCCACCGCCACCGCCACCGCCACCGCCACCGCCACCGCCACCGCCACCGCCACCGCCACCGCCACCGCCACCGCCACCGCCACCGCCACCGCCACCGCCACCGCCACCGCCACCGCCACCGCCACCGCCACCGCCACCGCCACCGCCACCGCCACCGCCACCGCCACCGCCACCGCGATCGATTTCTCAAATACTCCATCCCAGATTTTGCTGAAATTTTACCCATTTATAGAGGAAGATGCATATTTTAACATATAAAAAATCCACGGTAATACGTGTTTTGTTGTCGACTGAATCCGTTTTGATCATTTTCTCAATGATGTAAATTATACGTAAACAAATTTGATATTTTATATGTGTCAAACAGATATATTCTAAATATTAAATATGTTGTGTATAAGAAAGTCGTGTGGTGCCCACACCAAATTTTTATACTTGTCTTATTCCATAATTATTCCATTATAAAATATACCTATCTTATAATATTAAGATTATTAATTAAAATCATTTATAATAATTTAAGTTTTTTATTTTATAAAATATATTAAAATATACTATTTTTATGTGACACATTTATTTCATAATAACATTACTTTTCAAACTAGTGGAACCGAGTAATTTCAAACTGCCAACCAATGCGCTATCAAAAATTGATAAAATAAATGTACAACAAGATTCTTAAAATTATAAACAATATTTATAATTAAAAACAAAGTATAATTATTTTTGCAAATAACGGCCATAAGCCGAAATTGTAATTTTTAAAAATTAATTTTTTGACTCTGGTACTCTAATTGAATTTCTCTGCGGCTATTATGAAAAGTTTACATTTATGCATTCAGTTGTTAACGTATAGTTGATGGTTACTAAGGAACAAGCAAATGAACATTTTACCGCGCGCTACCCAAGGGCACTGCGTGGTAATAGTAGTATACAACTAGCGGTCGGCCTGGCTTTGCCAGGCCTCACGCTAGGCTCCACGGACACTGAAGTGAGGTTCACTTCTGTATGACAATTGACACAATATAAACTGAATTAATTCCAATCTAAAACTTTTCAATTCTGTACGTTTATTCATGCAAATATTAATTGGTGTCAAACACAATTGGTTTTAAATCTGTATCACTAAAACAAATGCCGCTCAAAAAAATCAATTTAATTCGCGTGCCCTTTAAAAGACATTTCATTTGATACCAATCACGATAAGTTTTAAAACACTTTCACGAAAACAATTGAAGATCTGAAAGTATTTAATTTTGTACGCAAGTCCTTCAAAAGACCTTTCATTTGATAGCAAACATGATAGGTTTTGAACCACTTTCATTAAAACATTTGTCGATCGAATAAAATTTAATGCTGCACGCGAGTCCTTCAAAAGACCTTCCATTTGATATCAAACACGATAGGTCTTGATGCACTTTCACTAAAACAATTGACAAACGAAAATATTTAAATTTTTCACGCAAGCCCGTTAAGAGACCTTTCATTTCATACCAACACAATATGTTTTGAAGCACTTTCACTAAAACAATTGCTGATCGAAAAAGTCAAATTTGCATGCGAGCCCTTTAAAAATCCTTCTATTGGATACCAAACGCGGTATGATTCGCGAAACTTTAAATTTGAAACAATTGACATCGTAAATTCTTTAAAAACTCTTTCATATGACATTAAACACGGCATTATTCCGAATGCTTGAAATTTAAAACAATTGACGGTCGCAATGTTTAAATTTTTTCATTTCGCCTGAAAGTTCTTTTAAAGCCCTTTCATATGATATCAAACACGATATGATTCGGAATACTTTAAGTTTAAAACAATTGACTGTCGTAAAATTTCAATAAAATATGTGTTTTATTTCCGAAAACATTTTGTTAAACTAACTTTTTTTTATTATATCTGAAAGTTCTTCTAAATCCCATTCATATAGCACGGTATAATTCGGAATACTTTATGTTTAAAATAATTGACGGTCGTGAAATATGTATTTTTAATTTCATCTGAAAGTTCTTCTAAAGATCTTACAAATGAGACCAAACAAGTTATGATATGGAATACATTAAATTTAAAACAATTGCCTATCGTAAAATTTCAACTTTTTTAATTTCATCTGAAACTTATTCTAAAGCCCTTTCAAATGGCACCTACCATGTTTTATTTCCGAATACATTTTGCTATATATTAAAAATCCTTCGGAGGTCATTTCTGATGACATTCCACATTGATATTATATATATATATATATATATATATATATATATATATATATATATATATATATATATATATATATATACATTCGTAAATATACATGCGACGCGAGTAGACGTGAATTTCTGCTGCTCCGCCATTCTATTTTGAGTACTGTGATATTCGTTATTGTTTTTTTTGTTTTTTTTGCTTTTTACTTGAATTTGTGTAAATTCTTTATTATGCCTACTACACGTCAAGAGTTTAATTCTGCCAGCAGTGAAGCTATTGTCAAACTTCTAAATGACGACAGTTTCTTAGACAAATAAAGTTTTTGAGAGATTCAACGAAAAGTTGGAGGAACAAAAATTACAATATGAAGCCATCATCCAGGACATCAATGCCAAAAACCGGAACCTGCAACTGGAAGTCGACAAACTCGAACAATACTCCCGGAGAAACTGTCTTAGAATCTTCGGGGTACCAGAAGAAGCTACTGAGAACACTGAACACAAGGTATGTCAGATATTTACATCCAATCTGTCATTAAACATCTCTGCTAACACCATCGAACGTTGTCATCGTGTTGGCAAGAAACCAGTAGTGAACGTCAATGAATCTAGTGCAGTGAATCCCCGACCTCGACCACGACCCATAATTGTTAAGTTTCTTTCTTATAAAACCCGCGATTCGGTACTTAAATTGGGGCATAAATTGTCAGGTACGAAATATGTCATAAAAGAAGATCTTACAAAAATGCGGCTCGACGTATTAAAATCTCTTTCAAGCAAACACGGCTTTAGAAATGTATGGTCAATTGATGGAAGTATTTATTATAAGTCAAATGGAAATATTATAAAGGCAAATCTCGTTAATAACGATCAATAACTCAATGTTTTTGTTTTGTTTTTGTCACTATTTTGAATCCATTTTACGTGTATATGTATTAAACTAAGTATTGTTATACTCCTTAGATATTTAATACAATTTCTTATATTTAAAATGGAGCACCTCAAATTTTTGTTACTTTATTTTTATTTTGAATTCAAAAAATCTACTTGCTTAGATTTGTTTATTCTCTTAGCAAGTTCATTGAACTCTTCTCAATTAACTTGCAAGTCTTGTCACTGTTAATTACTATTTTGTTGTGTCTTATTTTTGAGTTTTAACTAATATTATTCTACAACTGGTACGTTTACATTTTACTTATGAATATTTATTATCAAAATGTACGAGGATTGAATTCTAAACTTTTAGATATATATACCAATTCATTTTTTTCGGATCATGATATAATTGCTCTTACTGAAACTTGGCTCACAGATTCTGTTCATAATAATGAATTGTTTGATTCCAATAATTATGTCGTATACAGAAATGATCGTGATAACATTCGCTCTGGCAAAGCTCGTGGCGGTGGTGTTTTGTGTGCTGTTAATATTAAATATAAATCGTCACTAGTCAAAATTGATCATAATCCAAACTCTTTAGCTGATATTATTTGTGTACGTGTCAAAATTGGTTGTGGTAATGATCTCTTTATTGTTGTACTATATTCTCCACCACCTACAACTTTTATACAACATGATATGTTATATGAATCTCTTGAATCTTGTCATTCATTGATGCATTCTGATTTTATTATTCTTGGTGACCTTAATTTGAACAAACTGACAGAACATTACAATAATGGGTACAATAATAACTGTATCTCCAGATTTGAAAATTTCTGTCATTACTTCAATGCCACTCAATTTAATACTGTTCTCAATTGTGATTCACGTCTTCTCGATGTTGTTTCGTCAAATATAGTCTGTTCTGTCTCTAATAATACATGTCCATTAGTTCCTGTTAATAACTACCATCCAACCTTATCTGTGGCCGTCAATCTAAATGTATCATGTGGTCGGAATACCATAGCTAATAATGATTTAAGTTACAATTTTAGATTAGCAGATTTTAAACTTATGTATACACTCTTACAAAATGTAGACTGGGATATTTTACTAACTTTTAATGATGTTGACGCCGCATTTGTCAAATTTTATGCAATTCTAGATGATGTATTTAAAAATTGTGTTCCACTTATGCGTAGAAAAAAATCGAAATACCCTCCTTGGTTCACAAAACAAATCATCTCAGATATAAAGCAGAAAGACAAAAATATGATTCTCTTTAAACGTTTTGGTGATCAGTGTTATTACACCGCATTTAAATATTTTAGATCCAAGGTTAAACGTGATATTAAAGAAGCCTATAAAAATTATCTGATAAATACTGAAAAAGATATAACGCATAACCCAAAACAATTTTGGTCTTTTTTAAATAAGAAAAGGAAAACTTCTCGTATACCTGGAGATATGTACAGGGATAATAACGTATACACAGACACTTCTTCAATTGTGCAAGGATTTGCCGACTATTTCGCTAGTGCTTACAGCACTGAAAATAATGTTATTGATTTTTCAAACATATACAATAAATCTGTATCTTGGAATTATATGGCCATTACTAACATTTCTAATGATGATATTATTTTTGCGATCAACACTTTGAAAACCTCCTGTACTGCGGGTCCTGATAATCTCCCAGCCTATATTTTGAAGGGATGTCGTGATTTATTTGTTAAGCCGTTACATATTATATTTAACTTGTCTATAAGACAAAACATTTTCCCAACTGCCCTAAAAAATTCTTCTGTTTGTCCCATTTTCAAATCTGGTGATTTACATAATATATCTAATTATAGGCCTATTTCCATTCTGTCAAATATTGCAAAGTGTTTTGAAAAGATTTTGTACAGATACATATATCGTAATGTTTGTAAAGCAATTTCACCGAACCAACACGGTTTCATGCAAGGAAGATCTACCTCAACTAATCTGACAAATTTTTCTGAATTTATTGTTTCTTCTCTTAATAGTAACACACAAATCGATGTCATCTACACAGATATTGCCAAAGCTTTTGACACAGTTAATCATAGCATATTATTGCATAAGCTTCAGTATCAATTCAACTTCTCTCCTGAGCTAATTCAACTCATGCAATCATACTTAAATGATCGTAAGCAATATGTTTATTATAATAACTTTAAATCACATCAATTTACGCCGCTCTCGGGTGTACCCCAAGGGTCTAATTTAGGCCCTTTATTATTTAACTTATTCGTAAATGATATTACTTATTGCTTACAATCTTCCAATGCTTTATTATATGCCGATGATCTTAAACTGTTCAAAGTTATCAACTCAGATTCTGATCAAATACAACTTCAGTCTGATATTGACAATCTATTAGTTTGGTCTTCATCTTCACTTCTATCATTTAATGTTAATAAGTGTAAAATCATGACATACTCGATTAAACAAAATCCCTGTCCTTATAGTTACAAAATGAAAGATATGTGTCTTGATAGAGTTAGAATTTATAAGGATTTGGGCGTCATTTTTTATTCAAAATTTTCTTTCACTGCTCATCTCGAGTATATTATCAAAAGTTCGTATAAGAATTTAGGATTTATTATAAGAAACTCGCTATTCTTTCATAACGTATCGACGCTTAAATCCTTATATTTTTCTTTTGTTCGTTCTAAACTTGAGTACTGTGTAATCATATGGAATCCAATTTATAAGAACCATAGCTCTGATATTGAATGGATCCAGCGGAAATTTGTAAGATTTTGTGCTAAAAAATTATTTTTACCTTTTGATTCATTCACTTATAGTTACACAGAAACTCTTGTTAAACTTAATATGATCACTCTTGACAGCAGACGTACTATGCACTCATGTTTATACTTACATAACCTAATTTGCAATAAAATTGATGATGTATCGAGCCTAGGCCTAATTAAAATAAATATTCCTAGAATTTCTTCTAGGTCTAAACAAACATTCTTTCTTTCAACTATTAAGTCAAATTATGAGCTCAGATCTCCTATACGACGATTATGCTCTATATATAATCAGTGTGAGAATCTTGTAAACATTGATATTTTCTGTAACTCTTATTCGTATTTCAAATGTAATATCCTTCTATTTCTAACCAGTTGTGAATTGTAAATGTAATATGTAAATTTAAAGTATCTGTGTCACTTATAATTATTGTCTATTACTGTTATAGTCATTATTTTCTATTGTATCTTGTCGTAATGTTTAAAATGTTTCTATTTGTATTTTTTTTCATTTTCCAACCCTCAGTAATTGGGATAATTTTATCCTGTTGAGTGGTTGTAAATAAATAAATAAATAAATAAATAAAATCAATTGGAAATTTGCTTTAAACTTTATTGAAAAACTGTTGGAAATCGCTGGAACATTATTTCTGACATCGTTTTTTCGAGTTATCTTTGTTTGCATTGTATAATGCTGTGGTCATTATTTAATTTTATGTTTACTGTATATTATTACTGCGGACAAATTATGCTTTGTTTCACTATATACTTTTAAAAATTAACGGACATTTTGTCTTCAAATTTTTATATGAGCATGAAATCACTTGAAAACAGTTTAAAACAAGTATAATTTAATGCCTAAATCAATTTTCAAAATTTTTCTAACTTGTCTAGAAATTGAAATAATTCTATCAGAAAATTCCATGCTCAAAAAAATCAATTTAATTCGCGTGCCCTTTAAAAGACATTTCATTTGATACCAAATACGATCAGTTTTAAAATACTTTCACGAAAACAATTGAAGATCTGAAAGTATTTAATTTTGTACGCGAGCTCTTCAAAAGACCTTTCATTTTATATCAAACATGATTGGTTTTGAAGCATTTTCACTAAAGCAATTCTCGGTCGAAAAAAATACCAATTTTATATTTGAACCCTTCAAAAGACATGTCATTTAATATCAAATATGATAGCTTTTGACACCATTACTAAAACAGTAGACGATCAAAAAATAATAATTCATTTAATACGCGTGCCCTATAAAATACCTTTCATTTGAAACCAAACACGATGGGATTTGAAACTCTTTTAGTAAAACAATTGACGATTGAAATGTATTAAGTTTTGTATGCAAGCCCTTCGAAAGACCTTTCATTTGATAGCAAACACGATAGGTTTTGAAGTACTTTCATGAAAACAATTGTCGATCGAATAAAATTTAATGCTGCACGCGTTAAAAGAACCTCCATTTGATATCAAACACTAAAACAATTGACAAACGAAAATATTTAAATTTTTCATGCAAGCCCGTTAAGTGACCTTTCATTTCATACCAAACACAATATATTTTGAAGTACTTTCACTAAAACAATTGCGGATCGAAAAAGTCAATTTTGCATGCGAGTCCTTTAAAAAACCTTCTATTTGATATCAAACGCGATATGATTCGCGAAACTTTAAATTTGAAACAATTTATATCGTAAGTTCTTTCAAAACTCTTTCATATGACATTAAACACGGCATTATTCCGAATACTTCAAATTTAAAACAATTGACGGTCGCAATGTTTAAATTTTTTTATTTCGTCTGAAAGTTCTTTTAAAGCCCTTTCATATGATATCAAACACGAAATGATTCGGAACACTTTAAGTTTAAAACAATGGACTGTCGTAAAATTTCAATAAAATATGTTTTTTATTTCCGAAAACATTTTGCTAAACTAACTTTTTTTTATATCATCTGAAAGTTCTTCTAAAGCCCTTTCATATGACACCAAAGAAGGCATGATTCGGAATAATTTATGTTTGAAACAATTGAGGATCGTAAAATTTAACTTTTTTGTTTTATCGGAAAGGTCTTCTAAAGCCCTTTCATATGACACCCTACACAGTATGATTCAGAATACTTTATGTTAGAAACAATTAACTATTATAAAATTTCAACTCTTTTTATTTCATCTGAAAGTTTTTCTAAAGTCATTTCATATGACACCCAATATGTTAATTTTAGGAATACTTTAAGTTTGAAACAAATGCCTGTCGTAAAATTTTAACTTTTTTTATTCCATCTGAAAGTTCTTTTAATGCCCTTCAATATGACACCAAAGATGGTATGATTCGGAATAATTTATGTTTGAAACAATTGAGGATCGTAAAATTTCAACTTTTTTTATTTTATCTGAAATAAAATAAATAAATAAATAAATATATCATCACGCCTTCTACCCATTACTGGGTGTGGCACTCTGCTGAAGCAGATCTCGGTAAGTGATATATTTTTACGCGTGAAGTGCGGTTACCAGTCGTCAAATCACGGCCCCCAAACATGTTAGTGGTGGAGGAGCCACAGGGATAACTTTTTCAAATTATGAAAATTTGTCGCCTGTGGGAATCGAACCAGGGACCTCAGGATCCACAAGCCGACTTCATACCACTGAGCTAGCCATCCCATTTTATCTGAAAGTTCTTCTAAACCCCATTCATATATCACTAAACACGGTATGATTCGGAATACTTTATGTTTAAAATAATTGTCGGTCGTAAAATATATATTTTTTATTTCATCTGAAAGTTCTTCTAAAGACCATACAAATGAGACCAAACAAGTTATGATTTGGAATACTTTAAATTTGAAACAATTGCCTATCGTAAAATTTCAACTTTTTTCATTTCATCTGAATACATTTTACTATTTATTAAAAATCATTCGGACGTCATTTCTGATGACATTCCACATTTATATTTATATATACATGAAATCAATTGAAAATTTTCTTTAAACTTTTTTGAAAAACTGTTGGAAATCGCTGGAATATTATTTCCGACATCGTTTTTTCGAGTTACCTTTGTTTGCATTGTAGCATGCTGCGGTAAATTTTTTATTTTTTTTTACTGTATATTATTACTGCGGACAAATTATGCTTTGTTTCGCGATATACTTTTAAAAATTAACTGACATTTTTTCTTCAAATAAAATCAGTTGAAAACAGTTTAAAACATGTATTCTCAATCATTTAATGCCTAAATCAATTTTCAAAATTTCTCTACCTTGTCTAGAAATTGAAATAATTCTATCAGAAAATTCCATGCGTACCAAACAGAATTAGTTTTGCTGCACTTTCACTAAAACAATTATCTGTCGAAAAAAAAAACAATTTTTCACGCGAGCCTTTCAGAAGACCTTTCATTTGATACCAAACACAATATGTTTTGAAACACTTTCAATAAAATAACTAACGATCGAAAAGAATCAATTTTTCACGCGAGACCTTCAAAAAACCTTTTATTTAGTACCAAACATGATATTTTTTAAGCTCTTTCACTAAAACTATTGCCGATCGAAAATATTTTAGTTTTGCACACGTACCCTGTAAAAGAACTTTCATAATATACCAAATATGACTGGTTTTGAAGCACTTTCAATTAAATTATCGATAGAAAATTTAGGAGCGCCTAAATGATTCTAATTCGAGTTATCTGGTTTTTCTAAATTGAACTTTGCCGTAGACAAAATTTGCTTCGTTTTATTGTATATTATTATCGAGATCAAATTTGGTTGAGTTCACCTGTATAAATTATAAAACTTGTCAATTCGACGTTTTGTTTCGAAACCAAATTCATTGTGAACCGTCAAATATTTACTTTTTAAATACACGTATTTGAAATGTGTAATTATAATAAAAACGTCCCCTAATTTCCACAATATGCGTAAAGTATTTCAAAACTACTCACAAACATTTAATATTTAAGTAATTTATAATTAAATATGCGACATGTCCACTGACAAATGTCAAAATGATAGTAGATGTTCTTTTTAAAAATTTCAAAGCCTCCATATTCTTTATAGACCACGGGCGTGTGACGTCACGATTTTAGATGTGGTCCGTAACTGTCAAACGAGTGACTCTCACATCAGTATTAAATGTACGATTTAGACTGTATAGATAGAATATATTTTTAACAAGTATATGTGCATATAATTCCAAAACTGACAAGTTTCTATTTTATGCATCATTTTATGCATGACAAAGTGTGTGATTTATTTTATCAAGTGAAACGTAATTTGAAGATTGTGTCGCGAGTGCATACTTTTACAATTTTATACTGTTTATATATTTAATATATAGAAAATAAATGTTTAAAAACAATTTTATATGTTTACTTCATAGTGTAAAGCCATGTAATTACTATAATATATAATAGTGTTACTTTTATTGAAGTTTGAACTGTTCATTTTAGGTTTCATTTTCCAAATCAACTAATTTCGTTAGAATTTTTAACATTTTACTGTAGTTTTTAATTTTTTTCATTTATAATTGTTATTGTGTTTTTGATCGTAGTGAAAATTTCAAAAAATCGATAAAACGAATGTCTATGATACTATCTGCATTGAATTAAAAGAGAAAAGGAAGGTAGGTCGAAGTTTTTGGCTCAAGATATGTTGAATATTACAATATAAAAAATATAAACAGGAATTCAAAACATTTATATGTAGTTTTCTTTAGGTTTTGACGGTTACTGTCATAAATGCGAATCATGTTATATTAAAACACGTTGTTGTAACCAATGTTTTGTTGCATGAACACATTGTTGTAATCAAACAAGTCGACGTTCTTTCCCTTCTTGCTCTAGGTCTTGTAATATTGTGATTATGACAATATTTTATATTACCTTTTTATATTGTTATTGCTATTTCAGAGCCAAAGAGTCCTTTTCCCTTTTGATTCATTTCTGATTATAACTTAAACATTCGTTTTGTCGATTCTTTCTAATTTCTACGACAATCGAAAACACAACAACAATTATTAATGAAAAAAATTAAAAACTACAGTAAAATGTTAAAATTCTAACGAAATTAGTTGATTTGGAAAATGAAACCTAAAATGAACAGTTCAAACTTCAATAAAAGTAACACTATTATATATTATAGTAATTACATGGCTTTACACTATGAAGTAAACATATAAAATTGTTTTTAAACATTTATTTTCTATATATTAAATATGTAAACAGTATAAAATTGTAAAAGTATGCACTCGCGACACAATCTTCAAATTACGTTTCACTTGATAAAATAAATCACACACTTTGTCATGCATAAAATGATGCACAAAATAGAAACTTGTCAGTTTTGGAATTATATGCACATATACTTGTTAAAAATATATTCTATCTATACAGTCTAAATCGTACATTTAATACTGATGTGAGAGTCACTCGTTTGACAGTTACGGACCACATCTCAAATCGTGACGTCACACGCCCGTGGTCTATACTTTATAAAACTTGTCAATTTGACGTTTTGCTTTAAAACCAACTTCATAGTGGAGTGTCAAAAATTTACTTTTTAAATACACATATTTGAAATGTATAATTATAATAAAAACGTCCCCTCATTTCCACAATATGCGTAAAGTATTTCAAAACTACTCACAAAAGTTTAGTTTTTAAGTAATTTATAATCAAAAATGCGACATGTGCACTGACAAACGTCAAAGTGACAGTAGATCTTCTTCTTAAAAATTTCAAAGCCTCCACACTCTTAGTTGATTTTGACCCAAAAACACATGTTTTTTTCAAGTTTTCTTGCACATCATGTGCACGAAAAATCTGAGACTATCAAAAGGCACTCCCCGTGGGTGACCTCTATCAAATAAAAAAAGTTGCAAATAAATCGGATAAACCGTCTAGGCTGTAGCGATTTACAAATGGGCGTGATGAATCCATATAAATATATATATATATATATATATATATATATATATATATATATATATATATATATATATATATATATATATATATATAAATATATAAATATATATACCGCTTATCAAAATAGTATATAGGACTAGCGGTCGCCCTGGCTTCGCCAGGCCTCACGCTAGCTCCGCGGACCCTGAAGTAGAATTCACTTTTGTAGGACAGTTGACACGCGAGCACTTCAAAAGACCTTTCATTTGATACTAAACACGAAGAATTGAAGCATTTTCACTAAAACAATTGAGGATCTAAAATTATTAAATTTTGCACGCGAACCCTTTAAAAAATCTTTCTTTTTGATACAAACGCGATAGGTCAAATTTCAACTTTTTTATTTCATTACAATTTTCTTCTAAAGCCTTTTTATACACCAATACTTTAAGTTTGAAACAGTTGACGGTTGTAAAATAATTTTTTTTTATTTCATATGAACTTTCTTTCAAAACTCTTTCATATCACACCAAACTCGGCATGACTCGGAATACTTTCAGTTTGAAACAATTAACAGTTGTAATATTGAATTTTTTTCTTTATTCCATCTACAAGTTCTTTCAAAACTTTTTTATATGACATTAAACCCGGCATGATTCCGAATACTTTAAATTTAAAACAATTGACGGTCGAAATATATATATTTTTTATTTCGTCTGAAAGTTCTTCTAAATCCCTTTCATATGATATCAAACACGATATGATACGGAACACTTTAGGTTTAAAACAATTGAAGGTCGTAAAATTTCAAATACGTGTGTTATTTCCGAAAACATTTTGCTAAACTAACTTTTTATAAGAATTTGTTTATTGACACAATTGTTTGTTTGTAGATATTATAAATAATTTTTGAAAAAGCAATGAGCGTTCGCCGGGATTTGAATCCAGAACCTTTCACTCGCATGGTGACTGTTCTAGCATTTCTTCAACTAAACGTTGTACGAAAGACATGAGTATTCGCCGAGTGTTTGTAGCTCAATTGATTAGAGCAGTCACCATGCGAGTGAAAGGTTCTGGGCTCAAATTCCGGCGAACGCTCATTGCTTTTTCAAAAACTAACTTTTTAATTATTTTATCTAAAGGTTCGTCCAAAGCCCTTTCATATGATACCAAACATGGCATAATTCGGAATACTTTAAGTTTGAAATAATTGACAGTCGCAAAATTTCAATCAAATACGTGTTTTATTTCCGAAAGATTTTGCTAATCTATTAAAAATCCGTTGGATGTAATTTTTGAAAGTTCCACATTTTTTTATAGAATTTATTAAGTTTGAAACAATTACCAATCGTAAAATTTCATCTTTTTATATTTCATCTGAAAGTTCTTTTAAAGCTCTTCAATATGACACTAAACACGATACGATTCGGAATACTTTAAGTTTGAAACTATTGACAGTCGTAAAATTTCAACTTTTTCTTTATTTCATATGAAAGTTCTTCTAAAGCCCTATCATATGACACCCAACACAATATGATTCGAAATACTTTGTTAGAAACAATTGCTTATTGTAAAATTTCAACTATTTTCATTTTTCTGAAAGTTCTTCTAAAGCCCTTTAATATGACACCAAACACGATAGGTTTTGTTGCAATTTCACTAAAATAATTACCAATTGAAAATATTATAATTTTGCCCACATGCCCTTTAAAATAACTTTCGTATTACCAATAGAAAATTTAAGAGTGATCAAATGATTCCAATTCGAATTATCTGCTTTTCTAAATTGTACTCTGACGTGAATAAAATTTGCTTGGTTTTACTGTATATTATTACTGGAGACAAATTTGGTTGGGTTTACCTGTATAACTTGTCAATTTGACGTTTTGTTTTAGTGGACTGTCAAAATTTTTCTTTTTAAATACACATATTTAAAATGCGTAATTATAATTAAAACGTTCCCTCATTCCCCCAATATGTGTAAAATATTTTAAAAGTTGTCTAAAATATTTAATACTTGAATAATTTTTAATTAAAAATGCGACATGTCCACATACAAATGTCAAAATTTGAGTAGGTGTTCTTTTTAAAATTTCAAAGCCTCCACACTCTTTGTCTGTATATTTTATAATACTTGTCAATTTGACGTTTTGAATTAAAACCAACTTCATAGTGGACTGTAAAAAATTTTCTTTTTAAATACGCATACTCATACACATATTTAAAATGCGTAATTATAATAAAAACGTTCCCTCATTCCCCCAATATGTGTAAAATATTTCAAAAGTTGTCTACAATATTTAATACTTGAATAATTTTTAATTAAAAATGCGATATGTCCACATACAAATGTCAAAATTAGAGTAGGCGTTCTTTTTAAAATTTCAAAGCCACCACACTCTTTGTCTGTATATTTTATAAAACTTGTCAATTTGACGTTTTGAATTAAAACCAACTTCATAGTGGACTATAAAAATTTTTCTTTTTAAATATACATATTTAAAATACTTAATTATAATAAAAACGTCCCCTCAGTCCCCGAATGTGCGTAAAATATTTTAAAACTACTGTAAAACATTTAATATTTAAATAATTTATAATTAAAAATGCGACATGTCCACTGAGAAATGTCAAAGTGACGTTTGATGTTCTTCTTAAAAATTTCAAAGCCTCCACACTCTTAGTTGATTTTGCCTCAAAAACGCATGTTTTTTCAAGTTTTCTCGCACATCATGTGCACGTAAAATCTGAGACTATCAAAAGGCACTCCCCGTGATGGATCCCTATCAAATAAAAAAAGTTGCAAATAAATCGGATAAACCGTCTAGGCTGTAAAATTGTCAGACTGATCGTGATGAAATTATATATACATAGGGAATTAAGCCGTTTAGTATATAAGACTAGCGGTCGCCCTGGCTTCGCCAGGCCTCACGCTAGCTCCGCGGACTCTAAAGTAGAATACACTTTTGTAAGACAGTTGACACAATATAAATGCAATTATTACAAATCTAAAACATTTCTGCGTATTATTCCATCCAAAGACCTTTTAATTGATACTAAACACAATAGATTTCGAAGATCTTTTACTAACACAACTGACGATTGAAAAAAATCCAATTATGCACGTGAGCTCTTCAAAAGACCTTTCATTTGATACTAATCACGAAGAATTTTGATGCATTTTCACTAAAACAATTATTAAGGATCTATAAGTATTAAATTTTGTACGCGAACCCTTCAAAAAATCTTTCTTTTTGATACAAACGCGATAGGTTTTAAATACTTTCACGAAAACAATTGTACAATTTGCTAAACTATTAAAAATCTTTTGGACGTCATTTTTTATAATGTTCTACATTTATATTTTATATGTACATGAAATCAATTGAAATTTTTCTCTAAACTTTTTTTGAAAAACTGTTGTAAATCGCTGAAATATACTTTTTTGCATTGTAGAATGCTGCTGTCAATTTTCTTTTTTTTTTTAATGTATATTATTACCGCACACAAATTTTGCTTTGTTTTATTACATACTTTTAAAAATTATTTGTCAAGTTGACGTTTTGTCTTGAAATTTTTTACGCTAGCCCTTCAAAAAACCTTCCATTTGATACCAAACACGATATGTTTTTAAGCACTTTCACTAAAACAATTGACGATCGAAAAGTAATAAATTTTGTACGCAAGTCCTTCAAAATACCTTTCATTTAATACCAAACACGATAAGTTTAGAAGTACTTTCACTAAAACAATTGCCAATCGTAAAATATTTAATTTTGTACGCGATCTCTTCAAAAGACCTTTCATTAGAAACCAAACACGATAGATTGTTAAGCACTTTCACTGAAACAATTGCCGATCAAAATTAAATTAAATGCTGCACGAAAACACTTCAAAAGACATTTCATTCGATATCAAACACGATAGGTTTCAAAGCAACATCACTAAAAGAATTGCGAATCAACAAAAAAAAATAATTTGCACGCGATCCCTTTTAGACTTTTTATTTGATACCAAAAAATATTTTATGTTTAAAACAATTGACATTCTTCATTTTTTTTTATTTCATATAAAATTTCTTCCAAATTTTCATATGACATTAAATACGGCATTAATCCGAATATTTGAAATTTGAAACAATTGACAATCGTAAAGTCTTAATTTTTTTATTTCGTCTGAAAGTTCTTCTAAAGCCCTGTCATATGATATCAAATACGATTTGATTCGGAATACTTTAAGCTTAGAACAATTGACGGTCGTAAAATTTCAATCAAATACGTGTTTTATTTCCGAAAACATTTTGCTAAGATAACTCTTTTTTATTTCATCTGAAAGTTCTTCTAACTCTATTTCATATGTTCTGGCATTTCTTCAACTAAAAGTTGCACGAAAGGCATGAGTATTCGCCGAGTGTTTAGCTGAATTGGTTAGAGCAGTCACCATGCGAGTGAAAGGTTCTGGGTTCAAATTCCGGCGAACGCTCATTGCTTTTTCAAAAACTAACTTTTTAATTATTTTATCTAAAGGTTCGTCTAAAGCCCTTTCATATGATATCAAACATGGCATAATTCGGAATACTTTAAGTTTGAAATAATTGACAGTCGTAAAATTTCAATCAAATACGTGTTTTATTTCCGAAAAGATTTTGCTAATCTATTAAAAATCTATTGGATGTCATTTTTGATAGTTCCACATTTTTTTATAGAATTTATTAAGTTTGAAACAATTACCTATCGTAAAATTTCAACTTTCTATATTTCATCTGAAAGTGCCCTTCAATATGACACTAAATACGGTACGATTCGGAATACTTTAAGTTTGAAACTATTGACAGTCGTAAAAGTTCAACTTTTTTTTTATTTCATATGAAAGTTATTCTAAAGCCCTTTCATATAACACTCAACACAATATGATTCGATATACTTTATGTTAGAAATAATTGCTTATTGTAAAATTTCAACAATTTTCATTTTTCTTAAAGTTCTTCTAAAGCCCTTTAATATGACACCAAACACGATAGGTTTTGTTGCAATTTCACTAAAATAATTGCCGATTGAAAATATTATAATTTTGCTAACATGCCCTTTAAAATAACTTTCGTATTACCGATATAACATTTAAGAGTGATCAAATGATTCCAATTCGAGTTATCTGGTTTTTCTAAATTGTACTCTGACGTGGATAAAATTTGCTTGGTTTTACTGTATATTATTACTGGAGACAAATTTGGTTGGGTTTACCTGTATACTTTATATAACTTGTCAATTTGACGTTTTGTTTTAGTGAATTGTCAAAAATTTTCTTTTTAAATACACATATATAAAATGCTTAATGATAATAAAAACGTTCCCTCATTCCCCCAATATGTGTAAAATATATCAAAAGTTATCTAAAAAATTAAAAACTTCAATAATTGTTAATTAAAAATGCGATATGTCCACATACAAATGTCAAAATTAGAGTAGGTGTTCTTTTTTAAAATTTCAAAGCCTCCACACTCTTTGTCTGTATATTTTATAAAACTTGTCAATTTGACGTTTTGAATTAAAGCCAACTTCATAGTGGACTGTTAAAAATTTTCTTTTTAAATACACATATTTGAAATTTGTAATTATAATAGAAACGTCCCCTCAGTCCCCCAATGTGCGTAAAATATTTCAAAACTACTCTAAAACATTTAATATTTAAATAATTTATAATTAAATATGCGACATGTCCACAGACAAATGTCAAAATTACAGTAGATGTTCTTCTTAAAAATGTCAAAGCCTCCACACTCTTAGTTGAAAATGCATGTTTTTTCAAGTTTTCTCGCACATCATGTGCACGAAAAATCTGAGACTATCAAAAGGCACTCCCCATAAGTAATCCCTATCAAATAAAAAAAGTTTC
Source organism: Pterostichus madidus (assembly GCA_911728475.2). Classification (NCBI taxonomy): domain Eukaryota; kingdom Metazoa; phylum Arthropoda; class Insecta; order Coleoptera; family Carabidae; genus Pterostichus; species Pterostichus madidus. Next base: position 15,181,675 of record OU452316.1, on the reverse strand, counting down.
AATGAAATAGGATAAACCGTCTAGGCTGTAAAATTGTCAGACTGATCGTGATGAAACTATATATAGGGAATTAAGCCGTTTAGTATATAAGACTAGCGGTCGCCCTGGCTTCGCCAGGCCTCACGCTAGCTCCGCGGACCCTGAAGTAGAATTCACTTTTGTAGGACAATTGACACAATATAAATTCAATTATTACAAATCTAAAACATTTCTGCATATCTTTCCATCCAAAGACCATTTAATTGATACTAAACACAACCAGATTTCGAAGATCTTTCACTAAAACAACTAACGATTGAAAAATATCCAATTCTGCTCGCGAGCTCTTCAAAAGACCTTTTACTAGATACCAAACACAATAGGTTTTGAAGAACTTTCATTAAAACGATTGATGACAGGAAAAATTCAATTATGCACACGTGCTTTTCAAAAGACCTTTCATTTGATACTAAACACGAAGAATTTTGAAGCATTTTCACTAAACCAATTGAGGATCTAAAAGTATTAAGTTTTGTACACGAACCCTTCAAAAAATCTTTCTTTTTGATATAAACTCGATAGGTCAAATTTCAACTTTTTTATTTCATTACATTTCGTCTAAAAGTTCTTCTAAATCCCTTTCATATGATATCAAACACGACATTTTGCTAAACTAACTTTTTATGAGAATTTGTTTATTGGCACAATTGTTTGTTTGTAGATATTATAAATAATTTTTGAAAAAGCAATGAGCGTTCGCCGGGATTTGAATCCAGAACCTTTTACTCGCATGGTGACTGCTCTAGCATTTCTTCAACTAAAAGTTGCACGAAAGGCATGAGTATTCGCCGAGTGTTTGTAGCTGAATTGGTTAGAGCAGTCACCATGCGAGTGAAAGGTTCTGGGTTCAAATTCCGGCGAACGCTCATTGCTTTTTCAAAAACTAACTTTTTAATTATTTTATCTAAAGGTTCGTCTAAAGCCCTTTCATATGATATCAAACATGGCATAATTCGGAATACTTTAAGTTTGAAATAATTGACAGTCGTAAAATTTCAATCAAATACGTGTTTTATTTCCGAAAAGATTTTGCTAATCTATTAAAAATCCGTTGGATGTAATTTTTGATAGTTCCACATTTTTTTTATAGAATTTATTAAGTTTGAAACAATTACCTATCGTAAAATTTCAACTTTCTATATTTCATCTGAAAATGCTTTTGAAGCCCTTCAATCTTATATACTAAATACGGTACGATTCGGAATACTTTAAGTTTGAAACTATTGACAATCGTAAAATTTCAACTTTTTTTTTATTTCATATGAAAGTTATTCTAAAGCCCTTTCATATGACACTCAACACAATATGATTCGAAATACTTTATGTTAGAAATAATTGCTTATTGTAAAATTTCAACAATTTTCATTTTTCTTAAAGTTCTTCTAAAGCCCTTTAACATGACACCAAACACGATAGGTTTTGTTGCAATTTCACTAAAATAATTGCCGATTGAAAATATTATAATTTTGCCCACATGCCCTTTAAAATAACTTTCGTATTACCGATATAAAATTTAAGAGTGATCAAATGATTCCAATTCGAGTTATCTGGTTTTTCTAAATTGTACTCTGACGTGGATAAAATTTGCTTGGTTTTACTGTATATTATTACTGGAGACAAATTTGGTTGGGTTTACCTGTATACTTTATATAACTTGTCAATTTGACGTTTTGTTTTAGTGAATTGTCAAAAATTTTCTTTTTAAATACACATATATAAAATGCTTAATGATAATAAAAACGTTGCCTCATTCCCTCAATATGTGTAAAATATATCAAAAGTTATCTAAAAAATTAAATACTTCAATAATTGTTAATTAAAAATGCGATATGTCCACATACAAATGTCAAAATTAGAGTAGGTGTTCTTTTTTAAAATTTCAAAGCCTCCACACTCTTTGTCTGTATATTTTATAAAACTTGTCAATTTGACGTTTTGAATTAAAACCAACTTCATAGTGGACTGTTAAAAATTTTCTTTTTAAATACACATATTTGAAATTTGTAATTATAATAGAAACGTCCCCTCAGTCCCCCAATGTGCGTAAAATATTTCAAAACTACTCTAAAACATTTAATATTTAAATAATTTATAATTAAATATGCGACATGTCCACAGACAAATGTCAAAGTGACAGTAGATGTTCTTCTTAAAAATGTCAAAGCCTCCACACTCTTAGTTGTAAATGCATGTTTTTTCAAGTTTTCTCGCACATCATGTGCACGAAAAATCTGAGACTATCAAAAGGCACTCCCCATAAGTAATCCCTATCAAATAAAAAAAGTTTCAATGAAATCGGATAAACCGTCTAGGCTGTAAAAATGTCAGACTGATCGTGATGAGACTATATATAGGGAATTAAGCCGTTTAGTATATAAGACTAGCGGTCGCCCTGGCTTCGCCAGGCCTCACGCTATGCTCCGCGGACCCTGAAGTAGAATTCACTTTTGTACGACAGTTGTCACAATATAAATTCCATTATTACAAATCTAAAACATTTCTGCATATCTTTCCATCCAAAGACCTTTTAATTAATACTAAACACAATCGGTTTCGAAGATATTTCATTAAAACAACTGACGATTGAAAAAAGTCCAATTCTGCTCGCGAGCTCTTCAAAAGATCTTTTATTAGATACCAAACACAATAGGTTTTGAAAAACTTTCATTAAAACGATTGATGACAGGAAAAATCCAATTATGCACGCGAGCTCTTGAAAAGACCTTTAATTTAATACTAAACACGAAGAATTTTGAAGCATTTTCACTAAAACAATTGAGGATCTAAAAGTATTAAATTTTGTATGCGAACCCTTCAAAAAAACTTTCTTTTTGATATAAACGCGATAGGTCAAATTTGAATTTTTTTATTTCAAGCCTTTTTATACGACACCAAGCACGGCATGAATCGGAACACTTTAGTTTTAAAACAATTGAAGGTCGTAAAATTTCAAATATGTGTGTTATTTCCGAAAAAAATTTTCTAAACTAACTTTTTATAAGAATTTGTTTATTGACACAATTGTTTGTTTGTAGATATTATAAATAATTTTTGAAAAAGCAATGAGCGTTCGCCGGGATATGAATCTATTTTATCTAAAGATTCGTCTAAAGCCCTTTCATATGATACCAAACATGGCATAATTCGGAATACTTTAAGTTTGAAATTTCAATCAAATACGTGCTTTATTTCCGAAAAGATTTTGCTAATCTATTAAAAATCCGTTGGATGTAATTTTTGATAGTTCCACATTTTCTTATAGAATTTATTAAGTTTGAAACAATTACCTATCGTAAAATTATATATATATATATATATATTTCATCTGTAAGTTCTTTTGAAGCCCTTCAATATGACACTAAATACGGTACGATTTGGAATACTTTAAGTTTGAAACTATTGACAGTCGTAAAATTTCAACTTTTGTTTTTTTTATTTCATTTGAAAGTTCTTCTAAAGTCCTTTCATATGACACCCAACACAATATGATTCGAAATACTTTATGTTAGAAACAATTGCTTATTGTAAAATTTCAACTTTTTTCATTTATCTGAAAGTTCTTCTAAAGCCCTTTAATATGACACCAAACACGATAGGTTTTGTTGCAATTTCACTAAAATAATTGCCGTTTGAAAATATTATAATTTTGCCCACATGCCCTTTAAAATAACTTTCGTATTACCGATAGAAAATTTAAGAGTGATCAAATGATTCCAATTCGAGTTATCTGGTTTTTCTAAATTGTACTCTGCCATGGATAAAATTTGCTTGGTTTTACTGTATATTATTACTAGAGACAAATTTGGTTGGGTTTACCTGTATACTTTGTAGAACTTGTCAATTTGACGTTTTGTTTTAGTGTATTGTCAAAAATTTTCTTTTTAAATACACATATATAAAATGCGTAATGATAATAAAAACGTTGGCTCATTCCCCCAATATGTTTAAAATATTTCAAAAGTTGTCTAAAAAATTAAATACTTCAATAATTGTTAATTAAAAATGCGATATGTCCACATACAAATGTCAAAATTAGAGTAGGTGTTCTTTTTTAAAATTTCAAAGCCTCCACACTCTTTGTCTGTATATTTTATAAAACTTGTCAATTTGACGTTTTGAATTAAAACCAACTTCATAGTGGACTGTTAAAAATTTTCTTTTTAAATACACATATTTGAAATTTGTAATTATAATAGAAACGTCCCCTCAGTCCCCTAATGTGCGTAAAATATTTCAAAACTACTCTAAAACATTTAATATTTAAATAATTTATAATTAAAAATGCGACATGTCCACCGACAAACGTCAAAGTGACAGTAGATCTTCTTCTTAAAAATTTCAAAGCCTCCACACTCTTAGTTGAAAATGCATGTTTTTTCAAGTTTTCTCGCACATCATGTGCACGAAAAATCTGAGACTATCAAAAGGCACTCCCCATAAGTAATCCCTATCAAATAAAAAAAGTTTCAATTAAATCGGATAAACCGTCTAGGCTGTAAAAATGTCAGACTGATCGTGATGAAACTATATATAAGGAATTAAGCCGTTTAGTATATAAGACTAGCTTCGCCAGGCCTTTTCGCTAGGCTCCGCGGACACTGAAGTAAGGTTTAATTGAATTACGATCTAAAACTTTTTATTTCTGTACTTCTGCTCATCTAAAGATATTTACTGTATATTACTGCCGAGGACAAATTTTGCTTTGTTTTACTATATACTTTTAAAAACTATTTGTCACATTGACAGTCGTAAAATTTCAATCAGATACGTGTTTTATTTCCAAAAAGATTTTGTTAAACTAAGAAAAATTTTTCGGACATCATTTCTGATAGTTCCACATTTATATTTTGTATGTACATGAAATCAGTAGAATTTTTTCTCTTAACATTTTGAAAAACTGTTGGAAATCGTTGGAAAACACGACATAATTCGGAATAGTTGTATTTTCAAGCAATTTCGTATCGTAAATTTTAAATTTTCTCCAATTGCATTTGAAAAGTCTTTTAATGCCCTTTCATATGATACCAAACTCGACATGATTCGGAATAGTTGAATTTTCAAACAGTTGCCTATCGTAAATTTTCTATTTTTTCATATTGCATTCGAAAGTACTTTTAATGCCCTTTCATATGATACCAAACACGGCATGATTCTGAATAGTTGAATTTTCAAACAATTGCTTATCGCAAATTTTAATTTTTTTCCAATTATATTTAAAAGGTCTTTTAATGCCCTTTCATATGATACCAAACACGACATGATTCGGAATAGTTGAATTTTCAAACAGTTGCCTATCGTAAATTTTCAATTTTTTCATATTGCATTCGAAAGTACTTTTAATGCCCTTTCATACGATACCAAACACGGCATGATTCTGAATAGTTTAATTTTCAAACAATTGCCTATCGCAAATTTTAAATTTTTTCCAATTGCATTTGAAAGGTCTTTTAATGCCCTTTCATATGATACCAAACACGTTATGATTCGGAATAGTTGAATTTTCAAACAGTTGCCTATCGTAAATTTTCAATTTTTTCTTATTGCATTCCAAAGTACTTTTAATGCCCTTTCATATGACACCAAACACGACATGATTCTGAATAGTTGAATTTTCAAACAGTTGGCTATCGTAAATTTTCAATTTTTTCATATTGCATTCGAAAGTACTTTTAATGCCCTTTCATATGATACCAAACACGGCATGATTCTGAATAGTTGAATTTTCAAACAATTGCCTATCGCAAATTTTAAATTTTTTCCAATTACATTTAAAAGGTCTTTTAATGCTCTTTCATATGATATCAAACACGACATGATTCGGAATAGTTGAATTTTTAAACAGTTGCCTATCGTAAATTTTTAATTATTTCCTATTGCATTTAAAAGGTCTTTTAATGCCCTTTCATATGATACCAAACATGACGTGATTCTGAATAGTTGAATTTTCAAACAACTGCCTATCGTAAATTTTAAATTTTTTCCAATTGCATTTGAAAGGTCTTTTAATGCCCTTTCATATGATACCAAACACGACATGATTCGGAATAGTTTAATTTTTAAACAATTGCCTATCGTAAATTTTAAATTTTTTCCAATTGCATTTGAAAGGTCTTTTAATGCCCTTTAATATGATACTAAACACGACATGATTCGGAATAGTTGAATTTTCAAACAGTTGCCTATCGTAAATTTTCAATTTTTTCTTATTGCATTCCAAAGTATTTTTAATGCCCTTTCATATGACACCAAACACGACATGATTCTGAATAGTTGAATTTTCAAACAGTTGCCTATCGTAAATTTTCAATTTTTTCATATTACATTCGAAAGTACTTTTAATGCCCTTTCATATGATACCAAACACGGCATGATTCTGAATAATTGAATTTTCAAACAGTTGCCTCTCGTGAATTTTAAATTTTTTCCAATTGCATTTAAATGTTCTTTTAATGCCCTTTCATATGATACCAAATATGACATGATTCGGAATAGTTGAATTTTCAAACAATTGCCTATCGCAAATTTTAAATTTTTTCCAATTACATTTAAAAGGTCTTTTAATGCCCTTTCATATGATACCAAACACGACATGATTCGGAATAGTTGAATTTTTAAACAGTTGCCTATCGTATATTTTCAATTATTTCCAATTGCATTTCAAAGGTCTTTTAATGCCCTTTCATATGATACCAAACATGACGTGATTCTGAATTGTTGAAAATTCAAACAACTGCCTATCGTAAATTTTAAATTTTTTCCAATTGCATTTGAAAGGTCTTTTAATGCCCTTTCGTATGATACCAAACACGACATGATTCGGAATAGTTGTATTTTAAAAAAATTGGCTATCGTAAATTTTTAATTTTTTCCAATTGCATTAGTAAGGTCTTTAAATGCCCTTTCATATGATACTAAACACGTTATGATTCGAAATAGTTGAATTTTCAAACAATTGCCTATCGCAAATTTTAAATTTTTTCCAATTATATTTAAAAGGTCTTTAAATGCCCATTCATATGACACCAAACACGACATGATTCTGAATAGTTGAATTTTCAAACAGTTGCCTATCGTAAATTTTCAATTATTTCCAATTGCATGTCAAAGGTCTTTTAATGCCCTTTCATATGATACCAAACACGACATGATTCTGAATAGTTGAATTTTCAAACAGTTGCCTATCGTAAATTTTCAATTTTTTCATATTGCATTCGAAAGTACTTTTAATGCCCTTTCATATGATACCAAACACGGCATGATTCGGAATAGTTGAAATTTCAAACAGTTGCCTATCGTAAATTTTCAATTTTTTCCAATTGCATATAAAAGGTCTTTTAATGCCCTTTCATATGATACCAAACACGACATGATTCGGAATAGTTGAATTTTCAAACAGTTGCCTATCGTAAATATTCAATTTTCAATTGCATTTGAAAGGTCTTTTAATGCCCTTTCATATGATACCAAACACGACATGATTCGGAATAGTTGAATTTTCAAACAGTTGCCTATCGTGAATTTTCAATTGTGTCCAATTGCATTTGCAAGGTTTTTTAATGCCCTTTCATATGATACCAAACACGACATGATTCGGAATAGTTGAATTCTCAAACAACTGCCTATCGTAAATTTTAAATTTTTTCCAATTGCATTTGAAAGCTCTTTTAATGCCTTTTCATATGTTACCAAACACGACATGATTCTGAATAGTTGAATTTTCAAACAGTTGCCTATCGTAAATTTTCAATTTTTTCATATTGCATTCGAAAGTACTTTTAATGCCCTTTCATATGATACCAAACACGGCATGATTCTGAATAATTGAATTTTCAAACAGTTGCCTCTCGTGAATTTTAAATTTTTTCCAATTGCATTTAAATGTTCTTTTAATGCCCTTTCATATGATACCAAATATGACATGATTCGGAATAGTTGAATTTTCAAACAATTGCCTATCGCAAATTTTAAATTTTTTCCAATTACATTTAAAAGGTCTTTTAATGCCCTTTCATATGATACCAAACACAACATGATTCGGAATAGTTGAATTTTTAAACAGTTGCCTATCGTATATTTTCAATTTTTTCCAATTGCATATAAAAGGTCTTTTAATGCCCTTTCATATGATACCAAACACGACATGATTCTGAATTGTTGAAAATTCAAACAACTGCCTATCGTAAATTTTAAATTTTTTCCAATTGCATTTGAAAGGTCTTTTAATGCCCTTTCGTATGATACCAAACACGACATGATTCGGAATAGTTGTATTTTAAAAAAATTGGCTATCGTAAATTTTTAATTTTTTCCAATTGCATTAGTAAGGTCTTTAAATGCCCTTTCATATGATACTAAACACGTTATGATTCGAAATAGTTGAATTTTCAAACAATTGCCTATCGCAAATTTTAAATTTTTTCCAATTATATTTAAAAGGTCTTTAAATGCCCATTCATATGACACCAAACACGACATGATTCTGAATAGTTGAATTTTCAAACAGTTGCCTATCGTAAATTTTCAATTATTTCCAATTGCATGTCAAAGGTCTTTTAATGCCCTTTCATATGATACCAAACACGACATGATTCTGAATAGTTGAATTTTCAAACAGTTGCCTATCGTAAATTTTCAATTTTTTCATATTGCATTCGAAAGTACTTTTAATGCCCTTTCATATGATACCAAACACGGCATGATTCGGAATAGTTGAATTTTCAAACAGTTGCCTATCGTAAATTTTCAATTTTTTCCAATTGCATATAAAAGGTCTTTTAATGCCCTTTCATATGATACCAAACACGACATGATTCGGAATAGTTGAATTTTCAAACAGTTGCCTATCGTAAATATTCAATTTTCAATTGCATTTGAAAGGTCTTTTAATGCCCTTTCATATGATACCAAACACGACATGATTCGGAATAGTTGAATTTTCAAACAGTTGCCTATCGTGAATTTTCAATTGTTTCCAATTGCATTTGCAAGGTTTTTTAATGCCCTTTCATATGATACCAAACACGACATGATTCGGAATAGTTGAATTCTCAAACAACTGCCTATCGTAAATTTTAAATTTTTTCCAATTGCATTTGAAAGCTCTTTTAATTACCAAACACGACATGATTCTGAATAGTTGAATTTTCAAACAGTTGCCTATTGTAAATTTTTAATTTTTTCTAATTGCATTTGAAAGGTCTTTTAATGCCCTTTCATATGATACCAAACACGACATGATTCGGAATAGTTGAATTTTCAAACAGTTGCCTATCGTGAATTTTCAATTTTTTCCAATTGCATTGAAAAGATCTTTTAATGCCCTTTCATATGATACCAAACACGACATGATTCGGAATAATTGAATTTTCAAACAGTTGCCTCTCGTGAATTTTCAATTTTTTCCAATTGCATTTAAAAGCTCTTTTAATGCCCTTTCATATGATACCAAATATGACATGATTCGGAATAGTTGAATTTTCAAACAATTGCCTATCGCAAATTTTAAATTTTTTCCAATTACATTTAAAAGGTATTTTAATGCCCTTTCATATGACACCAAACACGACATGATTCTGAATAGTTGAATTTTCAAACAGTTGCCTATCGTAAATTTTCAATTATTTCCAATTGCATGTCAAAGGTCTTTTAATGCCCTTTCATATGATACCAAACACGACATGATTCTGAATAGTTGAATTTTCAAACAGTTGCCTATCGTAAATTTTCAATTTTTTCATATTGCATTCGAAAGTACTTGTAATGCCCTTTCATATGATACCAAACACGGCATGATTCGGAATAGTTGAATTTTCAAACAGTTGCCTATCGTAAATTTTCAATTTTTTCCAATTGCATATAAAAGGTCTTTTAATGCCCTTTCATATGATACCAAACACGACATGATTCGGAATAGTTGAATTTTCAAACAGTTGCCTATCGTAAATATTCAATTTTCAATTGCATTTGAAAGGTCTTTTAATGCCCTTTCATATGATACCAAACACGACATGATTCGGAATAGTTGAATTTTCAAACAGTTGCCTATCGTGAATTTTCAATTTTTTCCAATTGCATTTGCAAGGTATTTTAATGCCCTTTCATATGATACCAAACACGACATGATTCGGAATAGTTGAATTCTCAAACAACTGCCTATCGTAAATTTTAAATTTTTTCCAATTGCATTTGAAAGCTCTTTTAATGCCTTTTCATATGTTACCAAACACGACATGATTCTGAATAGTTGAATTTTCAAACAGTTGCCTATCGTAAATTTTAAATTTTTTCTAATTGCATTTGAAAGGTCTTTTAATGCCCTTTCATATGATACCAAACACGACATGATTCGGAATAGTTGAATTTTCAAACAGTTGCCTATCGTAAATTTTAAATTTTTTCCAATTGCATTTAAAAGCTCTTTTAATGCCCTTTCATATGTTACCAAACACGACATGATTCGGAATAGTTGAATTTTCAAACAATTGCCTATCGCAAATTTTAAATTTTTTCCAATTACATTTAAAAGGTCTTTTAATGCCCTTTCATATGATACCAAACACGACATGATTCGGAATAGTTGAATTTTTAAACAGTTGCCTATCGTAAATTTTCAATTATTTCCAATTGCATTTCAAAGGTCTTTTAATGCCCTTTCATATGATACCAAACATGACGTGATTCTGAATTGTTGAAAATTCAAACAACTGCCTATCGTAAATTTTAAATGTTTTCCAATTGCATTTAAAAGGTCTTATAATGCCCTTTCATATGATACCAAACATGACGTGATTCTGAATTGTTGAAAATTCAAACAACTGCCTATCGTAAATTTTAAATTTTTTCCAATTGCATTTGAAAGGTCTTTTAATGCCCTTTCATATGATACCAAACACGACATGATTCGGAATAGTAGTATTTTAAAAAAATTGGCTATCGTAAATTTTAAATTTTTCCCAATTGCATTTGAAAGGTCTTTAAATGCCCTTTCATATGATACAAAACACGACATGATTCTGAATAGTTGAATTTTCAAACAGTTGCCTATCGTATATTTTCAATTTTTTCGAACTGCATTTAAAAGTTCTTTTAATGCCCTTTCATATGATACTAAACACGTTATGATTCGGAATAGTTGAATTTTCAAACAGTTGCCTATCGTAAATTTTCAATTTTTTCTTATTGCATTCCAAAGTACTTTTAATGCCCTTTCATATGACACCAAACACGACATGATTCTGAATAGTTGAATTTTCAAACAGTTGCCTATCGTAAATATTCAATTTTTTCATATTGCATTCGAAAGTACTTTTAATGCCCTTTCATATGATACCAAACACGGCATGATTCTGAATAGTTGAATTTTCAAACAGTTGCCTATCGTAAATTTTCAATTTTTTCCAATTGCATATAAAAGGTCTTTTAATGCCCTTTCATATGATACCAAACACGACATGATTCGGAATAGTTGAATTTCAAACAATTGCCTATCGTAAATTTTAATTTTTTTCTAATTGCATTTGAAAGGTCTTTTAATGCCCTTTCATATGATACCAAACACGACATGATTCGGAATAGTTGAATTTTCAAACAGTTGCCTATCGTGAATTTTCAATTTTTTCCAATTGCATTTGAAAGCTCTTTTAATGCCTTTTCATATGATACCAAATACGACATGATTCGGAATAGTTGAATTTTCAAACAGTTGCCTATCGCAAATTTTAAATTTTTTCCAATTGCATTGAAAAGGTCTTTTAATGCCCTTTCATATGATACCAAACACGACATGATTCGGAATAATTGAATTATCAAACAGTTGCCTCTCGTGAATTTTCAATTTTTTCCAATTGCATTTAAAAGCTCTTTTAATGCCCTTTCATATGATACCAAATATGAAATGATTCGGAATAGTTGAATTTTCAAACAGTTGCATATCGTAAATTTTCATTTTTTTCATATTGCATTCGAAAGTACTTTTAATGCCCTTTCATATGATACCAAACACGGCATGATTCGGAATAGTTGAATTTTCATACAATTGCCAATCGCAAATTTTAAATTTTTTCCAATTACATTTAAAAGGTCTTTTAATGCCCTTTCATATGACACCAAACACGACATGATTCGGAATAGCTGAATTTTTAAACAGTTGCCTATCGTAAATTTTCAAATATTTCCAATTGCATTTAAAAGGTCTTTTAATGCTCTTTCATACGATACCAAACACGACATGATTCTGAATAGTTGAATTTTCAAACAGTTGCCTATCGTGAATTTTAATTTTTTTCAAAATGGCATTTAAAAGGTCTTTTAATGCCCTTTCATATGATATCAAACACGACGTGATTCGGAATAGTTAAATTTTCAAACAGTTGCCTATCGTGAATTTTCAATTTTTTCTAATTGCTTTTAAAAGTTCTTTTAATGCCCTTTCATATGATACCAAACATAACGTGAATTTTTTTTTTGAACTGTTGAAAATCGCTGGAATATTAATTCTGAGATTTTTTTTTACAATGTAGATTCTTTTTGGTTTTTCTCTATATTATCACCGTGGTCAATTTTTGCATGGTTTTACTATATACTTTAACAGAATGTCAAACTGACGTTTTTGTCTTAAAACTTTATATGAACATGAAATCAATTCAACAAAGTTTATAGTTACCTACTGTACAAAAATGTTATTTTTCTATCTTTTTTTTCTAAACTGTTTAAAATCGCTGGAATATTAATTCTGATATTTTTTTATTCGATTAACTTTTTATTACAATGTAGATTCTTTTTGGTTTTACTGTATATTATCACCGAGGTAAATTTTTGCTTGGTTTTACTATATACTTTAACAAACTATATGTCAAATTGACGTTTGGTCTTAAAACTTTTTTTGAACATGAAATAAATTCAAAACAGTTCAAAACATGTATCCTCAATCATCTAATACCTAAATCAATTTACAAAATTGCTACAACTTGTTTAGAAATTGAAATAATTCTATCGAAAAATTCCATGCGTAACGTCAAAAATGACAGCTTAGGTCTATGATTTTTCAAAACCTGGATCGTGTATATAAGAGGTAAAGTTGTTTCTTAACCATAGATTTGTCAACTGGACGATTCATCATTAAAAACTTTTATACAAACCTGAAATCAATTGAAAACCGTTCAAAACATATGTCCTCAATCCTCTAATACCTAAATCAAATTAGAAAATGTCTCCAACTTGTCTAGAAATTGAAATATTTATATAAAAATGTTTCACGTGAAACGTCAAAAGTGATTGACAGGTCTGAAAAATTTCTGCTTGCGGTCAAATTTCAAATGCATAGCAACGCGTGCATGCTTCGATCAAGAAAATTCGTAAAGTTTGTCGTTAATTTCAAGCGGACTGTACTTTCAAAAAATCTGAAATACCCAAAAGGCACTAGTCCCAAACATTCTTTAAATCCTAGAAAAAAACTCACAACAATCGCACAAACCGTTTAAGCTGTAGCCGTGTCTAAAGTCTGGTTGCCGCCTGGAGGAATATATAGTGAATTAAGCCGATTAGTATATAGGACTAGCGTTCGGCCTGGCTTCGCCAGGCTTTTTCGCTAGGCTCCGCGGACGCTGAAGTAAGATTTAATTGAATTACGATCTAAAATTTTTCATTTCTGTACGTCTGTTCATCAAATGACCTGGTTATTGACAACAAACACAATAAGTTTAGAAACTTTATCACGAAAACAATTGACTACCAAAAAAATTACAATTCTGCACGTGAGCCCTTCAAAAAACTTTTTATATGATACTATACACGATAAGTTTTGATGCACTTTCACTAATACAATTACCGATCGGAAAAATAAATATTCCGCACGGCACCTCTTCTAAAACCCTTTCATATGATGTCTAACACGATATGATTCGGAATACTGTTTTGGTCGAATCTATTGGCGAGCTTAAAATTGCAATGTTTTTTAATTCCAACATTAAAATTCTTCTAAAGCCCTTTCAAATAACATGAAACACGGTATGATTCTGAATAAATTTCAACTTTTTTGTTTATTTCGTTAGAATCTTCGTCAAAAACCTTTTTATATGTTACCAAACACGGCATGAGTCGGAACACTTTAAGTTTGAAACAGTTGACGGTTTTAAATTATAATATTTTTTTATTTCATTTAAAAGTTCTTTTAAAACTCTCTTATATGACACCAAACTCGGCATAATTCGGAATACTTTAAGTTTGAAATAATTGACAGTCTTAAAATTTCAGTCAAGTACGTGTTTCATTTCCAAAAAGATTTTACTAATCTTTTAAAAATTCTGTGGACGTCATCAAATACGGCATGATTTGGAATACTTCAAGTTTAAAATAATTGACAGTCGTAAAATTTCTATCAAATAAAAGTTTTTACGTTATCAACTACTATCATTATTTTTTGTTTCAAACTACTACGATTTCATTAACGAAAATTTTGCCTACTTTTATTTAAATTTATTGAAATTGACATACGTCAACACCCTCCCTCAGTGAAATTAATTTAACATTTTTCTAAACCTAGTATCTTACAAAACATATTAAATACATTTTTATTTAATGGTTTCGTAAATAAATCTGCTACTTGTTCTTTATTTCTTATGTACTGGACATGAATAATTCCTTCATTAACCTTTTTTCTGATGAAATGATGACGCATATCGATGTGTTTGAGTCTTTTGTGATTATCTGGGTTCCTAATTACTTTTATAGCTGACTGTCTTCGAAGATGATGACAGGCTTGGTTTCCTCATAAAATTGAAGATCAATTAAAATTTGATGTAACCAACATGCTTCGTTAACTGCTATGCTCAATGCTACATACTGTGCTTCACAGGATGATAAAGCTACAGTACTTTGCATGCGTGAAGTCCAGGATACCGAAGATTTAAAAATTTTGTATATAAAACCAGAGGTTGATTTTCTGTCATTCAAGTTGCGTGCCCAATCAGCATCAACAAATCCTGTCAGTATTTTAGCATTTTCATCTCTGACATAAACTAAATTAAAATCAATAGTACCTTATCTTAGTACATGTTTTAAACATTTCCATAATTTGATATTTGCACGAGTTTGGTAACGACTCAATGCTGTACATAAATCTGGTCTTGTATCAACTGTTGCATACATCAAACAGCCAATTAATTACCTGAAGCGGAGCTTCGAGTTCTTCATTATGTGTTGTTTCATTTTCTGGCCCTACTAACCAATCTGACTTAAAACTTGGATCTAAAGGTATCGATGTCGGTTTACAACCTTCCATCCAAAATTTCGACAACACATTGTTTAGATAAGTTGTTTGATTCATTTTTGTAACCCCCCGTCTTCCATATCTTGACTAATATTTATGCCAATGAAATGTGAAACTTTTCCCAAATCTTTCATTTTCAATGTTTTGAACAATTCCTTTTTCAGTTCTTCAATTTGTTGATTATTTGTTTCAAAAATTAACAGATCATTCACATAAATTAAAACGAATAACTTGTCAGATTTGTTAAATTTTGTGTAGTGACAATAAACATATTTTGAACAGTTAAATACTTCTTTCTTCATAAACGAATTGAATATTATATTTCATTATTTTGGTGACTTTTTCAAACCATACAAATCTCTATTTAATTTACATACTTTCGCAGGTTCTTGTGATACTCCTTCTGAAATACTCAGAAAAACATCTTTAATTTCTCCGTATAAAAATGCACTACATTTAGTTTGTTACTCGTCGCATCGCTACTCGCGTAATTTTTTATGGTGTATTATTTTTAAGGATTAAAAACTTGTTTTTTTTCTAATGCATTTGAAAGTACTTTTCATGTCCTTTCATATGATACCAAACACGACATTATTCTGAATAGTTGAATTTTCAAACAGTTGCCTATCGTAAATTTTCATTTTTTTCCAATTGCATTTAAAAGGTCTTTTAATGCCATTTCATATGATATCAAACACGACATGATTCGGAATAGTTGTATTTTCAAACAATTGCCTATCGTAAATTTTAAATTTTTTCCAATTGCATTTGAAAGGTCTTTTAATGCCTTTTCATATGATACCAAACACGACATGATTCGGAATAGATGAATTTTCAAACAATTGCCTATCGTAAATTTTAAATTTTTTCCAATGGCATTTGAAATGTCTTTTAATGCCCTTTCATATGATACCAAACACGACATGATTCGGAATAGTTGTATTTTCAAACAATTGCCTATCGTAAATTTTCTATTATTTCCAATTGCATGTCAAAGGTCTTTTAATGCCCTTTCATATGATACCAAACACGACATGATTCTGAATAGTTGAATTTTCAAACAGTTGCCTATCGTAAATTTTCATTTTTTTCCAATTGCATTTAAAAGGTATTTTAATGCCATTTCATATGATATCAAACACGACATGATTCGGAATAATTGAATTTTCAAACAATTGCCTATCGTAAATTTTAAATTTTTTCCAATTGCATTTGAAAGGTCCTTTAATGCCCTTTCATATGATACCAAACACGACATGATTCTGAATAGTTGAATTTTCAAACAGTTGCCTATCGTAAATTTTTAATTTTTTCCAATTGTATTTAAAAGTTCTTTTAATGCCATTTCATATGATATCAAACACGACATGATTCGGAATAAATGAATTTTCAAACAATTGCCTATCGTAAATTTTAATTTTTTTCCAATTGCATTTGAAAGGTCTTTTAATGCCCTTTCATATGATACCAAACACGACATGATTCGGAATAGTTGAATTTTCAAACAATTACCTATCGTAAATTTTAAATTTTTTCCAACTGCATTTGAAAGGTCTTTTAATGCCCTTTTATATGATACCAAACACGACATGATTCGGAATAGTTGTATTTTCAAACAATTGCCTATCGTAAATTTTAAATTTTTCCAATTGCTTTTGAAAGGTTTTTTAATGCCCTTTCATATGATACCAAACACGACATGATTCGGAATAATTGAATTTTCAAACAATTGCCTATCGTAAATTTTAAATTTTTTCCAATTGCATTTGAAAGGTGTTTTAATGCCCTTTCATATGATACCAAACACGACATGATTCTGAATAGTTGAATTTTCAAACAGTTGCCTATCGTAAATTTTTAATTTTTACCAATTGCATTTAAAAGTTCTTTTAATGCCCTTTCATATGATACCAAACACGACATGATTCGGAATAATTGAATTTTCAAACAATAGCCTATCGTAAATTTTAAATTTTTTCCAATTGCATTTGAAAGGTCTTTTAATGCCCTTTCATATGATACCAAACACGACATGATTCTGAATAGTTGAATTTTCAAACAGTTGCCTATCGTAAATTTTTAATTTTTTCCAATTGCATTTGAAAGGTGTTTTAATGCCCTTTCATATGATACCAAACACGACATGATTCGGAATAGTTGTATTTTCAAACAATTGCCTATCGCAATTCTTCAATTGTTTTCAATTGCAGTTAAAAGGTCTTTTAATGCCCTTTCATATTATACCAAACACGACGTGATTCGGAATAGTAAAATTTTCAAACAGTTGCCTATCGTGAATTTTCAATCTTTTCTAATTGCATTTAAAAGTTCTTTTAATGCCCTTTCATATGATACCAAACATGACGTGATTTGAAATAGTTGAATTTTTTTTTTAAACTTGAAAATCGCTGGAATATTAATTCTGTAATTTTTTTATTCAATTAATATTTTTACAATGTAGATTCTTTTAGGTTTTACTGTATATTATCACCGAGGTCAATTTTTGCTTGGTTTTACTATATACTTTAACAAACTATTTGTCAAATTGACTTTTTGTCTTAAAACTTTATTTGAACATGAAATCAATTCAGCGAAGTCTAGAGTTACTGTTAAAAAATTTAATTTTTCTCTATTTTTTTTTCAAAACTGTTGAAAATCTCTGGAATATTAATTCTGACATTTTTTTATTCGATTAAATTTTTTTTACAATGTACATTCTTTTTGGTTTTACTGTATATTATCACAGAGGTGATTTTTTGCTTGGTTTTACTATATACTTTTCCAGACTATTTGTCAAATTGACGTTTTGTCTCAAAACTTTATTTAAACATGAAATCAATTCAAAACAGTTCAAAACATGTATCCTCAATCATCTAATACCTAAATCAAATTACAAAATTTTCACAATTTATCTAGAAATTGAAATAATTCTATCGAAAAATTCCATGCGTAACGTCAAAAATGACAGCTTAGGTCTATGATTTTTCAAAACCTGGATCGTGTATATAAGAGGAAATGTTGTTTCTTGACCATAGATTTGTGAAATGGACGTTGCATCATTAAAAACTTTTATACAAACATGAAATCAATTGAAAAATGTTCAAAACATATATCCTCAATCTTCTAATACCTAAATCAAATTAGAAAATTTCTCCAACTTGTCTAGAAATTGAAATATTTATGTAAAAACGTTTCATGCGAAACGTCAAAAGTGATTGACAGCTCAGAAAAATTTCTGCTTGCGGTCAAATTTCAAATGCATAGCAACGCGTGCATGCTTCGATCAAGAAAATTTGCAAAGTTTGTGGTTAATTTCAAGCGGACTGTACTTTCAAAAAATCTGAAATACCCAAAAGGCACTAGTCCGAAACATTCTTTAAATCCTAGAAAAAAATCACAATAATCGCACAAACCGTTTAGGCTGTAGGCGATCATAATGTTTGGTTGCCGCCCAGATGAATCTATAGTGAATTAAGCCGATTAGTATATAGGACTAGCGGTCAGCCTGGCTACGCCAGGCCTTCACGCTACGCTCCGCGGACACTGAAATAGGATTCACTTCTGTAAGACAATTGACTATATAAATCAAATTATTTCCGATGTAAAATTTTTCAATTCTGCACGTCTGTCCTCTAAAATATCTTTAATTGATACCAAGCACAATAGGTTTCAAAGCTTTGGCACAAAAAAATTTATGATAAAAAAAATCCAATTCAGCACACGAACTCTTTAAACGACCTTTCATTTGATACCAAACGCGATATTATTGTTTTGAAGCAATTTTATTAAAACAATTGCCGGTCGATAAAATTCGAATTTTGCACGGGAACCCTTCAAAAGACCTTTTATTTGATACCAAATACGATAAGTTTTGAAGCACTGTCAATAAAATAAATATTGATTAATAAATTCAAATAAATAATAATAAATTTGTTTTTAATGTACATTGCCGTGAACAATATTTGCTTATTTTTACTATATAATATTACCGAGGACAATTTTGGGTGCGTTTACCTGTATACTTGATCGTTTTTAGTATATAGAATATCGGTTTGCCGGGCTTTGCTTTACTTTATACACCGCCTAATTGAGTACTAATATTGTAAAAAAATTATTGTTTAAAATTATTAATAACTGATTACCTATCAACCAGTCGCTAATTTATATTTACTTTATCTTTCAGAAATCTTTTATAATTTTTGCCTATTTTACTGCACATCTTTACGTAAAACTTATAATTTGATGCTAAAAGAATATTGTTTCGTTCATTAAAGTACTCTTATAAAATAAAAATTATTAACTAATTTAGCCTACGTCATAATGTCTATAGCCCTCGAGGTAGCCATACTGTACCACTTGAAATGAATCTACTGTACTCGTATAGTTACTATCCGCGAAATAACTTAAACATACTCTCATAATTATATATATGTTTATTTTTTAATTTTCATGTTGTTTCAGAATACAAAAAAACAAACCTTTAAGGCATCATTACAACAACTTGTTAAAAATTTGGGAGAGGAAAGAAATATAGTTTTTTTAACAATCCCACCTATTCCTTTATATAAAAATAATAGTGAAAGTAAATTGAAATTGAAACAATATAATCATGCAATTAAAAAAATAAAAGGTATAATAGTATATTAATTAATATATATATATATATATATATATATATATATATATATATATATATATATATATATATATATATATATATATATATTTATTATAAATTTATTTATTTTTAGGATGTACAGTATTAGATTTATACAGTGAATTCATTAATTATACAGGAATAAATGAGAATTGTTTTGAAAAGTATGTATAGTAAAACTTGAAAGAATATTGATTTACTAATTTTGTAGTTTCTTTTGTAAACTTTTTAATTTTTGCAGAACATATTATAATAACAAAAGAGATATGATTCATTTAAACCAGAGAGGATTGAAAATTTTGAAATGTTTTTTATTAAATTATTTGCCTCCAGGTAATATTATTTGTTACTTGTTATCTTACTGTATTTTTAATGCATTTTTACTTTTTTGTAGCTATACTGTAATGCCATGATATGATATATATTTATATATATATATATGATATATATAGCGGTTTTCATACAGTAGTTCAAATTTTTGTCACCAGATGTCATACACAACTCTAGATCATTCAAACCCATATAAGAGTGACGTCAGAGCAGATAAAATTTATCCACGACATTCACAAAATAAGCTATCTCTTTCCTTCTCCTTTTTCTCGTATAAGTCTATGCGCACACCGTTTGTCATAAGAGGCGGGGCTTATCCATTTGAATCTTAACGGCAGTAACATAACAGTTTATAAATTCGTTCCTTGTTTGAATGAACAAAAACTTGTAATACACTTATTAGAAACAGGTAAGTGATAGTATTTCATATTATTCATATATAATATTATATTCATATATGAAATATATTTGCTTAAACAAATTGTTTTTTTTTTAGATTTACAAAAGTTGGTTGTATGCCACTGATTATTTACTGCTGACAACTTGTGTCAACGTAAAATTTTGAGGTTATGTGATGTATTATTGTTATTTTTTTAAATATATTAATCATAAATTATTTTCTACACCCAACAACATCCTGGACACGAGCTCAGCTGCTTTCATTTTTAGAAGAAAAGAATGTTCAAATTCAGGGAAATTTGGTCCGACTTGAATTACTGATTCTTGCTCGCCAACATGTTGGACAGAAGAAATATATTGTGGAAGAAATAATTCACAGACATGGTCATCAGGTATTTCATAGAAATGATTGTAATGAAAATATACATTTTTTCTGTTAGGTTTTGAGATTACCACCTTACCACTGTCAGTACAACCCGATTGAACATGTCTGGACTCAGTGCAAGATATATTATGACAATAACATCGGTCGAGATGGTTTCGGAGATGAGAAAACTCTGGCTATGTGGGAGGAAGCGCTGGCCAATGTATCAATTGAAAACTGGCAGAATTACTTTCGAGGTGCTGAGAAACAAATATTGGATGATATTATTTAGATTCTTTCTAGTCTTCATTTGTGATACAATTTTTATATATATAACGCAGGAGAATATTTATTATTTAAATCTTTTATTTCTTAAAATATTTTATTAAACAATTTATTTTTATTTATATTTTAAATAAAATTAAGATGATGAAGACTTTTGATATATTTATTTATAATTAATATTTTTATTTATTTGTGACTTATTGTTATACACGTATTTAATTATGGCTTTGTAATTTACTTGTGCAATTTATTATATTTAATTTTCTAGTCTTAATTTGCGATATCAGTTAAAATTATTTTAGTTTTTTTTTAAATTAGTTTGTGGTTAAATATATTTAAAAGTAAAATACACTTATTGTAGTATTCATCATTTTGACTTGATTTTTGATTTTCTTATTTTGTTATATTTTAAAATTATGTTAATAATTTAACATATGTTTTTAAATTTAGTTGTATACAAACGGATAGATAAAGGATTTTTATGTTTCATTATTTCATAAGGTCAAATAAAAAGTCATTTTTTATCCAACTTTCCAAGAAAATTATACAAATGTTAAGATGTGATCTATAAATCTGAAAAAAAAATAAAAATTTTAATAACTTATTGTTATATAATAAGAAAATAATACATACAAAATACAACACTTCGGTTTCCCCAATTTCCTCTTCCACGTCCTCGAATACTATAATTTTTTGCTCTGTTTTCTCGTCTGTTGCTTCTCCAGTTACCTCTATTATTATCATTCATCATTCCAGTGACTTCTATTATTATGATTCGAGTTACATTTCATAATACCATTCCTATTACCTCTCCAGTTCTTTTTCCAATTGCTTCTACCGTTACTATTACTTTCATTTCTGTAATTGACGAAACGTCTCCAATTGTTGTTTCTACCTCTTCCTCTAACGGTTTGTTGTTGATTCGGTTCATTTGATTTTTGCTGTTGCTGTTGATTTTGTTGTTCCTCTTGTTTTTGTTGATCCTGTTGTTGGTTTTGTTGCTCTGGTTGTTGTTGATGTTCTTGCTGCTGTTTTTGTTGTAATAATTTATTTTGTTCTTTTAAAATATGTTGTTGATTCAATAAAATTTGAAATTGTGTTTGCAATTCTGTAAAAGCTTGTTTAAGAGTTTCATTTTCTTCAATAACTAAAAAAAATAATATATAAGGATTTATATTTATATATTTCATTATTTTAATAATGACTGGTAATTATTTTTTATATTTTAAGTATTTTAAAAATATACAGAATTTACTTACGTTGTTGCGTATCCATGATTTAAGTGAAAATTAAATAAACTTTGTTTCATTTATTTTCGTATCCCGGAAATACAATATTCTTTTATTAAATTGATTGTCTTAATTTTCGTCTTCCATGGATAACTAAATTATATTTGAAATGATTTTTTATTATTTATAAATTAAATTACTTACCTATTATTTATTATTTTCGCGCACGAGGAACTGTAAATATAAAACAACAAACAATATCATTAAATGAAATTTGGCACCGATTGTGGCTAGATACATATATTAGTTTTTATTTTATTTTTTTAATATAAATACAATACAATTATTTGTAATTTGCATAATGTTATAAGAATATTTAATAATACATTTTCTTACTTGTTTATGTCATAATATTTTTATATGCAATTTGTTTAGTAATATTTTCATTACTGTGGTACTTGAATATAAACAAATGAATAATAATAAAGTTTTGGCTCTGATAAGTATTATTTTAAAATTACAATTTTTATTGAATTATATGATTCTTTTCTCATACCGAAATATTCCCAGGTTAAACAGTTAAATTTTAAATATGAATTTAAAATCTCAAAACAACATAAAAAGTTAGAGGTAGAGAAATATTAAGATAACTATGATAAACATGAAATATATTTTATATTTCCCTCCACTTTAATCTTTTTACTGCACGACCTGCTAAAAATATTATTAAAATTGGTGACTCGATAATAACTTATAAATTTATTTCAAAATATATTTAATTTTTTTTATATATAATTTAAAAGTAATACAT
This sequence comes from Pterostichus madidus, assembly GCA_911728475.2. Taxonomy (NCBI): domain Eukaryota; kingdom Metazoa; phylum Arthropoda; class Insecta; order Coleoptera; family Carabidae; genus Pterostichus; species Pterostichus madidus. Next base: position 15,158,296 of record OU452316.1, on the reverse strand, counting down.
ACAAAAACTAAATAATTGTTTTTTAGAGAAACTAAACTAAAACCGTGATTGGAATGCATTTTAATCCACCCATTTAGGCATATAATGAATACCGTAGGTTTACTTTGGCGCGAAAGAAAAATAAATGAAAACATTTGGCTGCCGCACCATGTACGATATGTGCGTTTATGCAAATTTATTAATGATATATTTATTTATTATTAATCTATTATTCCAACTTTTGATACCGAATGTACTGACGGTAGTAGCGACCTTTGAAGACATTCTTCTCAGAGTTGTAAATTACTTTGTCCAGTTCTATCGTCTTCTGTCCACGAAAATTGAAAATGCCGTGGCTTTTTCTATCATTGCTGTTTATTACTATGTTATCTCTCCTGTAAAATTTCTTTCTTGACTATCTCTGCCACTGAAAGTAGAGTAAACTAACATCTTCATACGACATTTATGATTAATTTAAAAACAAAACTGATAATTCCAAAAGTTCAGAGTTATAAACTATATAAATAATAAGCATATGTTTTTGGTTAAATTAGTTTGATTTATAAAACAAATGCTAAATGAAGTTGATAATTAGTTTTTTAGAGACTCGCTGTCATAGGTAATAGTCAAAAAATTGTTAATTTTTTTTTGTGTTTATTTTATAAATGAAACATATTTGACTAAAAAAATAAGATTATTAGATGCAATTTTAAATTATTACTATATCTTTTTACGAGATGTACAATTTTTTATTCAAAAATTATTTATGCTTAAATTAACACTATTTGGAAATTTTACCACTATGATATTAATAAAGTAAGACACCCAGTAAATGATATTGTTCATTGATTTGTTAAATAGTTATATGAAATACGGTTATTAATATTACATATAAAATATAATAAATTCACTTACATTTCTGTTTATCCATATTACGAGTATCTGCTATAGCATGAATAAAATATACGAAATATTATGAGACAGTTGTAGTAGTACTATCTCTAAATTTAACTGACGGTTATCCAGTTGTTTATTACTTTTTAAACATTAAATATACTTTTTAGATAGTGTTGTAATATAAATAACGAAATAGTTCATTGATTCAAAAATGATATTAAAACCATCATCCTGTTGAAAGAAAGTAACAGTTAGTCAATAATAAAATAAGAAATGTTATATAATACTCACATTTGGTGATGCCTGTGGTACAATATATTTTTTATATATAGGCGATTAACAACGAAACTAAACTTTCTATTGCCATTGCTCTTCTGATTACTTTATAGGATAATGTTTAAAATAAAAGTTGTAGAAAATTAAATTCTGCTTCTAAATCTGCTAAATTAATTTCAATTTAGGATCAGTTTTTCAATTGCCGATTTACTCTCGATTAATGTTAACCATGATTAATCAGTGATTGAAAAACTGGCCCTTAGTCATAAAACTGGAATAAATGTAAACAAATGCATAACGTGTATCTGTCACATACATATTTAAACTTGATTGTAACAGTAATTTAATATGTAAAATATAATATCTGTACTGATTTAGAAGCAGAATTAATACACTAAATATTCATTTGAATATTTTTTTCTGTACAGTAATCAAGAAGCAATGTAAACAAAAGCCTTATTTCCTTTGTTATTCGCCTAAGATACAGTTTTCGTGGATCAACCTATATATTAAAAATAAACTATAAGTTTGAAATTAAATGAATATTTTTGATTTATTTAAAAAAAAAAGTTTTATTCGGATTTGTTATGAAAATTAGTTTATACTGAAGTAAAATTGTAATTCTGTTTCAATTGTGTGTACGTTTCTATAAAATTTTTGCTATGAATTTCATTTTTATTTTTTTTTTTTATTAATAATTTTTTTGTGATAGTATTCATATTTACTGAATTTATATTTATTTTTTTTATATAATATTTTGTAGCAATATTATTTAATGCATGCAATATTTAATGAAATGTAATTATATTTATATTTATTTGACAATATAAAATAATTTATAGTAAATGTGGCAAAAATTTTTGAACCACCACCACTATTGAACTTAAAATTTGCGAAGCCAGGCCGTTGCAATCTTATCTGCAATTCAATTTAATATTGGCATTAATTAATAATATTTATAAATGGGGCAACGGTCTAGCACCGCAGATTTTAAGTTCAGCAGTAGTGGTCAAAATTTTTCACCACATTTACTGACTGCGACTGCAGTAAACCTTTTATAAATATTATTAATACCAAATATTAAAATTGCAGGAGATTCTGCTATTTTTTTTTTCTATTTTGATTTATGATAAATTATTGAGGCGTTTTGAATTAATTTTTTTTTAATAAAATATATAGTTTTTCATTCGGATCTATTAAATTAGTTTATATTGAAGAAAAATTGTAATACTGTATCAATTGAGTACTCATTTTTGTTGAAAATTCTGCTATTATTTTATATTCTGTAAATTTTATTTTTAATTGTTTGTTATTTTGTTATTAACAAATTTTATGTAACAGTATTTATATTTACAAAAATTTTATTAATTTTTTTAATAATGTTTTGTAATATTCATTATGGTGATTTTATCATATTTCATACCAATATTGTTTTATACATACAACAATTAATTAAATGTGATTTTATTCATATTTATTTGACAATATATAGGAATTTATAATAAATGTGGCAAAAAATTTTGAACCACCACCACTATTGAACTTAAAATCTGCGAAGCCAGACCGTTGCAATCTTATCTGTAATTCAATTTAATATTGGTATTAATTAATAATATTTATAAAAGGGTCAACGGTCTAGCAACGCAGATTTTAAGTTCAGCAGTAGTGGTCAAAATTTTTCGCCACATTTACTGACTGCGACTGCAGTAAACCTTTTATAAATATTATTAAGATCATATATTAAAATTCCAGAAGATTCTACAATCCTTTTTTTAATTTTATAAATTACGATAATTATATTGTGATGTTTTCAATTAAAATTTTTGGTTTCGTTATGAAATATTTTATGAAATATAAATTTTCATTTGGATTTATTAAATTTGTATAGACTAAAACAAAATTATAATATTGTTTCAATTTTGTACCCGTTTTTGTTGAAAATTCTGCTATTATTTTATGGTCTATGCATTGAATTTATAATTGTTTGTTATTTTATTAATAAAAAAAATTGTGTAATAGTATTCCATATCTATTATTTTAGAAGATTCTACTAATTTTCTTTTATTCAATCTTAAAAATTATGTTAAAATAATTGCGATATTTTGAATTAAAATTTTTGGTTTCCTTTTTAATTATTTTATAAAATATCAGTTTTCATTTCAATATATTAAATTAGTATATTCTGAAGCAACATTTTAATCCAATTTAATTTTGTACGCGTTTTTGTTGAAAATTCTGCTATTTTTTGTGGTCTATGAATATAATTTTTATTTATTTGTTATTTTATTATTAATAAATTTTGTGTAATAGCATTCATCTTTACTAAATTTTTTTTAAATCTTTTTTATGTATTTAATATTTTATAGTATTGATGTTTTTATCATATTTTATTTGTTTTACAATATTATTTTATATGTACTACATTTAATTAAATATAATTCAATTTATATGTATTTGAAAATATAAAGTAATTTATAGTAAATGTAACAAAAAAATGTTGAACTGCTAGCACTATTGAACTTCAAATTTGTGAAGCCAGACTATTGCAAATTTATCTGCAATTAAATTTAATATTGGTATTATTTAATAACATTTATAAAAGGGGCAACGGTCTAGCAACGCAGATTTTTAGTTCAGTAGTAGTGGTCAACATTTTTGCCACATTCACCGGCTGCGACTGTAGTAAACCTTTTATAAATATTATTAGTACCAAATATTATAATTGCAGATGTTTCTACTTTTTTAAATTTTTAAACTAATGATAATATTATTGAGATTTTTTTTATAAATAATTTTTTTTGGTTTCTTTATGATTTATTTTATAAAATAAAATTTTCATTTGAATTTGTTAATTAAATAGTATTTAGTTAAGTAGAATGTAATATTGATTGTATTATGTATACATTTTTTGTATTTTAAATTAGTATTTTTATTGATTTGTATTTGAAATTTTTTATTTAGTTCGTGTCAAATTTGGAACTATAAAATACTTATAATACATTCTTTACAAATAGTTTTATATATTGTACATAATCAATTTAAATTAGTTTTATAATTGTTATTATGAATTGTTAAGATAAAATTTTGATTTAAAAACAAAAAACTTGCCAAATTTTTGAACATATATCGTTTAAATATTTAATTTTTGCAAAATATATCTTAATTTAATTTTATTGAAAAGTATTTCGAATGTGTCAAGTACTACTTTTCGAGTATTTCTTTGAAAACTATATTTATTGTTTTACCTTCACCTTTTTTATTTATTGCTTCATTCGGTAACTTTATCTTTAAATTGTCGAAAGACCTAACTCTTGACATGGCCACATATAATTGTCCGTGTGTGAATACTGGCTTTTCTAAATTTATTCCAACGTAGTCAAATGTTTGTCCTTGAGATTTATTAATTGTCATCGAGAATGCAAGTCTGATTGGAAACTGTCTACGTCTTAAAGAGAATGGTAAATTACTGTCAGTTGGTTTGAGATCTATACGTGGTAAAAATATTCTGTTTCCCTTACTTTGTCCCGTTACTACTTCTAAATCTAAATAATTAGTTTTCAATTGTTTTACAATTAATCTTGTGCCATTGCAAAGTCCGTGTTTAGGATTCATGTTACGTAACAACATAACAATTGCTCCAATTTTTAGTGATAGTTTATGGGGTGGCATACCAGTAGGCATGACTTTATTTAACAGTTCAGTGGGGTAATTTATTTTGTTGTGTTCATCACATTCAGCTGAATCTGCACTGTAATATATTTTTATGGTTCCTTTAAGTTTATTTAGGACGATGTCATTTAGTGTCATTGTATCTTCGTTTGTTGGTGACAGTATTGCTCGGTTAATAAATTTGTAAATATCTTGTGGTACTATATCCTCTTTTCCAAAAATTGTATCCGCTAGTGAATCAGTTACTACACATTTTTGTGGTATTGTAACATTATCTTCTAAACCATTTCCCACTTTTAATAGGTATTCACAAAATTCTATTTCATTTTGATTAACTCTCATATTCTTTGTTAATGATAATTTTTGAAATAAATACCAAAGTGAACTCCGTAACATTGAAATTTCTATTATTGCCGTTCTATGATTGGTGTGTTTAGCAATCGGTAGGCACTGTCGAAAATCACCTCCTAATACGACAGTTTTTCCTCCGAAAGCTATCCTGTTGTTCATCAAGTCCTGTAAAATCAAATCCACGGCTTTCAATGCGTGTGAAGGAGTCATCGTAATTTCATCCCATATTATCAAAGAAGTTTGTTTTAATAATTTTCCTGCTACACTATTTGCTCTAATTTTACATACACTTGTTTCATTGATGGGAACGGGTAATTTAAATGTAGAATGTGCTGTCCTTCCTCCTTTTAATAATGTTGCCGCAATTCCAGTCCATGCTACTGGTAGCACTCTTAACCCATTTCCTCTTAACACACTAATTATTGTATTGTATAGGAATGTTTTACCGGTGCCACCTGGACCATCAACAAAGAAGTACCTATTTTTACAATTTTCGTCATTTACTGCAGTTAATATTAGTTGAGCAATTTGTTTTTGTTCATTATTAAACAATGCTGAATTATTTTCTCCCTCTAATTTCTCAGCTACGATATCAATGTTGTCATCTATGTCTGTATCAGTATCTATTTCCTCTGGTTCTGGAAGACAAACATCATGTAATTGAAAACCATGTGTCAGCAATATTTCTTGAATTTGTTTTAAGCATTTGCTTTGAGAAATTTTTCTCGAATAATTTATCAGATAGTCCTCCATCAAATCATCCTTGAATTTGTCCCACAATGAAGCAGCATCACAAATTGTATGAAAACAAATCAAGTAAGCAAATAATTCCCGCAATTGCTTCGGAAATTTGTCAAGTACTGCTTCTTGTAAACATTTTTTACATTCATCGTCATTTGTCAGTAAACCTTTTGCTCTGGCAGCCTCCTGAAATGTATTGTAGACATGACCGTCTACAGTTTTTAAATCTACGTAACTTGTAGCACCTGTTATGTGAATTAACAATAATCGTAAATGGAATCTTTCAATGTCTTTCGGACTAACAGAAATAATTCTTCCTATTATTGGTTTAATTTCTCTTTGGCGGGGTTTCCACCCATTGTCTTTGAACACATAATGCTTAGGGATTTCCATGTAGTGATATTGGCGTGCATTTATATCAGTTTTATTTAACAAAAACCAAGCGGTAAGACTTGTATTTCGTTTTCCAGCTCTCTCTACAGCTTTTTTTTCTTGGCCTGGTAGAAACACTACTGCTTGCTGATTTTGTAAATGAACAGCAAGTTCGAAGACTGTATGAGATTTTTCGTGTAGTGGATATTCTAACATTCTCCAGCAACTTTCTGGAGGTGAAACAAATCTGGCATCTAAATATCCGTTAATTTCATCCCACTGAACTGTTTTATTTTGATCTAGTTGACCTAATTTAACACTGGCACAGTCATGTCCCTTGCATAAGTAATCACATATGTATTTTATACTCTTTATGGATGAACATATTTCAATATTTATGTGGGCTTTGTATTTTTTGCTTAAATATGGATTAAATGGTACGATCCACCTATTGTCTACTGTATATTTTATAGTACCATTTTTCCACAAAATATCTATTTTCGCATTATCATTTCGCCTCCTGTATACTGGATATCCGTTTATATTCTCACATGTTTCGTTCTGAAAACTTTTCGGGTATTTTTTTGTACATTTATTATCATTCATACATGGTGAATTTTTATTTAGTATTCCACAGGGTCCATGTATCATATGTGTTTTAATTATTTGATATAATTCGGGTTCTGTATCTTCATTAGGTATTTCTGCACTCACCAGTGCGTCAATATCATCTTTGTTTCTGATTTTATCTTTTTCATCTAGTGTTAACAGTAAGTGCATGTGTGGTAATCCCCGTTTTTGGAATTCAATAACATATATATACGCTATGACTTTGCCAAATATGTCATCGTTCAGAAATTCATTTAACATGCTTTTAATTTTACCACGAAATACTCGGGCAACTATATCTGGTCTGTCTGATGCTGTTTGGCCTTCTTTAAGTTGATCTGTAATCTCGGGCCATTTGGGATTACATGTTGCAGTAATAAATAAATCAGGTTTTCCAAATTCCCGTACAATTGCCATAGAATTTTGATACATTTTCTGCATAAACCGGCTACCTCCCTGGAATGTTGAGGGTAAAATAATCATTGTTCCTGCTTTTCCACCTTCATTTGCTGCAAGATTATTTATGTGATCCATTAACCCGCTATATAGTTCCACTCTCAGACTAGTCTGATTTAGCCGAATGTAATTTAATCGTTCACTTTCAATTTTTACATATGCATCAACTATATATTGTTGTGTTAATTTCCCAGCCTGCAAACAGGGATTAAAATTACCGCGATCTGCTAGACGGTTCATGTAAAATTGTAAAGGTGTGATTTTCTTTTTGCCATCAGTCTGTTTTAAATGAATTCCCCATCCTGCATCTCCACGAGGAAAGAGCAATGGATACACCATAGGATCACAGTTTTCACTATATTGGTCAATTCTAATACTGGTCTGACCTCTCGGATGAATACAAATATCTCTATTTACTGGTGGTACACCATCGTTTGAGCTAAAGACTACTGCAACTTCGTTACTAGTTGGTATATTGTAACGTCGTTTATCTTTATTTCTATCGGCACAGATCCATAAATTTATTTCAGGAAGATTTTGATTCGTTTGTTTTGCTTTTTCCTTTTCTATGTCCTCAACTTCTCTTAACATCATAAATGCCTCATAGTAAGGATTTATTTCGCGTATCAGTAAATCTAATTTTTCCATAATTTCACGATTACATTTTTTATTATTTTCAATATTTAATCGTTTTGTTAGCGCCTCTGTTGTATCTATTATGTATAGTTGTGCATATTTTTCAGTAGCACCATTTTCAGGATATATTGATGCTGTACTGTGGTAAATTTGTCCGTGAATACGAAATGTATATGGACCGCGGCCAGGTGGTGGAGAGATATGGGCTCCCATTGATGCAAAAGCAAGTGCGCTATTAAATTTTCTAATATTTTCTTTAAAGTTCTTACTTTTCGGATCATTCCTTGTCAGTAAATCTTTTAAATAATCAGGATATGGCTTAAGCTGATCAGATATTAATTTTCCTTTCCGACAACAGTGAGTAAATTTTCCGTCAACTGGTTGTTCATATTTAAAGTTTTTAGATGTACATGTTTTACAAATTATATCCATTTTACCTAAATTATGAGGATCTACTACTTCTTCTAAACCTTTGGATGCTTGTTTGTATGTACTTTTTATTTGAATTTTATTTGTAGCTTTTTTATTGTTAGCTTTTTGTTTATTTCTCATATTATCGATTTTCATTTTTTTTTGTCTCATTTCTTCAGTTTCCTTTTCAATATATATTTTATAATTAATTTTTAATTTTTCTAAGCGATCATGTCTTGCAGTTTGTGTTTCATTTAGAATATAATTTTGTTTATTATTTTTAAGAGTATCTAATCTTTTGTTTCTAACCTCAACTGTTTCTTTTGTAATACGATTGTACTGGTCAATTCTAAGTTTTTCTAATCGTTCTTCATTTTCAGCTATCGTTTTGTTTTCAATATATTTTTCATTATATTGCCTTTGTTGTTTTAAACGTTCATTCTTTTGTTGCTCAGATTCCTCTAATTTTCGTTTCAAATAATTTTGATTGAGTTGCACTTGACGATTCAACGTGGGGAATAATGTAATCCTTTTCGTACTAAACATTTCAGCTGCATGAGATCTCAGTTTGGTAATGTCATATATTTCTTGTGCAGGATCTTTATTATGTAAAAGGCTAGTACTAAATGCAATTGCATATAATCCGCAGTCATAGGTATTTGTTTGTTGCTGAACTTGTGCAAATATAATCGGTGGACTGAAAGGATACAGTCTGTTTAAATAAACTTCTGCATCTGGATGCAACTGTTTATTATTTAAACTATCGTATATTATTATTCTAATTCCATTATAATATGTGCAAATCCAATGTCCGATACCATTTCCAAAATTACTGAGATATAATATTTGTATGTGTTTAATTCCTTGTGGTATAGAAATAATCCGTTCTGGAACTTGTAGGTAATGAGTTGGTTGAGGCCTATAGTTAGAAGTGTTATAAACAAGTCCAAAATAATTGTCTATATGAATATCTTCTAAGTATCCTTGCGGGTTAAGTACAGTATTCATATCAGTATTTAATAAATTGCATTGATATCCACAGTATAAATTATTGTCATTGTTAATTTTGATTTTGTTTTTTTCGTTGGCTTTACGTTCTAAACACCAATTCTTCTTTTTTTCGCGTTGTAATCGCGCTTTAGAAGGCATTTTTACTGAAGTGTTGTTAGGAAAGTTTTGTAGAGAGTACTATTAGTAAATATATTATACTGGGTTTTTAAAATTATAAATTTTTGATTAAATTATTTATTTATTATATTTCAATTAGATATTTATATTTACTATCGTTAAATTAATATTTTTTGTTAATAAATTATATTATATTATGAATTAATTCAATATTTATATAACATTAGTATTTAAACAAATTAATTAATGAGAAATAAATTCTAATATGAGTGATATTTTTTTACGAAATTAATTTATATACTATATTTTATTTTATTGAAACTCAAAATTTCTTACTTCTAGTTCGTAGTAAGTACTTTCCTGGCTAGTACAGAAATTTACTCAGGATCGATATATATATATATATATATATATATATATATATATATATATATATATATATATATATATATATATATATATATATATATATATATATATATATATATATATATTATAGATTGTTAGCCCACGGATGATATTTCTTTAACCAATACTCTAAAAGTAGAAATAAAATATCAATAGCGTACAATTTAGTAACATTAATATAATCTTAAAAAATAAGCAAAATTACCGTATTTATAATTAAAATTAAAATAAAGTTTGTTATTTTATTTGTATTTCGTACTGATTGGCAAAAAATACAGTGACACAATATATGTCAACTGTTAAGTGAAATTTGTATTTAATCATACTGTATATAGTACATATATTATTTTTTACATGGGAAATTAGTTTTTTTTTAAATATACTTAGCTTACAACAATTATGATGTTAAATTGTACATGACCCTAGTTTAATTAATTTTTTTTACTCCTACAATTTAGTTTATTATTTAAAATATCTATACAATAAAAATCGTATATTTAATACCAATATGTGTGTTATACATTTGACAGTTATAGAACACATCTGAAATTGTGCTTTAAATTGAATATTTTTATATAACTGGCTTATATAATTGTCTATAATTTCTTAGACCTGTTTGTTGTATTGCATTAAATTTATTTCCTATTTTATCTCTTGTCTCTTTTTTAAATTTCGCCGTCACATCAGTCTTTTTATTTTCTAAAATATATAAATATATTTTTACAATTCTGAAACTGGCAAAAAAGTGTCTACTTTTCTTACCAATTTTAGTATGGAAAGTAAATTTGTACCAAAACAATCAAGTAAAATACGAATCCAAGGCTATAACAAAAATAACAGTCTGGTAAAGTACGAAACAGTCGGGTAAATATTTTACCTGATTGTTTTATATTTTACCTTTCTGTTTTTTTGTTGTAACCTTGGATATGTAAAATTTAAACGCTTCGAATTATTTATGATTAATTATTGATTAAATTGAACGGTTTCAGAAAAAATTCTATACATAATACGTCAGGAAAGTGTTTTTACATGATTTATTATGTAATATACTATTATCTTCTATATATGAGTACAATAATAAATACAAAAATGAGTGCATGATAAATAAAAAATAACCAATAAACTCAGATGAGAACAATAAATATTAATAAATATTTATTATGTTATCATTATTATATTTTTGATATATTATTTGTTTTTATTTATGCAATAAAGAAATCTTTTTTTACAGTTAGATTATTTCATTAAAAATATGTTAGTATCTGACAGGTAATATAGATTTACTGTTGATGATTAAAAAACTACATTATTTTATTTGGGGAAACTATAGCAACACAGTTGAAATCGATTAATAAAATGTAGAAATTGTCACGTCTTTATAGTTATATTTAAGCAATATCAATTTTAGTGGCTTTAAAGTTTTTCGTATCTCGCATGTCTATTCTTTGAGTTTAAAGTTTGATTATGTTAAAAGACATACAAAGTTCGAAAAGAAGAATATTCGTACCTTGGCTGTTTATTCTTTGAGTTTAAAATCTGATTATTTTATAAGACTAAGTAAAATGAAAAGTGAGTTAAAAGCAATATAAATTCAGTAATAATATAACAAGAAAGTGAGAATAAATGGAAAATAATTTTACAGATATTTCGAAAACTTGTTGCCAGGCTATTGTAAGGCCTGAGTGGCTATTGCCAATTGGCAACAAATTTGAGAAAGATACAGGAGCACTATTTTCTAATTTACCCAACTCTCGAGTTATATTTAATTAGATTATTTTTTGAGTTAACTGAGGTCGATTCATCCAACTTAATAGATTATGAACTGGGTCCATATCGTATAATTACTTATTAATGTATTCTTGGAAGTTGTTTCCAAATTTTTTTAGTGTATTTCTGTATCTGAAATGGAACTAAATCGATTTTTTCACACATTTTACTTGACGCGTTGACAGTTTTAAATAATTATTTAACAACTACCTATCATTTGTCACAAATAAAAGCACCCAGGAATAATCACAAGAGCTCTCAGTATAATGACAGGATTGGTTAAACGCAAACACGTGACTTACAATGAGCATTTCATTGGTTTTGAGAAACGTCAAAAAATAATCAATGATAAAAATTTAAACCGATCGATTTATTATGTTGTAATTGTTATAATCAATTTATTGTTGTAATCAATATATTATTGTAATCTATGTATTATTGTAATCCGTATATTATTCTAATAAATATTTATTATCAAAGTCAATATAAATTGTAATAAACAAATAAATTTTTCAAGACTACATGCAAACATAAGTACATTAGAATTTATTAGTTTATAGTGTATGGTAAGTTAAGTCTGACCTTGTATGCAAAGAAACCAAAATTTGTTTTTAGACATGTCTAACTGTGACATTAGGAGCGACAGGTATCAACTGACATTGACATTAGTTTTTCTGTCAAATTGACTATGGTCTTTATAATGTAGTAACGCAAAAGAATTTAAAATTTGTGATGAAGTAGAACCATTTATATTGCCACTAAGCAAGCGGTAAGGTAAGATAAGTAACGCAAGAGATAGTCAACTTTCATCTATCTACGTTACTTTACCTAACATTTCTTACCAGTGGCCAATCAAAAGTCAGCGTTTTGAACTTCACATTGTTATCTGTATTACCGACCGTGATGTCAGCTGTGACTGTCATACCTTTAATTGATACACTTTTTTCTTTAAATAGACAGAGAATTAATACAATTTGTAGAGACCAAAAAAATTCTGTATGACAAGTCAGCAAAAAATTTCAAAAATAACAATTAAAAAACAGCAATTGCGGAAAGAGTTAGAAAATCTTCCGAAAACAAACGGTAAGTTTTTGTGGTTATATTATTATATTAATAAATTTTGGTGTGTATCTATGTTTTAGCTGAATATACACACCAACGTCGTTGTAAAATTTGAAGAATAAGTACTCCAAAGAAGGGAAACAAATTGCAATATATCTCTGATTATCCAGTATTAGGTTTTTCTTCTCAATATAAATTAGTAATTTGCTTACGTTACTTTTTACACTGCTTTACTTTACGTTACCACGTACGCTATTTCATTATAAATCCAGCTTTATGGTTTACAATTTCTTTTTATCTATATAAAAGTACAAATTAATATATTATAATTAGTGAAAACACTTCACCCACAAATAAATCATTGGAAATGTTATTGAATTTATAAAAAATGATGCCACCAGCAATAATAATAAATGTCTACCATACAGAGTATTATTTGTACATACTTATTTCGTGTTTTTTTGAGTAATTATAATAATATCATTTTTAGACGTATGTTTTTCGATTCCACAGTACAACAAAAAACACGTACTTATATTAGTCAACATTTTCAGGTGTGTTAATACACGCTCCTCGCTCATCTTTCAGTCTCAAATGATAACTTATGTGAAGACCTTTTTTATTACTTATCCTACAATATTTTTTGTAGCTATTGTTTATAAAAGATTAATGTACATGTTTATTATTTTATTTTAAACCTTTAAATAATCAGTTAATATATTAATTAAAAATATTCTTTCTTTTCAGACAATTATCGCACCAGTGCATGCGTTGTTTTTGTAGGTACAGTATTAATAAAAATATTGATATCCAATAATATGTACTTGTATAACTTGATACAAATGATTTTATAAATAAAATTAATATTTTACTTCTTTTCTTATTGATTTTCATCGAAAATGAAAAGACTAAATAGTATTTAGGTGGGAATTGAACAATGAATTTTCATATGGTAGGTAATTTCACGTGCTAGTCTTGTGCTATACCGGATTATTGTACTAATTTTCTCTAATTAACGATTCTCTAATATTAAAATTGATTTTAAATCATTTAAATTAGGATTATACAATTTCACATCATAATTGTTTACCAGAAAAAAATATTTCTTATGCTAATCGCCTACGGCTCAGTTTTTTTTTGACACGTATATATTTGATGCAATATATGTTTTTGAAAATATTATAGACACAATATTGCATAACAAAAGAACAGGATAAATTAACAAAAAAAACCTAGATTTTACCATGAAAATATAAGTTCGAAGTATTATATAAAAATTGTAAATCCTGCAATTTACTTCACGTAATAATAAATATTACAGACCTAATTTTACATAATTATAAATAGACATTACATTGATTTATTTAATAAAAAATTTAATAAATATGGCGCGTACTTACTTGTAATTAAAGATTTTTTCTTGTAGCGCTGTGAATGTGAATTGACACTTTTGTACTAATAGTAGTGTAAGAAATGTCCACAAATCACACACTATCACTTATGCAGCAAAACAATAACGAATATTTAAAAAAAAAGTTTACTGTCAATGCAAACAACAAGTTAAATATACCGCTTTGTTTATAATATTTTGATTCCAAACTCCCAAATCGGAATCAGAAAATATGATGCGGAAGTCAAAAACTTCGAAACACTCACCAAATTGAAAATTCAGAATTAAATAATAACTTTTAAGTACGCAGAGGACAATTCAATTATCCGTATACTCACAAAAGTAACAGAAAATGTTTATTTTATAAACAATATTCAATTATTTAATGTTGTTAAGTACCCACATAATTGTCAACTGTCAATATTTGTATATAGACAACTTCATAGTAGACTGTTAAAAATTTTCTTTTTAAATACACATATTTGAAATTTGTAATTATAATAAAAACGTCCCCTCAGTTGCCCAATGTGCGTAAAATATTTCAAAACTACTCTAAACCATTTAATATTTAAATAATTTATAATTAAAAATGCGACATGTCCACTGAGAAATGTCAAAGTGACGTTTGATGTTCTTCTTAAAAATTTCAAAGCCTCCACACTCTTAGTTGATTTTGCCCCAAAAACGCATGTTTTTTAAAGTTTTCTCGCACATCATGTGCACGAGAAATCTGAGACTATCAAAAGGCACTCCCCGTGATTGACCTCTATCAAATAAAAAAAGTTGCAAATAAATCGGATAAACCGTTTAGGCTGTAAAATTGTCAGACTGATTGTGATGAAATTATATATACATAGGGAATTAAGCCGTTTAGTATATAAGACTAGCGGTCGGCCTGGCTACGCCAGGCCTCACGCAAAGCTCCACGCACACTGAAGTAGGATTCTCTTCTGTATGACAATTGACACAATATAAACTAAATTCTAATCTAACACTTTTCAATTCTGTACGTTTATCCATACAAAGACCTATTAATTGATGCCAAACACAATACGTTTTAAATCTGTATCACTAAAACAATTGTCGTGTAAATAAATCACTTTAATACGCGTGCACTTTAAAAGACATTTCATTTGATACCAAACACGATAGGTTTTAAAATACTTTCACTAAAACAATTGACGATCTGAAAGTATTTAATTTTCACGCGTGCCCTTCAAAAAACCTCTCATTTGATACCAAACACGATATTTTTGAAGCTCTTTCACTAAAACAATTGACGATCGAAAATGATGAAATTTTGTACGCAAGCTCTTCAAAAGACCTTTCATTTGATACCAAATACGATAGGTTTAGAAGTACTTTCACAAAAACAGTTGCCAACCGAAAAATATTTTGTACGCGAGTTCTTCAAAAGACATTTCATTTAATACCAAACACGGTAAGTTTTAAAGCACTTTCATTAATACAATAGTCGATCGAAAAAAAATCAAATTCTGCACGTGAGTCCTTCAAAAGACCTTTCATTTGCTATCAAACACGATAGGTTTTGAAGAACTTAAACTAAAACAATTGCCGATCGAAATTATTTAAATTTTGTATGCGTGCCCTTCAAAAGAACTTTCATATTATATAAGATTTGTAGCACTTTAAATTAAACAATTACCGATAGAAAATTTAAAAGTGCTCAATGATTCCAATTCGAGTTATCTGGTTTTATTTTTAAATTGTACTCTGCCGTGGATAAAATTTGCTTGGTTTTACTGTATATTATTACTGGAGACAATTTCTGTTGGATTTACCTGTATACTTATATAACTTATCAATTTGACGTTTTATTTTAGTGGACTGTTAAAAAATTTCTTTTTAAATACATATATTTCAAATGCGTAATTATAATTAAAACGTTCCCTCATTCCCCCAATATGTGTGAAATATTACTAAAGTTCTCCAAAAAATGTAATAATTAAATAATTTTTAATAAAAAATGCGATATGTCCACATACAAATGTAAAAATTAGAGTAGATGTTCTTTTTAAAATTTCAAAGCCTCCATACTTTTTGTATACTTTATAAAACTTGTCAATTTGACGTTTTGAATTAAAACCAACTTCATAGTGGACTGTAAAAAATTTTCTTTTTAAATACACATATTTGAAATTTGTAATTATAATAAAAACGTCCCCTCAGTCCCCCAATGTTCGTAAAATATTTCAAAACTATTCTAAAACATTTAATATTTAAATAATTTATAATTAAAAATGCGACATGTCCACTGACAAATGTCAAAGTGACGTTTGATGTTCTTCTTAAAAATTTCAAAGCCTCCACACTCTTAGTTGATTTTGCCCCAAAAACGCATGTTTTTTCAAGTTTTCTCGCACATCATGTGCACGAAAAATCTGAGACTATCAAAAGGCACTCCCCATGAATGACCCCGATCAAATAAAAAAAGTTTTAAATAAATCGGATAAACCGTCTGGGCTGTAAAATTGTCAGACTGATTGTGATGAAATTATATATACATAGGGAATTAAGCCGTTTAGTATATAAGACTAGCGGTCGCCCTGGCTTCGCCAGGCCTCACGCTAGCTCCGCGGACCCTGAAGAAGAATTCACTTTTGTAAGACAGTTGACACAATATAAATGCAATTATTACAAATCTAAAACATTTCTGCGTATCATATCCAAAGACCTTTTAATTGATACTAAACACAATAGGTTTCGATGATCTTTCACTAAAACAACTGACGATTGAAAAAAATCCAATTATGCACGTGAGCTCTTCAAAAGACCTTTCATTTGATACTAATCACAAAGAATTTTGATGCATTTTCACTAAAATAATTGAGGATCTATAATTATTAAATTTTGTACGCGAACCCTTCAAAAAATCTTTGTTTTTGATACAAACGCGATAGGTTTTAAACACTGTCACGAAAACAATTGTACATTTTGCTAAACTATTAAAAATCTTTTGGACGTCATTTTTTATAATGTTCTACATTTATATTTTATATGTACATGAAAAAATTTACGCTAGCCCTTCAAAAAACCTTCCATTTGATACCAAACACGATATGTTTTTACGCACTTTCACTAAAACAATTGACGATCGAAAAGTAATAAATTTTGTACGCAAGTCCTTCAAAATACCTTACATTTAATACCAAACACGATAAGTTTAGAAGCACTTTCACTAAAACAATTGCCAATCGTAAAATATTTAATTTTGTACGCGATCTCTTCAAAAGACCTTTCATTAGATACCAAACACGATAGATTGTTAAGCACTTTCAGTGAAACAATTGCCGATCAAAATTAAATTAAATGCTGCACGAAAACACTTCAAAAGACATTTCATTCGATATCAAACACGATAGGTTTCAAAGCAACATCACTAAAACAATTGCGAATCAACAAAAAAAAAATCATTTGCACGCGATCCCTTTAAAAGACTTTTTATTTGATACCAAAAAATATTTTATGTTTAAAACAATTGACATTCTTCATTTTTTTTTATTTCATATAAAATTTCTTCCAAATTTTCATATGACATTAAATACGGCATTAATCCGAATATTTGAAATTTGAAACAATTGACAATCGTAAAGTCTTAATTTTTTTATTTCATCTGAAAGTTCTTCTAAAGCCCTGTCATATGATATCAAACACGATTTGATTCGGAATACTTTAAGCTTAGAACAATTGACGGTCGTAAAATTTCAATCAAATAACGTGTTTTATTTCCGAAAACATTTTGCTAAAATAACTCTTTTTTATTTCATCTGAAAGTTCTTCTAACTCTATTTCATATGCTCTAGCATTTCTTCAACTAAAAGTTGCACGAAAGGCATGAGTATTCGCCGAGTGTTTGTAGCTGAATTGGTTAGAGCAGTCACCATGCGAGTGAAAGGTTCTGGGTTCAAATTCCGGCGAACGCTCATTGCTTTTTCAAAAACTAACTTTTTAATTATTTTATCTAAAGGTTCGTCCAAAGCCCTTTCATATGATATCAAATATGGCATAATTCGGAATACTTTAAGTTTGAAATAATTGACAGTCGTAAAATTTCAATCAAATACGTGTTTTATTTCCGAAAAGATTTTGCTAATCTATTAAAAATCCATTGGATGTAATTTTTGATAGTTCCACATTTTTTTATAGAATTTATTAAGTTTGAAACAATTACCTATCGTAAAATTTCAACTTTCTATATTTCATCTGAAAGTTCTTTTGAAGCCCTTCAATATGATACTAAATACGGTACGATTCGGAATACTTTAAGTTTGAAACTATTGACAGTCGTAAAATTTCAACTTTTTTTTTATTTCATATGAAAGTTATTCTAAAACCCTTTCATATGACACCCAACACAATATGATTCGAAATACTTTATGTTAGAAATAATTGCTTATTGTAAAATTTTAACAATTTTCATTTTTCTGAAAGTTCTTCTAAAGCCCTTTAATATGACACCAAACACGATAGGTTTTGTTGCAATTTCACTAAAATAATTGCCGATTGAAAATATTATAATTTTGCCCACATGCCCTTTAAAATAACTTTCGTATTACCGATATGAAATTTAAGAGTGATCAAATGATTCCAATTCGAGTTATTTGGTTTTTCTAAATTGTACTCTGACGTGGATAAAATTTGCTTGGTTTTACTGTATATTATTACTGGAGACAAATTTGGTTGGGTTTACCTGTATACTTTATATAACTTTTCAATTTGACGTTTTGTTTTAGTGGATTGTAAAAAATGTTCTTTTTAAATACACATATATAAAAATGCGTAATGATAATAAAAACGTTCCCTCATTCCCCCAATATGTGTAAAATATTTCAAAATTTGTCTAAAAAATTAAATACTTCAATAATTGTTAATTAAAAATGCGATATGTCCACATACAAATGTCAAAATTAGAGTAGGTGTTCTTTTTTAAAATTTCAAAGCCTCCACACTCTTTGTCTGTATATTTTATAAAACTTGTCAATTTGACGTTTTGAATTAAAACCAACTTCATAGTGGACTATTAAAAATTTTCTTTTTAAATACACATATTTGAAATTTGTAATTATAATAGAAACGTCCCCTCAGTTCCCCAATGTGCGTAAAATATTTCAAAACTACTCTAAAACATTTAATATTTAAATAATTTATAATTAAATATGCGACATGTCCACAGACAAATGTCAAAATTACAGTAGATGTTCTTCTTAAAAATGTCAAAGCCTCCACACTCTTAGTTGAAAATGCATGTTTTTTAAAGTTTTCTCGCACATCATGTGCACGAAAAATCTGAGACTATCAAAAGGCACTCCGCATAAGTAATCCCTATCAAATAAAAAAGTTTCAATTAAATCGGATAAACCGTCTAGGCTGTAAAATTGTCAGACTGTTCGTGATGAAACTATATATAGGGAATTAAGCCGTTTAGTATATAAGACTAGCGGTCGCCCTGGCTTCGCCAGGCCTCACGCTAGCTCCGCGGACCCTGAAGTAGAATTCACTTTTGTAGGACAGTTGACACGCGAGCTCTTCAAAAGACCTTTCATTTGATACTAAACACGAAGAATTTTGAAGCATTTTCACTAAAACAATTGAGGATCTAAAATTATTAAATTTTGTACGCGAACCCTTTAAAAAATCTTTCTTTTTGATACAAACGCGAGAGGTCAAATTTCAACTTTTTTATTTCATTACAATTTTCTTCTAAAGCCTTTTTATACACCAATACTTTAAGTTTGAAACAGTTGACGGTTGTAAAATAATTTTTTTTTTATTTCATTTGAACTTTCTTTCAAAACTCTTTCATATCACACCAAACTCGGCATGACTCGGAATACTTTCAGTTTCAAACAATTAACAGTTGTAATATTGAATTTTTTTCTTTATTCCATCTACAAGTTCTTTCAAAACTTTTTTATATGACATTAAACCCGGCATGATTCCGAATACTTTAAATTTAAAACAATTGACGGTCGAAATATATATATTTTTTTATCGTCTGAAAGTTCTTCTAAATCCCTTTCATATGATATCAAACACGATATGATACGGAACACTTTAGGTTTAAAACAATTGAAGGTCGTAAAATTTCAAATACGTGTGTTATTTCCGAAAACATTTTGGTAAACTAACTTTTTATAAGAATTTGTTTACTGACACAATTGTTTGTTTGTAGATATTATAAATAATTTTTGAAAAAGCAATGAGCGTTCGCCGGGATTTGAATCCAGAACCTTTCACTCGCATGGTGACTGTTCTAGCATTTCTTCAACTAAACGTTGCACGAAAGACATGAGTATTCGCCGAGTGTTTGTAGCTCAATTGGTTAGAGCAGTCACCATGCGAGTGAAAGGTTCTGGGTTCAAATTCCGGCGAACGCTCATTGCTTTTTCAAAAACTAACTTTTTAATTATTTTATCTAAAGGTTCGTCCAAAGCCCTTTCATATGATACCAAACATGGCATAATTCGGAATACTTTAAGTTTGAAATAATTGACAGTCGTAAAATTTCAATCAAATACGTGTTTTATTTCCGAAAAGCGACCGCTATCTTATATACTAAACGGCTTAATTCCCTATGTATAGATTCATCACGATCAGTCTAACAATTTTACAGCCTAGACGGTTTATCCGATTTATTTGAAACTTTTTTTATTTGATAGGGATTACTTATGCGGAGTGCCTTTTGATAGTCTCAGATTTTTCGTGCACATGATGTGCGAGAAAACTTGAAAAAACATGCATTTTCAACTAAGAGTGTGGAGGCTTTGAAATTTTTAAGAAGAACATCTACTGTAATTTTGACATTTGTCTGTGGACATGTCGCATATTTAATTATAAATTATTTAAATATTAAATGTTTTAGAGTAGTTTTGAAATATTTTACGCACATTAGGGGACTGAGGGGACGTTTTTATTATAATTACAAATTTCAAATATGTGTATTTAAAAAGAAAATTTTTAACAGTCCACTATGAAGTTGGTTTTAATTCAAAACGTCATATTGACAAGTTTTATAAAATATACAGACAAAGAGTGTGGAGGCTTTGAAATTTTAAAAAAGAACACCTACTCGAATTTTGACATTTGTATGTGGACATATCGCATTTTTAATTAACAATTATTGAAGTATTAATTTTTTTAGATAACTTTTGATATATTTTACACATATTGGGGGAATGAGGGAACGTATTTAAAAAGAAAATTTTTGACAATCCACTAAAACAAAACGTCAAATTGACAAGTTATATAAAGTATACAGGTAAACCCAACCAAATTTGTCTCCAGTAATAATATATAGTAAAACCAAGCAAATTTTATCCACGGCATAGTACAATTTAGAAAAACCAGATAACTCGAATTGGAATCATTTGAGCACTCTTCAATTTTCTATCGGTAATACGAAAGTTATTTTAAAGGGCACGTGAGCAAAATTATAATATTTTCAATCGGCAATTGTTTTAGTGAAATTGGAACAAAACCTATCGTGTTTGGTGTCAAATTAAAGGGCTTTAGAAGAACTTTCTGATAAATGAAAAAAGTTGAAATTTTACAATAAGCAATTATTTCGAATCATATTGTGTTGGGTGTCATATGAAAGGGCTTTAGAAGAACTTTCATAAGAAATAAAAAAAAAGTTGAAACTTTACGACTATCAATTGTTTCAAACTGAAAGTATTCCGAATCGTACCGTGTTTAGTGTCATATTGAAGGGCTTTAAAAGAACTTTCAGATTAAATATAAAAAGTTGCAATTTTACGATAGGTAATTGTTTCAAACTAAATAAATTCTATAGAAAAATTGTGGAACTATCAAAAATTACATCCAACGGATTTTTAATAGATTAGCAAAATCTTTTCGGAAATAAAACACGTATTTGATTGAAATTTTAAGACGATACCGTTTTTGATATCAAATAAAAAGTCTTTTAAAGGGATCTCGTGCAAAATTAATTTTTTTTTCGATCCGCAATTGTTTTAGTGAAATTACTTTGAAACCTATCGTGTTTGGTATCAAATGAAAGATCTTTTGAAGGGCTCGCGTACAAAATTTATTATTTTTCGATCGTCAATTGTTTTAGTGAAAGTGCTTAAAAATATATCGTGTTTGGTATCAAATGAAAGGTTTTTTGAAGGGCTAGCGTAAATAATTGTTTTTTTCAATCGTAAATTGTTTAATGAAAGTGCTTAAAACATATCGTGTTTTGTATCAAATGAAAAGTCTTCTGAAGGGCTCGCGTGATTGATTTTAGTTACAGAAATTTTGAAAATAGATTTAGGTATTAGAAGATTGAGAATACATGTTTTGAACTGCTTTCAACTGATTTTTATATTCATATAAAATTTTAAAGACAAAACATCAACTTGACAAATAATTTTTAAAAGTATGTAATAAAACAAAGCAAAATTTGTTTGCGGTAATAATATACATTTAAAAAAAAAGAAAATTGACAGCAGCATTCTACAATGCAAAAAGTATATTTCAGCGATTTCCAACAGTTTTTCAAAAAAGTTTAGAGAAAAATTTCAATTGATTTTATGTACATATAAAATATAAATGTAGAACATTATAAAAAATTACGTCCAAAGGATTTTTAATAGTTCAGCAAAATGTACAATTGTTTTCGTGAAAGTGTTTAAAACCTATCGGGTTTGTATCGAAAAGAAAGATTTTTGAAGGGTTCGCGTACAAAATTTAATACTTTTAGATCCTCAATTGCTTTAGTGAAAATTCTTCAAAATTCTTCGTGTTTAGTATCAAATGAAAGGTCTTTTTAAGAGCTCGTGTGCATAATTGAATTTTTCCTGTCATCAATCGTTTTAATGAAAGTTCTTCAAAACCTATTGTGTTTGGTATCTAGTAAAAGGTCTTTTGAAAAGCTCGCGAGCAGAATTGGATATTTTTCAATCGTTAGTTGTTTTAGAGAAAGATCTTCGAAATCTTGTTGTGTTTAGTATCAATTAAAAGATCTTTGGTTGGAAAAATATGCAGAAATGTTTTAGATTTGTAATAATTGAATTTATATTGTGTCAACTGTCCTACAAAAGTGAATTCTACTTCAGGGTCCGCGGAACTAGCGTGAGGCCTGGCGAAGCCAGGGCGACCGCTAGTCCTATATACTAATCGGCTTAATTCATTAAGGATTCCTCCGGACGGCAACCAGACTTTAGACACGGCTACAGCTTAAATGGTTTGTGCGATTGTTGTGAATTTTTTTCTAGGATTTAAAGAATGTTTGGGACTAGTGCCTTTTGGGTATTTTAGATTTTTCGCAAGTACAGTCCGCGTGAAAATAATGAAAAACTTTGCCAATTTTCAAGGATCGAAGCATGCACGCGTTGCTATGCATATGAAATTTGACCGCAAGCAGAAATTTTTCAGACCTGTCAATCACTTTTGACGTTTCACGTGAAACATTTTTACATTAATATTTCAATTTCTAGACAAGTTGGAGAAATTTTCTAATTTGATTTAGGTATTAGACGATTGAGGACATAGTTTTGAACGGTTTTCAATTGATTTCATGTTTGTATAAAAGTTTTTAATGATGCAACGTCCATTTCACAAATCTATGGTTAAGAAACAACATTACCTCTTATATACACGATCTAGGTTTTGAAAAATCATAGACCTAAGCTGTCATTTTTGACGTTACGCATGGAATTTTTCGATAGAATTATTTCAATTTCTAGACAAATTGTGTAAATTTTGTAATTTGATTTAGGTATTAGATGATTGAGGATACATGTTTTTAACTATTTTGAATTGATTTCATGTTCAAAAAAAGTTTTAAGACCAAACGTCAATTTGACATATAGTTTGTTAAAGTATATAGTAAAACCAAGCAAAAATTGACCTCGGTGATAATATACAGTAAAACCAGAATGAATCTATATTGTAAAAAAAAGTTAATAGAATAAAATTAATCGAATAAAAAAATTTCAGAATTAATATTCCAGCGATATTCAACAGATTAAAAAAAATAGAGAAAAATTACATTTTTTTAAAGTAACTCTAGACTGCTGAATTGATTTCATGTTCAAATAAAGTTTTAAGACAAAGACGTCAATTTGACATATCGTCTGTTAAAGTAAATAGTAAAAGATCTTTCAAATGCAATTAGAAAAAATTGAAAATTCACGATAGGCAACTGTTTGAAAATTTGAAAATTCAACTATTCAGAATCATGTCGTGTTTGGTATCATATGAAAGGGCATTAAAAGTACTTTCGAATGCAATTAGAAAAAATTGAAAATTTACGATAGGCAACTGTTTGAAAATTCAACTAATCCGAATCATGTCGTGTTTGGTATCATATGAAAGGGCATTAAAAGACCTTTCAAATGCAATTGGAAAAAATTTAAAATTTACGATAGGCAGTTGTTTGAAAATTCAACTATTCAGAATCACGTCATGTTTGGTATCATATGAAAGGGCATTAAAAGACCTTTTAAATGCAATTGGAAATAATTGAAAATTTACGATAGCCAACTGTTTAAAAATTCAACTATTCCGAATCATGTCGCGTTTGGTATCATATGAAAGGGCATTAAAAGACCTTTTAAATGTAATTGGAAAAAATTTAATATTTGCGATAGGCAATTGTTTGAAAATTCAACTATTCAGAATCATGCCGTGTTTGGCATCATATGAAAGGGCATTAAAAGTACTTTCGAATGCAATATGAAAAAATTGAAAATTTACGATAGGCAACTGTTTGAAAATTTAACTATTCCGAATCATGTCGTGTTTGGTATCATATGAAAGGGCATTAAAAGACATTTCAAATGCAATTGGAAAAATTTTAAAATTTACGATAGGCAATTGTTTGAAAATTCAACTATTCCGAATCATGTCGTGTTTGGTATCATATGAAAGGGCATTAAAAGACATTTTAAATGCATTTGGAAAAAATTGAAAATTTACGATAGGCAACTGTTTGAAAATTCAACTATTCCGAATCATGTCGTGTTTGGTATCATATGAAAGGGCATTAAAAGACCTTTCAAATGCAATTGGAAAAAATTTAAAATTTACGATAGGCAATTGTTTAAAAATTCAACTATTCCGAATCATGTCGTGTTTGGTATCATATGAAAGGGCATTAAAAGACCTTTCAAATGCAATTGGAAAAAATTTAAAATTTACGATAGGCAACTGTATGAAAATTCAACTATTCAGAATCATGTCGTGTTTGGTATCATATGAAAGGGCATGAAAAGTACTTTCAAATGCAATAGAAAAAAAAACAAGTTTTTAATCTTTAAAAATAATTAACCATAAAACATTACGCGAGGAGCGAAGCGACGAGCAACAAACTAAATGTACTACATTTTTATACGGAGAAATTAAAGATGTTTTTCTGAGTATTTCAGAAGGAGTTTCACAAGAACCTGCGAAAGTATGTAAATTAAATAGAGCTTTATATGGTTTGAAAAAGTCACCAAAATATTGGAATATAATATTCAATTCGTTTATGAAGAAAGAAGCATTTAACTGTTCAAAATATGATTATTATCACTACACAAAATTTAACAAATCTGACAAGTTATTCGTTTTAATTTATGTGGATGATCTGTTGATTTTTGGAACAAATAATCAACAAATTGAAGAACTGAAAAAGGAATTGTTCAAAACATTGAAAATGAAAGATTTGGGAAAAGTTTCACATTTCATTGGCATAAATATTAGTCAAGATATGGAAGACGGGGGGTTACAAAAATGAATCAAACAACTTATCAAAACAATGTGTTGTCGAAATTTTGGATGGAAGGTTGTAAACCGACATCGATACCTTTAGATCCAAGTTTTAAGTCAGATTGGTTAGTAGGGCCAGAAAATGAAACAACAGATAATGAAGAACTCGAAGCTCCGCTTCAGGAAACTAATTGGCTGTTTGATGTATGCAATAGTTGATACAAGACCAGATTTATGTACAGCATTGAGTCGTTACCAAACTCGTGCAAATATCAAATTATGGAAATATTTAAAACATGTACTAAGCTAAGGTACTATTGATTTTAATTTAGTTTATGTCAGAGATGAAAATGCTAAAATACTGACAGGATTTGTTGATGCTGATGGGGCACGCAATTTGAATGACAGAAAATCAACCTCTGGTTTTATATACAAAATTTTTAAATCTTCGGTATCCTGGACTTCACGCAAGCAAAGTACTGTAGCTTTATCGTCCTGCGAAGCACAGTATGTAGCATTGAGCATAGCAGTTAACGAAGCATGTTGGTTACATCAAATTTTAATTGATCTTCAATTTTATGAGGAAACCAAGCCTGTCATCATCTTCGAAGACAGTCAGCTATAAAAGTAGTTAGGAACCCAGATAATCACACAAGACTCAAACACATCGATATGCGTCATCATTTCATCAGAAAAAAAGAGAATGAAGGAATTATTGATGTCCAGTACATAAGAAATAAAGAACAAGTAGCAGATTTATTTACGAAGTCATTAAATAAAAATGTATTTAATATGTTTTGTAAGATACTAGGTTTAGAAAAATGTTAAATTAATTTCATTGAGGGAGGGTGTTGACGTATGTCAATTTCAATAAATTTAAATAAAAGAAGGCAAAATTTTCGTCAATGAAATCGTAGTAGTTTGAAACAAAAAATAATGATAGTAGTTGATCACGTATTTAAAAATAGAGAGATATAATTTTTCAATGTGCGTCATATAATTAAAATAAAAGGATTCAAATAACACTGTGTATATCATTAAAAACTTGTATTTGATTGAAATTTTACGACTGTCAATTATTTTAAACTTGAAGTATTCCAAATCATGCCGTATTTGATGTCATATGAAAGGGCTTTAGAAGAGCTTTCAGATGAAATAAAAAAAAGTTGAAATTTTACGATGAGCAACTGTTTCAAACTTAATAAATTCTATATTGTATAAAAAATTAACTCGAAAAAATATCTGAAATAATACTAAAACAATTTCCAACCGTTTTTCAAAGAGTTTAGAGAAAAATTTAAATTGATTTTATGCACATGTAAAATAAAAAAATGTGGAACTATCAGAAATGACGTCCAAAGAATTTTTAAAAGATTAGTAAAATCATTTTGGAAATGAAACACGTACTTGACTGAAATTTTAAGACTGTCAATTATTTCAAACTTAAAGTATTCCGAACTATGCCACGTTTGGTGTCATATGAAAGGGCTTTAGGCGAACTTTTAGATAAAAAAAAGAAAAAGTTAGTTTAGCAAAATGTTTTCAGAAATAACATACGTATTTGATTGAAATTTTACGACCTTCAATTATTAAAGTGTTCCGTATCATATCGTATTTGATATTATATAAAAGGGCTTCAGAAGAACTTTCAGACAAAATTAAAAAATATATATATTTCGACCGTCAATTGTTTTAAATTAAAAGTATTCGGAATCATGCCGTGTTTTAGATGAACTAAAGAAAAAAATTAAATTTTACTATTGTCAATTGTTTCAAACTTAAAGTATTTCGAGTTATGCCGAGTTTGGTGTCATATAAGAGAGTTCTAAAAGAACTTTTAAATGAAATAAAAACATATATTATAATTTATAACCGTCAACTGTTTCAAACTTAAAGTATTCCGACTCATGTCGTGTTTGGTGAGATATAAATAGGTTTTTGACGAAGATTCTAATGAAATAAACAAAAAAGTTGAAATTTATTCAGAATCATACCGTGTTTCATGTTATTTGAAAGGGCTTTAGAAGAATTTTAATGATGGAATTAAAAAACATTGCAATTTTAAGCTTGCCAATAGATTCGACCAAAACAGTATTCCGAATCATATCGTGTTAGATATCATATGAAAGGGTTTTAGAAGAGGTGCCGTGCGGAATATTTATTTTTCCGATCGGCAATTGTATTAGTGAAAGTGCATCAAAACTTATCGTGTGTAGTATCAAATAAAAAGTTTTTTGAAGGGCTCACGTGCAGAATTGTAATTTTTTTGGTCGTCAATTGTTTTAGTGACAGAGCTTCGAAACTTATTGTGTTTGGTGTCAATTAAAAGTTCTTTATATAAACAGACGTACAGAAATGAACAGTTTTAGATCGTAATTCAATTAAACGTTACTTCAGTGTCCGCGGAGCCTAGCGAGAAGGCCTGGCGAAGCCAGGCCGAACGCTAGTCCTATATACTATTTTGACAAGGTATATATATATATTTATATATATGGATTCATCACGCCCATTTGTAAATCGCTACAGCCTACACGGTTTATCCGATTTATTTGCAACTTTTTTTATTTGATAGACGTCAATCATGGGGTGTGCCTTTTGATAGTCTCAGATTTTTCGTACACATGATGTGCGAGAAAACTTGAAAAAACATGCGTTTTTGGGGCAAAATCAACTAAGAGTGTGGAGGCTTTGAAATTTTTAAGAAGAAGATCTACTGTCACTTTGACGTTTGTCAGTGCACATGTCGCATTTTTAATTATAAATTACTTAAAAATGAAACTTTTGTGAGTAGTTTTAAAATACTTTACGCATATTGTGGAAATGAGGGGACGTTTTTATTATAATTATACATTCCAAATATGTGTATTTAAAAGGTAAATTTTTGACACTCCACTATGAAGTTGGTTTTAAAGCAAAACGTCAAATTGACAAGTTTTATAAAGTATAAAGAATATGGAGGCTTTGAAATTTTTAAAATGAACATCTACTGTCATTTTGACATTTGTCAGTGGACATGTTACATATTTAATTATAAATTACTTAAATATTAAATGTTTGTGAATAGTTTTGAAATACTTTACGCATATTGTGGAAATGAGGGGACGTTTTTATTATAATTACACATTTCAAATACGTGTATTTAAAAAGTAAATTTTTGATGGTCCACAATGCAGTTGGTTTCGAAACGAACGTCAAATTGACAAGTTTTATAATTTATACAGGTGAACTCAACCAAATTTAATCTCTATAATAATATACAGTAAAACCAAGCAAATACCAGATAACTCGAATTAGAATCATTTGGGCACTCCTAAATTTTCTATGGATAATTGTTTAATTAAAAGTGCTTCAAAACCAGTCGTATTTGGTATTTATGAAAGTTCTTTTAAAGGGTACGTGTACAAAACTAAAATATTTTCGATCGGCAATAGTTTTAGTGAAAGTACTTAAAGGCCTATTGTGTTTGGTACCAATGAAAGGGTATTTAAAGGGCTCGAGTACAAAATTTATTTTTTTTCCATTGGTAACTGTTTTAGTGAGAGTGCATCAAAACCCATCGTGTTTGGTATCATATAAAAGGTCTTTTGAAGGGCTCACGTGCAGAATTGGAATCTTTTCGTTCGGCAATTGTTTTAGCGAAAATAATGAAAGGGCTCGCGTATAAAATTTATTACTTTTAGATCGTCAAATGTTTTAGTGAAGGAGCTTAAAAAATATCGTGTTTGGTATTAAATGAAAGGTTTTTGAAGGGCTCGCGTGATAAATTGATTCTTTTCGATCGTCAGTTGCTTTATTGATAGTGTTTCAAAACATATTGTGTATGGTATCAAATGAAAGGTCTTCTGAAAGGCTCGCGTGAAAAATTGTATATTTATTTCGACAGATAATTGTTTTAGTGAAAGTGCATCAAAACTAATTCTGTTTGGTACGCATGGAATTTTCTGATAGAATTATTTCAATTTCTAGAGTTAGAAAAATTTTGAAAATTTATTTTGGCATTAAATAATTGAGAATACATGTTTTAAACTGTTTTCAACTG
The DNA here is from genome assembly GCA_911728475.2 of Pterostichus madidus. Taxonomy (NCBI): domain Eukaryota; kingdom Metazoa; phylum Arthropoda; class Insecta; order Coleoptera; family Carabidae; genus Pterostichus; species Pterostichus madidus. The sequence continues at coordinate 15,128,390 of OU452316.1, read as the reverse complement.
TTTTCAACTGTTTTCAACTGATTTCATGCTCATATAAAAATTTGAAGACAAAATGTCCGTTAATTTTTAAAAGTATATAGTGAAACAGAGCATAATTTGTCCGCAGTAATAATATACAGTAAAAAAAAAATAATAAAAAAATGACCGCAGCATTCTACAATGCAAACAAAGATAACTCGAAAAAACAATGTCAGAAATAATATTCCAGCGATTTCCAACAGTTTTTCAAAAAAGTTTAAAGAAAATTTACAATTGATTTTATTTATATATAAAATATAAATGTGGAATGTCATCAGAAATGACGTCCGAAGGATTTTTAATATATAGCAAAATGTATACGGAAATAAAACATGGTAGATGTCATTTGAGAGGGCTTTAGAATAAGTTTCAGATGAAATTAAAAAAGTTGAAATTTTACGATAGGCAATTGTTTCAAATTTAATGTATTCCAAATCATAACTTTAGAAGAACTTTCAGATGAAATAAAAAATATATATTTTACGACGGTCAATTATTTTAAACATAAAGTATTCCGAATTATACCGTGTATAGTGCTATATGAATGGGATTTAGAAGAACTTCAGATAAAAGTGCTTCTAAACTTATCGTGTTTGGTATTAAATGAAAGGTTTTTTGTAGGATTTCCGTGCAGCATTAAATTTTATTCGATCGACAATTGTTTTAATGGAGGCCTTCAAAACTTATCGCGTGAAATATTGATTCTTTTCGATCGTCAGTAGTTTTATTGAAAGTGTTTCAAAACATATTGTGTTTGCTATCAAATGACAGGTCTTCTGAAGGGCTTGCGTGAAAAATTGTTAACTGATTTCATGCTCATATAAAAATTTGAAGACAAAATGTCAGTTAATTTTTAAAAGTATATAGTGAAACAAAGCATAATTTGTCCGCAGTAATAATATACAGTAAAAAAAAATAAAAAATTGACCGCAGCATTCTACAATAACAAAGGTAACTCGAAAAAACGATGTCAGAAATAATATTCCAGCGATTTCCAACAGTTTTTCAAAAAAAGTTTAAAGAATGGAATGTCATCAGAAATGACGTCCGAAGGATTTGTAATATATAGCAAAATGTATTCGGAAATAAAACATGGTAGGTGTCATTTGCAAGGGCTTTAGAATAAGTTTCAGATGAAATTAAAAAAGTTGAAATTTTACGAAAGGCAATTGTTTCAAATTTAAAGTATTCCAAATCATAACTTGTTTGGTCTCATTTGTAATGTCTTTAGAAGAACTTTCTGATGAAATAAAAAATACATATTTTACGACCGTCAATTATTTTAAACATAAAGTATTCCGAATCATACCGTGTTTAGTGCTATATGAATGGGTTTAGAAGAACTTTCAGATAAAATAAAAAAAGTTGAAATTTTACGATCCTCAATTGTTTCAAACATAAATTATTCCGAATCATGCCTTCTTTGCTGTCATATGAAAGGGCTTTAGAAGCACTTTTCGATGAAATAAAAAAGTTAAATTTTACGATCCTCAATTGTTTCAAACATAAATTATTCCGTATCATGCCTTCTTTGCTCTCATATGAAAGGGCTTTAGAAGAATTTTCAGATGAAATAAAAAAAAGTTAGTTTAGTAAAATGTTTTCGGAAATAAAACACATATTTTATTGAAATTTTACGACAGTCAATTGTTTTAAACTTAAAGTATTCCGAATCATATCGTGTTTGATATCATATAAAAGGGCTTTAAAAGAACTTTCAGGCGAAATAAAAAAAATGAAACATTGCGACCGTCAATTGTTTTAAATTTGAAGTATTCGGAATAATGCCGTGTTTAATATCATATGAAACAGTTTTTAAAGAACTTACGATGTCAATTGTTTCAAATTTAAAGTTTCGCGAATCATACCGCGTTTGGTATCAAATAGATGGTCTTTTAAAGGGCTCGCATGTAAAATTGACTTTTTCGATCAGCAATTGTTTTAGTGAAACATATTGTGTTTGGTATCAAATGAAAGGTCTTTTGAAGGGCTTGCGTAAAAAACTTAATACATTTCAATCGTCAATTGTTTTACTAAAAATATTTCAATTTTATAGTGCACGCGTATTTAATGAATTATTACTTTTTGATCGTCTATTGTTTTAGTAATGGTGTTTAAAAGCTATCATATTTAATATTAAATGACATGACTTTTGAAGGGTTCAAATATAAAATTGGTATTTTTTTCGACCGAGAATTGTTTTAGTGAAAATGTTTCAAAACCAATCATGTTTGATATAAAATGAAAGGTCTTTTGAAGAATTCACTTACAAAATTAAATACTTTTAGATCGGAAATTGTTTGACTGAAAGTGCTTCAAAACCTATTGTGTTTGGTATCAAATGAAACGTCTTTTGAAGGACTCGCTTACAAAATGTAATACTTTTCGATAGTCAATTGTTTTAGTGAAAGTATTTCAAAACCTATCGTGTTTGTTTTCAAATGAAAAGTCTTTTAAAGAGCACGCGTGTTAAATTAATTTTTTTTTTGATCGTCCATTGTTTTAGTAAAGGTGTTTCAAAACCTATCATATTTGGTATTAAATTACAGGCCTTTGAAGGGCTCGAATATAAAATTGGTATTTTTTTCGACCGAAAAAATAAATATAATAAATAAATATTTTATTATATTTATTTTTTCGACCGAGAATTGTTGTAGTGAAAGTGCTTTAAAACCAATCATGTTTGATATAAAATGAAAGGTCTTTTGAGGAGCTCGCGTACAAAATTAAATACTTTCAGATCTTCAATTGTTTTCGTGAAAGTGTTTTAAAACTTATCGTGTTTGGTATCAAATGAAATGTCTTTTAAAGGGCACGCGAATTAAATAGATTTTTTTGAGCGGCATTTGTTTTAGTGATACAGATTTAAAACCTATTGTGTTTGACATCAATTAATAGGTCTTTGCATGAATAAACGTACAGAATTGAAAAGTTTTAGATTGTAATTAATACAGTTTATATTTTGTCAATTGTCATACAGAAGTGAACCTTACTTCAGTGTCCGTGGAGCCTAGCGTGAGGCCTGGCGAAGCCAGGCCGACCGCTAGTCCTATATACTAATCGTTCAAATTCATTAAGGATTCATCTGGAAGGCAACCAGACTTTAGACACGGCTACAGCTTAAACGGTTTGTGCGATTGTTGTGAATTTTTTCTAGGATTTAAAGAATGTTTGGGACTAGTGCCTTTTGGGTATTTCAGATTTTTCGCAAGTATAGTCCGCGTGTAATTAATGAAAAACTTTGCAAATTTTCTTGATCGAAGCATGCACGCGTTGCTATGCATTTGAAATTTGACCGCAAGCAGAAATTTTTCAGACCTGTCAATCACTTTTGACGTTTCGCATGAAACATTTTTATATAAATATTTCAATTTCTAGAAAAGTTGGAGAAATTTTCTAATTTGATTTAGGTATTAGATGATTGAGGGCATATGTTTTGAACGGTTTTCAATTGATTTCATGTTTGTATAAAAGTTTTTAATGATGCAACGTCCATTTCACAAATCTATGGTTAAGAAACAACTTTACCTCTTATATACACGATCCAGGTTTTGAAAAATCATAGACCTAAGCTGTCATTTTTGACGTACGCATGGAAATTTTAGATAGAATTATTTCAATTTCTAGACAAGTTGTAGCAATTTTGTAAATTGATTTAGGTATTAGATGATTGAGGATACATGTTTTGAACTGTTTTGAATTGATTTCATGTTCAAAAAAAGTTTTAAGACCAAACGTCAATTTGACATATAGTTTGTTAAAGTATATAGTAAAACCAAGCAAAAATTGACCTCGGTGATAATATACAGTAAAACCAAAAAGAATTTACATTGTAAAAAAAATTAATCGAATAAAAAAAAATCGGAATTTATATTCCAGCGATATTCAACAGTTTAAAAAAAATAGAGAAAAATTACATTTTTTTACAGTAATTCCTAGACTTTGCTGATTTGATTTCATGTTCAAATAAAGTATAAAGACAAAACGTCAATTTGACAAATAGTCTGTTAAAGTATATAGTAAAACCAAGCAAAAATTGACCTCGGTGATAATATACAGTAATACCACAAAAAATCTACATTGTAAAAAAAAAATTAATCGAATAAAAAAATTTCAGAATTAATATTCCAGCGATTTTCAACAGTTTAAAATAATAGAGAAAAATTACATTTGTTTAAAGTAACTCTAGACTGCTAAATTGATGTCATGTTCAAATAAAGTTAAAATTTAACTATTCCGAATCACGTCGTGTTTGGTATCATATGAAAGAGCATTAAATGAACTTTTAAATGCAATTAGAAAAAATTGAAAATTCACGATAGGCAACTGTTTGAAAATTTAACTATTCCGAATCACGTCGTGTTTGGTATCATATGCAAGGGCATTTAAAGACCTTTCAAATGCAATTGGAAAAAAATAAAAATTTACGATAGGCAGTTGTTTGAAAATTCAACTATTCAGAATCACGTCATGTTTGGTATCATATGAAAGGGCATTAAAAGACCTTTTAAATGCAATTGGAAATAATTGAAAATTAACGATAGGCAACTGTTTAAAAATTCAACTATTCCGAATCATGTCGTGTTTGGTATAATATGAAAGGGCATTAAAAGACCTTTTAAATATAATTGGAAAAAATTTAAAATTTGCGATAGGCAATTGTTTGAAAATTCAACTATTCAGAATCATGCCGTGTTTGGTATCATATGAAAGGGCATTAAAAGACCTTTTAAATGCAATTGGAAAAAAATGAAAATTTATGATAGGCAGTTGTTTGAAAATTCAACTATTCAGAATCATGCCGTGTTTGGTATCATATGAAAGGGCATTAAAAGTACTTTCGAATGCAATATGAAAAAATTGTAAATTTACGATAGGCAACTGTTTGAAAATTCAACTATTCCGAATCATGTCGTGTTTGGTATCATATGAAAGGGCATTAAAAGACCTTTTAAAAACAATTGGAAAAAATTGAAAATTCACGATAGGCAACTGTTTGAAAATTCAACTATTCAGAATCATGTCCTGTTTGGTATCATATGAAAGGGCATTAAAAGACCTTTTAAATGCAATTGGAAAAAAATGAAAATTTATGATAGGCAGTTGTTTGAAAATTCAACTATTCAGAATCATGCCGTGTTTGGTATCATATGAAAGGGCATTAAAATTACTTTCGAATGCAATATGAAAAAATTGTAAATTTACGATAGGCAACTGTTTGAAAATTCAACTATTCCGAATCATGTCGCGTTTGGTATCATATGAAAGGGCATTAAAAGGCCTTTTAAAAACAATTGGAAAAAATTGAAAATTCACGATAGGCAACTGTTTGAAAATTCAACTATTCAGAATCATGTCGTGTTTGATATCATATGAAAGGGCATTAAAAGACCTTTTAAATGCAATTGGAAAAAAATGAAAATTTATGATAGGCAGTTGTTTGAAAATTCAACTATTCAGAATCATGCCGTGTTTGGTATTATATGAAAGGGCATTAAAAGTACTTTCGAATGCAATATGAAAAAATTGTAAATTTACGATAGGCAACTGTTTGAAAATTCAACTATTCCGAATCATGTCGTGTTTGGTATCATATGAAAGGGCATTAAAAGACCTTTTAAAAACAATTGGAAAAAATTGAAAATTCACGATAGGCAACTGTTTGAAAATTCAACTATTCAGAATCATGTCGTGTTTGGTATCATATGAAAGGGCATTAAAAGACCTTTTAAATGCAATTGGAAAAAAATGAAAATTTACGATAGGCAGTTGTTTGAAAATTCAACTATTCAGAATCATGCCGTGTTTGGTATCATATAAAAGGGCATTAAAAGACCTTTCAAATGCAATTGCAAAAAATTAAAATTTACGATAGGCAGTTGTTTGAAAATTCAAATATTCAGAATCACGTCATGTTTGGTATGATATGAAAGGGCATTAAAAGACCTTTTAAATGCAATTGGAAATAATTGAAAATTAACGATAGGCAACTGTTTGAAAATTCAACTATTCCGAATCATGTCGTGTTTGGTATCATATGAAAGGGCATTAAAAGAACTTTTAAATGTAATTGAAAAAAATGTAAAATTTGCGATAGGCAATTGTTTGAAAATTCAACTATTCAGAATCATGCCGTGTTTAGTATCATATGAAAGGACATTAAAAGTACTTTCGCATACAATATGAAAAAATTGAAAATTTACGATAGGCAGTTGTTTGAAAATTCAACTATTCAGAATCACGTCATGTTTGGTATCATATGAAAGGGCATTAAAAGACCTTTTAAATGCAATTGGAAAAAATTAAAAATTTACGATAGGCAACTATTTAAAAATTCAACTACATATTCAGAATCATATCGTGTTTGGTATCACATGAAAGGGCATTAAAAGACCTTTTAAATGTAATTGGAAAAATTTAAAATTTGCGATAGGCAATTGTTTGAAAATTCAATTATTCAGAATCATGCCGTGTTTGGTATCATATGAAAGGGCATTAAAAGTACTTTCGAATGCAATATGAAAAAATTGAAAATATACGATGGGCAACTGTTTAAAAATTCAACTATTCCGAATCATGTCGTGTTTGGTATCATATATGAAAGGGCATTAAAAGACCTTTTAAATGCAATTGGAAAAAATTTAAAATTTACGATAGGCATTTGTTTTAAAATTCAACTATTCAGAATCACGTCATGTTTGGTATCATATGAAAGGGCATTAAAAGACCTTTTAAATGCAATTGGAAATAATTGAAAATTTGCGATAAGCAACTGTTTAAAAATTCAACTATTCCGAATCATGTCGTGTTTGGTATCATATGAAAGGGCATTAAAAGAACATTTAAATGCAGTTGAAAAAAATTGAAAATATACGATAGGCAACTGTTTGAAAATTCAACTATTCCGAATCATGTCGTGTTTGGTATCATATGAAAGGGCATTAAAAGACCTTTTAAATGTAATTGGAAAAAATTGAAAATTTACGATAGGCAACTGTTTGAAAATTCAACTATTCAGAATCATGCCGTGTTTGGTATCATATGAAAGGGCATTAAAAGACCTTTCAAATGCAATTGGAAAAAATTTAAAATTTACGATAGGCAATTGCTTGAAAATACAACTATTCCGAATCATGTCGTGTTTTCCAACGATTTCCAACAGTTTTTCAAAAAGTTGAGAGAAAAAACTGATTTCATGTACATATAAAATATAAATGTGGAATTATCAGAAATGATGTCCGAAGAATTTTTCTTAGTTTAACAAAATCTTTTTGGAAATAAAACACGTATCTGATTGAAATTTTACGACTGTCAATGTGACAAATAGTTTTTAAAAGTATATAGTAAAACGAAGCAAAATTTGTCCTCGGCAGTAATATACAGTAGAATCAAAAAATATCTTTAGATGAGTAGAAGTACAGAAATAAAAAGTTTTAGAACGTAATTCAATTAAACCTTACTTCAGTGTCCGCGGAGCCTAGCGAAAAGGCCTGGCGTAGCCAGGCCGATCGCTAGTCCTATATACTAATCGGCTTAATTCACTATAGATTCATCTGGGCGGCAACCAGACTTTAGACACGGCTACAGCTTAAACGGTTCATGCGATTGTTGTGAATTTTTTTCTAAGATTTAAAGAATGTTTGGGACTAGTGCCTTTTGGGTATTTCAGATTTTTTGAAAGTACAGTCCGCTTGAAATTAACGACAAACTTTGCAAATTTTCTTGATCGAAACATTCACGCGTTGCTATGCATATGAAATTTGACCGCAAGCAGAAATTTTTCAGACCTGTCAATCACTTTTGACGTTTCACATGAAACATTTTTATATAAATATTTCAATTTCTAGACAAGTTGGAGACATTTTCTAATTTGATTTAGGTATTAGAGGATTGAGGACATATGTTTTGAACGGTTTTCAATTGATTTCATGTTTGTATAAAAGTTTTTAATGATGCAACGTCCATTTCACAAATCTATGGTTAAGAAACAACTTTACCTCTTATATACACGATCCAGGTTTTGAAAAATCATAGACCTAAGCTGTCATTTTTGACGTTACGCATGGAATTTTTCGATAGAATTATTTAAATTTCTAGACAAGTTGTAGCAATTTTGTAAATTGATTTAGGTATTAGATGATTGAGGATACATGTTTTGAACTGTTTTGAATTGATTTCATGTTCAAAACAAGTTTTAAGACCAAACGTCAATTTGACATATAGTTTGTTAAAGTATATAGTAAAACCAAGCAAAAATTGACCTCGGTGATAATATACAGTAAAACCAAAAAGAATCTACATTGTAAAAAAAAGTTAATAGAATAAAAAAATTTCAGAATTAATATTCCAGTGATTTTCAACAGTTTAAAAAAAAATTCAACTATTTCGAATCCACGTCATGTTTGGTATCATATGAAAGGGCATTAAAAGAACTGTTAAATGCAATTAGAAAAAATTTAAAATTCACGGTAGGCAACTGTTTGAAAATTTAACTATTCCGAATTACGTCGTGTTTGGTATCATATGAAAGGGCATTAAAAGACCTTTTAAATGCAATTGGAAAAAATTGAAAATTCACGATAGGCAACTGTTTGAAAATTCAACTATTCAGAATCATGTCGTGTTTGGTATCATATGAAAGAGCATTAAAATACCTTTTAAATGCAATTGAAAAAAATTAAAATTTACGATAGGCAATTGTTTGAAAATTCAACTATTCCAAATCATGTCGTGTTTGGTATCATATGAAAGGGCATTAAAAGACATTTTAAGTGCAATTTGAAAAAATTGAAAATTTACGATAGGCAACTGTTTGAAAATTCAACTATTCAGAATCATGTCGTGTTTAATATCATATGAAAGGGCATTAAAAGTACTTTCGAATGCAATTAGAAAAAATTGAAAATTTACGATAGGCAACTGTTTGAAAATTCAACTATTCCGAATCATGTCGTGTTTAATATCATATGAAAGGGCATTAAAAGTACTTTCGAATGCAATTAGAAAAAATTGAAAATTTACGATAGGCAACTGTTTGAAAATTCAACTATTCCGAATCATGTCGTGTTTGGTATCATATGAAAGAGCATTAAAATACCTTTTAAATGCAATTGAAAAAAAATTAAAATTTACGATAGGCAATTGTTTGAAAATTCAACTATTCCAAATCATGTCGTGTTTGGTATCATATGAAAGGGCATTAAAAGACATTTTAAGTGCAATTTGAAAAAATTGAAAATTTACGATAGGCAACTGTTTGAAAATTCAACTATTCAGAATCATGTCGTGTTTAATATCATATGAAAGGGCATTAAAAGTACTTTCGAATGCAATTAGAAAAAATTGAAAATTTACGATAGGCAACTGTTTGAAAATTCAACTATTCCGAATCATGTCGTGTTTGATATCATATGAAAGGGCATTAAAAGTACTTTCGAATGCAATTAGAAAAAAATTAAAATTTACGATAGGCAACTGATTGAAAATTCAACTATTCCGAATCATGTCGTGTTTGGTATCATATGAAAGGGCATTAAAAGAACTTAGAAATGCAGTTGGAAAAAATTGAAAATATACGATAGGCAACTGTTTAAAAATTCAACTATTCAGAATCATGTCGTGTTTGGTATCATATGAAAGGGCATTTAAAGACCTTTCAAATGCAATTGGAAAAATTAAAAATTTACGATGGGTAATTGTTTGAAAATTCAACTATTCCGAATCATGTTGTGTTTGGTATCATATGAAAGGGCATTAAAAGACCTTTTAAATGCAATTGGAAAAAATTGAAAATTTACGATAGGCAACTGTTTGAAAATTCTACTACTCAGAATCATGTCGTGTTTAATATCATATGAAAGGGCATTAAAAGTACTTTCGAATGCAATTAGAAAAAATTGAAAATTTACGATAGGCAACTGTTTGAAAATTCAACTATTCCGAATCATGTCGTGTTTGGTATCATATGAAAGGGCATTAAAAGACATTTTAAATGCAATTTGAAAAAATTTAAAATTTACGATAGGCAACTGTTTGAAAATTCAACTATTCCGAATCATGTCGTGTTTGGTATCATATGAAAGGGCATTAAAAGACCTTTTAAATGTAATTGGAAAAAAATTAAAATTTGCGATAGGCAATTGTTTGAAAATTCAACTATTCAGAATCATGCCGTGTTTGGTATCATATGAAAGGGCATTAAAAGTACTTTCGAATGCAATATGAAAAAATTGAAAATTTACGATAGGCAACTGTTTGAAAATTCAACTATTCCGAATCATGTCGTGTTTGGTATCATATGAAAGGGCATTAAAAGAACTTTTAAATGCAGTTGGAAAAAATTGAAAATATACGATAGGCAGTTGTTTGAAAATTCAACTATTCAGAATCATGTCGTTTTTGGTATCATATGAAAGGGCATTTAAAGACCTTTCAAATGCAATTGGAAAAAATTAAAATTTACGATAGGCAGTTGTTTTAAAATTCAACTATTCAGAATCACGTCATGTTTGGTATCATATGAAAGGGCATTAAAAGACCTTTCAAATGCAATTGGAAATAATTGAAAATTTACGATAGGCAACTGTTTAAAAATTCAACTATTCCGAATCATGTCGTGTTTGGTATCATATGAAAGGGCATTAAAAGATCTTTCAAATGCAATTGGAAAAAATTAAAAATTTACGATAGGCAGTTGTTTGAGAATTCAACTATTCCGAATCATGTCGTATTTGGTATCATATGAAAGGGAATTAAAAGACCTTTTAAATGCAATTGGAAATAATTGAAAATTCACGATAGGCAACTGTTTGAAAATTCAACTATTCCGAATCATGTCGTGTTTGGTATCATATGAAAGGGCATTAAAAGACCTTTCAAATGCAATTAGAAAAAATTAAAAATTTACGATAGGCAACTGTTTGAAAATTCAACTATTCAGAATCATGTCGTGTTTGGTATCATATGAAAGGGCATTAAAAGACCTTTCAAATGCAATTAGAAAAAATTAAAAATTTACGATAGGCAACTGTTTGAAAATTCAACTATTCAGAATCATGTCGTGTTTGGTATCATATGAAAAGGCATTAAAAGAGCTTTCAAATGCAATTGGAAAAAATTTAAAATTTACGATAGGAAGTTGTTTGAGAATTCAACTATTCCGAATCATGTCGTGTTTGGTATCATATGAAAGGGCTTTAAAACACCTTTCAAATGCAATTGGAACAAATTGAAAATTCACGATAGGCAACTGTTTGAAAATTCAACTATTCCGAATCATGTCGTGTTTGGTATCATATGAAAGGGCATTAAACGATCTTTCAAATGCAATTAGAAAAAATTAAAAATTTACGATAGGCAACTGTTTGAAAATTCAACTATTCAGAATCATGTCGTGTTTGGTATCATATGAAAAGGCATTAAAAGACCTTTCAAATGCAATTGGAAAAAATTTAAAATTTACGATAGGCAATTGTTTGAAATTCAACTATTCCGAATCATGTCGTGTTTGGTATCATATGAAAGGGCATTAAAAGATCTTTCAAATGCAATTGGAAAAAATTAAAAATTTACGATAGGCAGTTGTTTGAGAATTCAACTATTCCGAATCATGTCGTGTTTGGTACCATATGAGAGGGCATTAAAACACCTTTCAAATGCAATTGGAAAAACTTAAAATTTACGACAGGCAATTGTTTGAAAATTCAACTATTCAGAATCATGCCGTGTTTGGTATCATATGAAAGGGCATTAAAAGTACTTTCGAATGCAATATGAAAAAATTGAATATTTACGATAGGCAACTGTTTGAAAATTAAACTATTCCGAATCATGTCGTGTTTGGTATCGTATGAAAGGGCATTAAAAGACCTTTTATACGCAATTGGAAAAAATTGAAAATTTACGATAGGCAACTGTTTGAAAATTCAACTATTCCGAATCATGTCGTGTTTGGTATCATATGAAAGGGCATTAAAAGACCTTTTATATGCAATTGGAAAAAATTGAAAATTTACGATAGGCAAGTGTTTGAAAATTCAACTATTCCGAATCATGTCGTGTTTAGTATCATATTAAAGGGCATTAAAAGACCTTTCAAATGCAATTGGAAAAAATTTAAAATTTACGATAGGCAGTTGTTTGAAAATTCAACTATTCAGAATCACGTCATGTTTGGTATCATATGAAAGGGCATTAAAAGATCTTTTAAATGCAATTGGAAATAATTGAAAATTTACGATAGGCAACTGTTTAAAAATTCAACTATTCCGAATCATCTCGTATTTGGTATCATATGAAAGGGCATTAAAAGACCTTTTAAATCTAATTGGAAAAAATTTAAAATTTGCGATAGGCAATTGTTTGAAAATTCAATTATTCAGAATCATGCCGTGTTTGGTATCATATGAAAGGGCATTAAAAGTACTTTCGAATGCAATATGAAAAAATTGAAAATTTACGATAGGCAACTGTTTGAAAATTCAACTATTCAGAATCATGTCGTGTTTGGTGTCATATGAAAGGGCATTAAAAGTACTTTGGAATGTAATAAGAAAAAATTGAAAATATACGATAGGCAACTGTTTGAAAATTCAATTATTCAGAATCATGTCGTGTTTTGTATCATATGAAAGGGCATTTAAAGACCTTTCAAATGCAATTGGAAAAAATTAAAAATTTACGATAGCCAATTTTTTTTAAATACAACTATTCCGAATCATGTCGTGTTTGGTATCATATGAAAGGGCATTAAAAGACCTTTCAAATGCAATTGGAAAAAATTTAAAATTTACGATAGGAAGTTGTTTGAGAATTCAACTATTCCGAATCATGTCGTGTTTGGTATCATATGAAAGGGCTTTAAAACACCTTTCAAATGCAATTGGAACAAATTGAAAATTCACGATAGGCAACTGTTTGAAAATTCAACTATTCCGAATCATGTCGTGTTTGGTATCATATGAAAGGGCATTAAACGATCTTTCAAATGCAATTAGAAAAAATTAAAAATTTACGATAGGCAACTGTTTGAAAATTCAACTATTCAGAATCATGTCGTGTTTGGTATCATATGAAAAGGCATTAAAAGACCTTTCAAATGCAATTGGAAAAAATTTAAAATTTACGATAGGCAATTGTTTGAAATTCAACTATTCCGAATCATGTCGTGTTTGGTATCATATGAAAGGGCATTAAAAGATCTTTCAAATGCAATTGGAAAAAATTAAAAATTTACGATAGGCAGTTGTTTGAGAATTCAACTATTCCGAATCATGTCGTGTTTGGTACCATATGAGAGGGCATTAAAACACCTTTCAAATGCAATTGGAAAAACTTAAAATTTACGACAGGCAATTGTTTGAAAATTCAACTATTCAGAATCATGCCGTGTTTGGTATCATATGAAAGGGCATTAAAAGTACTTTCGAATGCAATATGAAAAAATTGAATATTTACGATAGGCAACTGTTTGAAAATTAAACTATTCCGAATCATGTCGTGTTTGGTATCGTATGAAAGGGCATTAAAAGACCTTTTATACGCAATTGGAAAAAATTGAAAATTTACGATAGGCAACTGTTTGAAAATTCAACTATTCCGAATCATGTCGTGTTTGGTATCATATGAAAGGGCATTAAAAGACCTTTTATATGCAATTGGAAAAAATTGAAAATTTACGATAGGCAAGTGTTTGAAAATTCAACTATTCCGAATCATGTCGTGTTTAGTATCATATTAAAGGGCATTAAAAGACCTTTCAAATGCAATTGGAAAAAATTTAAAATTTACGATAGGCAGTTGTTTGAAAATTCAACTATTCAGAATCACGTCATGTTTGGTATCATATGAAAGGGCATTAAAAGATCTTTTAAATGCAATTGGAAATAATTGAAAATTTACGATAGGCAACTGTATAATAATTCAACTATTCCGAATCATCTCGTATTTGGTATCATATGAAAGGGCATTAAAAGACCTTTTAAATCTAATTGGAAAAAATTTAAAATTTGCGATAGGCAATTGTTTGAAAATTCAATTATTCAGAATCATGCCGTGTTTGGTATCATATGAAAGGGCATTAAAAGTACTTTCGAATGCAATATGAAAAAATTGAAAATTTACGATAGGCAACTGTTTGAAAATTCAACTATTCAGAATCATGTCGTGTTTGGTGTCATATGAAAGGGCATTAAAAGTACTTTGGAATGTAATAAGAAAAAATTGAAAATATACGATAGGCAACTGTTTGAAAATTCAATTATTCAGAATCATGTCGTGTTTTGTATCATATGAAAGGGCATTTAAAGACCTTTCAAATGCAATTGGAAAAAATTAAAAATTTACGATAGCCAATTTTTTTTAAATACAACTATTCCGAATCATGTCGTGTTTGGTATCATATGAAAGGGCATTAAAAGACCTTTCAAATGCAATTGGAAAAAATTTAAAATTTACGATAGGCAATTGTTTGAAAATTCAACTATTCCGAATCATGTCATATTTGGTATCATATGAAAGGGCATTAAAAGAGCTTTTAAATGCAATTGGAAAAAAATTAAAATTTACGAGAGGCAACTGTTTGAAAATTCAATTATTCCGAATCATGTCGTGTTTGGTATCAAATGAAAGGGCATTAAAAGACCTTTTAAATGTAATTGGAAAAAATTTAAAATTTACGATAGGCAGTTGTTTGAATTTTCAACAATTCAGAATCACGTCATGTTTGGTATCATATGAAAGGGCATTAAAAGACCTTTGAAATGCAATTGGAAATAATTGAAAATTTACGATAGGCAACTGTTTAAAAATTCAACTATTCCGAATCATGTCGTGTTTGGTATCAAATGAAAGGGCATTAAAAGACCTTTTAAATGTAATTGGAAAAAATTTAAAATTTACGATAGGCAATTGTTTGAAAATTCGACTATTCCGAATCATGTCATATTTGGTATCATATGAAAGGGCATTAAAAGAGCTTTTAAATGCAATTGGAAAAAAATGAAAATTCACGAGAGGCAACTGTTTGAAAATTCAATTATTCCGAATCATGTCGTGTTTGGTATCACATGAAAGGGCATTAAAGGACCTTTTCAATGCAATTGGAAAAAATTTAAAATTTACGATAGGCAACTGTTTGAAAATTCAACTATTCCGAATCATGTCGTATTTGGTATCATATGAAAGGGCATTAAAAGACCTTTTAAATGCAATTGGAAAAAATTGAAAATTCACGATAGGCACTTGTTTGAAAATTCAACTATTCAGAATCACGTCGTGTTTGGTATCATATGAAAGGGCATTAAAAGATCTTTTAAATGCAATTGGAAATAATTGAAAATTTACGATAGTCAACTGTATAAAAATTCAACTATTCCGAATCATCTCGTATTTGGTATCATATGAAAGGGCATTAAAAGACCTTTTAAATCTAATTGGAAAACATTGAAAATTTACGATAGGCAACTGTTTGAAAATTCAACTATTCAGAATCATGTCGTGTTTGGTGTCATATGAAAGGGCATTAAAAGTACTTTGGAATGCAATAAGAAAAAATTTAAAATTTACGATAGGCAATTGTTTGAAAATTCAACTATTCCGAATCATGTCGTGTTTAGTATCATATGAAAGGGCATTAAAAGACCTTTCAAATGCAATTGGAAAAAATTAAAAATTTGCGATAGGCAATTGTTTGAAAATTCAACTATTCAGAATCATGCCGTGTTTGGTATCATATGAAAGGGCATTAAAAGTACTTTCGAATGCAATATGAAAAAATTGAAAATTTACGATAGGCAACTGTTTGAAAATTCAACTATTCAGAATCATGTCGTGTTTGGTGTCATATGAAAGGGCATTAAAAGTACTTTGGAATGCAATAAGAAAAAATTGAAAATTTACGATAGGCAACTGTTTGAAAATTCAACTATTCCGAATCATAACGTGTTTGGTATCATATGAAAGGGCATTAAAAGAACTTTTAAATGCAGTTCGAAAAAATTGAAAATATATGATAGGCAACTGTTTGAAAATTCAACTATTCAGAATTATGTCGTGTTTTGTATCATATGAAAGGGCATTTAAAGACCTTTCAAATACAATTGGAAAAAATTAAAAATTTACGATAGGCAGTTGTTTGAAAATTCAACAATTCAGAATCACGTCATGTTTGGTATCATATGAAAGGGCATTAAAAGACCTTTTAAATGCAATTGGAAATAATTGAAAATTTACGATAGGCAACTGTTTAAAAATTCAACTATTCCGAATCATGTCGTGTTTTCCAACGATTTCCAACAGTTTTTCAAAAAGATAAGATAAAAAATTTTACTGATTTCATGTACTTATAAAATATAAATGTGGAACTATCAGAAATGATGTCCGAAGAATTTTTCTTAGTTTAACAAAATCTTTTTGGAAATAAAACACGTATCTGATTGAAATTTTACGACTGTCAATGTGACAAATAGTTTTTAAAAGTATATAGTAAAACAAAGCAAAATTTGTCCTCGGCAGTAATATACAGTAAATATCTTTAGATGAGCAGAAGTACAGAAATAAAAAGTTTTAGATCGTAATTCAATTAAACCTTACTTCAGTGTCCGCGGAGCCTAGCGAAAAGGCCTGGCAAAGCCAGGCCGAACGCTAGTCCTATATACTAATCAGCTTAATTCACTATAGATTCATCTGGGCGGCAACCAGACTTTAGACAAGGCTACAGCTTAAACGGTTTGTGCGATTGTTGTGAATTTTTTTCCAGGATTTAAAGAATGTTTGGGACTAGTGCCTTTTGGGTATTTCAGATTTTTCGCAAGTATAGTCCGCGTGAAATTAATGAAAAACTTGGCAAAATTTCAAGAATCGAAGCATGCACGCGTTGCTTTGCATATGAAATTTGACCGCAAGCAGAAATTTTTCAGACCTGTCAATCACTTTTGACGTTTCACGTGAAACATTTTTACATTAATATTTCAATTTCTAGACAAGTTGGAGACATTTTCTAATTTGATTTAGGTATTAGAAGATTGAGGACATATGTTTTGAACGGTTTTCTATTGATTTAATGTTTGTATAAAAGTTTTTAATGATGAATCGTCCAGTTGACAAATCTATGGTTAAGAAACAACTTTACCTCTTATATACACGATCCAGGTTTTGAAAAATCATAGACCTAAGCTGTCATTTTTGACGTTACGCATGGAAATTTTAGATAGAATTATTTCAATTTCTAGACAAGTTGTAGCAATTTTGTAAATTGATTTAGGTATTAGACTAGCGGTCGCCCTGGCTTCGCCAGGCCTCACGCTAGCTCCGCGGACCCTGAAGAAGAACTCACTTTTGTAGGACAGTTGACACGCGAGCTCTTCAAAAGACCTTTCATTTGATACTAAACACGAAGAATTTTGAAGCATTTTCACTAAAACAATTGAGGATCTAAAATTATTAAATTTTGTACGCGAACCCTTTAAAAAATCTTTCTTTTTGATACAAACGCGATAGGTCAAATTTCAACTTTTTTATTTCATTACAATTTTCTTCTAAAGCCTTTTTATACGATACCAATACTTTAAGTTTGAAACAGTTGACGGTTGTAAAATTATTATTTTTTTATTTCATTTGAACTTTCTTTCAAAACTCTTTCATATCACATCAAACTCGGCATGACTCGGAATACTTTGAATTTGAAACAATTAACAGTTGTAATATTTAATTTTTTTCGAATACTTTAAATTTAAAACAATTGACGGTTGAAATATATATTTTTTATTTCGTCTGAAAGTTCTTCTAAATCCCGTTCATATGATATCAAACACAATATGATATGGAACACTTTAGGTTTAAAACAATTGAAGGTCGTAAAATTTCAAATACGTGTGTTATTTTCGAAAACATTTTGCTAAACTAACTTGTTATAAGAATTTGTTTATTGACACAATTGTTTATTTGTAGATATTATAAATAATTTTTGAAAAAGCAATGAGCGTTCGCCGGGATTTGAACCCAGAACCTTTCACTCGCATGGTGACTGCTCTAGCATTTCTTCAACTAAACGTTGCACGAAAGGCATGAGTATTCGCCGAGTGTTTGTAGTTCAATTGCAGTCACCATGCGAGTGAAAGGTTCTGGGTTCAAATTCCGGCGAACGCTCATTGCTTTTTCAAAAACTAACTTTTTAATTATTTTATATAAAGGTTCGTCTCGAGCTCTTTCATATGATACCAAACATGGCATAATACTTTAAGTTTGAAATAATTGACAGTCTTAAAATTTCAATCAAATACGTGTTTTATTTCCGAAAAGATTTTGCTAATCTATTAAAAATCCGTTGGATGTAATTTTTGATAGTTCCACATTTTTTTATAGAATTTATTAAGTTTGAAATAATTACCTATATCGTAAAATTTCTACTTTTTATATTTCATCTGAAAGTTCTTTTAAAGCCCTTCAATATGACACTAAACACGGTATGATTCAGAATACTTTAAGTTTAAGTAACATTTGCTTATTATAAAATTTCAACTTTTTTCATTTATCTGAAAGTTCTTCTAAAGCCCTTTAATATGACGCCAAACACGATAGGTTTTGTAGCAATTTCACTGAAATAATTGCCGATTTAAAATATTATAATTTTGCCCACATGCCCTTTAAAATAACTTTCGTATTACCGATAGAAAATTTAAGTGCTCAAATGATTCCAATTCGAGTTTTTTTAGTTTTTTTTAATTGTGCTCTGCCGTGAATAAAATTTGCTTGGTTTTACTGTATATTATTACTGGAGACAAATTTGGTTGAGTTTACCTGTATACTTTATATAACTTGTCAATTTGACGTTGTGTTTTAGTGGACTGTCAAAAATTTTCTTTTTAAATACACATATATAAAATGCTCGATGATAATAAAAACGTTGCCTCATTCCCCCAATATGTGTAAAATATTTCAAAAGTTGTCTAAAAAATTAAATACTTCAATAATTGTTAATTAAAAATGCGATATGTCCACATACAAATGTCAAAATTAGAGTAGGTGTTCTTTTTTAAAATTTCAAAGCCTCCACACTCTTTGTCTGTATATTTTATAAAACTTTTCAATTTGACGTTTTGAATTAAAACCAACTTCATAGTGGACTGTTAAAAATTTTCTTTTTAAATACACATATTTGAAATTTGTAATTATAATAGAAACGTCACCTCAGTCCCCCAATGTGCGTAAAATATTTCAAAACTACTATAAAACATTTAATTTTTAAATAATTTATAATTAAAAATGCGACATGTTCATTGACAAATGTCAAAGTGACGTTTGATGTTCTTCTTAAAAATTTCAAAGCCTCCACACTCTTAGTTGATTTTGCCCCAAAAACGCATGTTTTTTCAAGTTTTCTCGCACATCATGTGCACGAAAAATCTGAGACTATCAAAAGGCACTCCCCATGAATGACCCCGATCAAATAAAAAAAGTTGTAAATAAATCGGATAAACCGTCTAGGCTGTAAAAATGTCAGACTGATCGTGATGAAACTATATATAGGGAATTAAGCCGTTTAGTATATAAGACTAGCGGTCGCCCTGGCTTCGCCAGGCCTCACGCTAGCTCCGCGGACCCTGAAGTAGAATTCACTTTTGTAAGACAGTTGACACAATATAAATGCAATTATTACAAATCTAAAACATTTCTGCGTATCATTCCACCCAAAGACCTTTTAATTGATACTAAACACAATAGGTTCCGAAGATCTTTCACTAAAACAACTGACGATTGGAAAAAATCCAATTATGCACGCGAGACCTTTCATTTGATACTAATCACGAAGAATTTTGATGCATTTTCACTAAAACAATTGAAGATCTATAAGTATTAAATTTTGTACGCGAACCCTTCAAAAAATCTTTCTTTTTGATAAAAACGCGATAGGTTTAAAACACTTTCACGAGAACAATTGTACATTTTGCTAAACTATTAAAAATATTTTGGACATCATTTTTTATAATGTTCTACATTTATATTTTATATGTACATGAAATCAACTGAAATTTTCTCTAAACTGTTTTGAAAAACTGTTGGAAATCGCTGAAATATACTTTTTTGCATTGTAGAATGCTGCTGTCAATTTTCTTTTTTTTCTAAATGTATATTATTACCGCACACAAATTTTGCTTTGTTTTATTACATACTTTTAAAAAATATTTGTCAAGTTGACGTTTTGTCTTAAAAATTTTTACGCTAGCCCTTCAAAAAATCTTCCATTTGATACCAAACACGGTAAGCACTTTCACTTAAACAATTGCCAATCGTAAAATATTTAATTTTGTACGCGAGCTCTTCAAAAGACCTTTCATTAGAAACCAAACACGATAGATTGTTAAGCACTTTCACTGAAACAATTGCCGATCAAAATTAAATTAAATGCTACATGAAAACACTTCAAAAGACATTTCATTCGATATCAAACACGATAGGTTTCAAAGCAATATCACTAAAACAATTGCGGATCGAAAAAAAAATAATTTTGCACGCGATCCCTTTAAAAGATTTTTTATTTGATACCAAAAACGGCATCGTTCGAAATATTTTTTGCTTAAAACAATTTTCATATGACATTAAACACGGCATTAATCCGAATATTTGAAATTTGAAACAACTGATAATCGTAAAGTCTTAATTTTTTTATTTCGTCTGAAAGTTCTTCTAAAGCCCTTTCATATGATATCAAACACGATTTGATTCGGAATACTTTAAGCTTAGAACAATTGACGGTCGTAAAATTTCAATCAAATACGTGTTTTATTTCCGAAAACATTTTGCTAAATTAACTTTTTTTTATTTCATCTGAAAGTTCTTCTAACGCTATTTCATATGCTCTAGCATTTCTTCAACTAAAGGTTGCACGAAAGGCATGAGTATTCGCCGAGTGTTTGTAGCTCAATTGGTTAGAGCAGTCACCATGCGAGTGAAAGTTTCTGGGTTCAAAATCCGGCGAACGCTCATTGCTTTTTCAAAAACTAACTGTTTAATTATTTTATCTAAAGGTTCGGCTAAAACCCTTTCATATGATGATGAAATAATTGACAGTCTTAAAATTTCAATCAAATACGTGTTTTATTTCCGAAAAGATTTTGCTAATCTATTAAAAATCCGTTGGATGTAATTTTTGATAGTTTCACATTTTTTTATAGAATTTATTAAGTTTTTGTTTTAGTGAACTGTCTAAAATTTTCTTTTTAAATACACATATATAAAATGCTTAATGATAATAAAAACGTAGCCTCATTCCCCCAATATGTGTAAAATATATCAAAAGTAGTCTAAAAAATTAAATACTTCAATAATTGTTAATTAAAAATGCGATATGTCCACATACAAATGTCAAAATTAGAGTAGGTGTTCTTTTTTAAAATTTCAAAGCCTCCACACTCTTTGTCTGTATATTTTATAAAACTTGTCAATTTGACGTTTTGAATTAAAACCAACTTCATAGTGGACTGTTAAAAATTTTCTTTTTAAATACACATATTTGAAATTTGTAATTATAATAGAAACGTCCCCTCAGTCCCCCAATGTGCGTAAAATATTTCAAAACTACTCTAAAACATTTAATATTTAAATAATTTATAATTAAATATGCGACATGTCCACAGACAAATGTCAAAATTACAGTAGATGTTCATCTTAAAAATGTCAAAGCCTCCACACTCTTAGTTGAAAATGCATGTTTTTTCAAGTTTTCTCGCACATCATGTGCACGAAAAATCTGAGACTATCAAAAGGCACTCCCCATAAGTAATCCCTATCAAATAAAAAAAGTTTCAATGAAATCGGATAAACCGTCTAGGCTGTAAAAATGTCAGACTGATCGTGATGAAACTATATATAGGGAATTAAGCCGTTTAGTATATAAGACTAGCGGTCGCCCTGGCTTCGCCAGGCCTCACGCTAGCTCCGCGGACCCTGAAGTAGAATTCACTTTTGTAGGACAGTTGACACGCGAGCTCTTCAAAAGACCTTTCATTTGATACTAAACACGAAGAATTTTGATGCATTTTCACTAAAACAATTGAGGATCTAAAATTATTAAATTTTGTACGCGAACCCTTTAAACAATCTTTCTTTTTGATACAAACGTTATAGGTCAAATTTCAACTTTTTTATTTCATTACAATTATCTTCTAAAGCCTTTTTATACACCAATACTTTAAGTTTGAAACAGTTGACGGTTGTAAAATATTTTTTTTTATTTCATTTGCTAAATTAACTTTTTATAAGAATTTGTTTATTGACACAATTGTTTGTTTGTAGATATTATAAATAATTTTTGAAAAAGCAATGAGCGTTCGCCGGGATTTGAATCCAGAACCTTTCACTCGCATGGTGACTGTTCTAGCATTTCTTCAACTAAACGTTGCACGAAAGACATGAGTATTCGCCGAGTGTTTGTAGCTCAATTGGTTAGTGCAGTCACCATGCGAGTGAAAGGGTCTGGGTTCAAATTCCGGCGAACGCTCATTGCTTGTTCAAAAACTAACTTTTTAATTATTTTATCTAAAGGTTCGTCCAAAGCCCTTTCATATGATACCAAACATGGCATAATTCGGAATACTTTAAGTTTGAAATAATTGACAGTCGTAAAATTTCAATCAAATACGTGTTTTATTTCCGAAAAGATTTTGCTAATCTATTAAAAATCCGTTGGATGTAATTTTTGAAAGTTCCACATTTTTTTATAGAATTTATTAAGTTTGAAACAATTACCTATCGTAAAATTTCATCTTTTTATATTTCATCTGAAAGTTGTTTTAAAGCCCTTCAATATGACACTAAACACGGTACGATTCAGAATACTTTAAGTTTGAAACTATTGACAGTCGTAAAATTTCAACTTTTTCTTTATTTCATATGAAAGTTCTTCTAAAGCCCTTTCATATGACACCCAACACAATATGATTCGAAATACTTTATGTTAGAAACATTTGCTTATTATAAAATTTCAACTTTTTTCATTTATCTGAAAGTTCTTCTAAAGCCCTTTAATATGACGCCAAACACGATAGGTTTTGTAGCAATTTCACTGAAATAATTGCCGATTGAAAATATTATAATTTTGCCCACATGCCCTTTAAAATAACTTTCGTATTACCGATAAAAAATTTAAGTGCTCAAATGATTCCAATTCGAGTTTTCTATTTTTTTTTTAATTGTACTCGGTCGTGGATAAAATTTGCTTGGTGTTACTGTATATTATTACTGGAGTCAAATTTTGTTGGATATACCTGTATACTTATATAACTTGTCAATTCGACGTTTTGTTTTAGTGGACTGTCAAAATTTTTCTTTTTAAATACACATATATAAAATGCGTAATGATAATAAAAACGTTCCCTCATTCCCCCAATATGTGTAAAATATATCAAAAGTTATCTAAAAAATTTAATACTTCAATAATTGTTAATTAAAAATGCGATATGTCCACATATAAATGTCAAAATTAGAGTAGGTGTTCTTTTTTAAAATTTCAAAGCCTCCACACTCTTTGTCTGTATATATTTTATAAAACTTGTCAATATGACGTTTTGAATTAAAACCAACTTCATAGTGGACTGTTAAAAATTTTCTTTTTAAATACACATATTTGAAATTTGTAATTATAATAAAAACGTCCCCTCAGTCCCCTAATGTGCGTAAAATATTTCAAAACTACTCTAAAACATTTAATATTTAAATAATTTATAATTAAAAATGCGACATGTCCACTGACAAACGTCAAAGTGACAGTAGATGTTCTTCTTAAAAATGTCAAAGCCTCCACACTCTTAGTTGAAAATGCATGTTTTTTCAAATTTTCTCGCACATCATGTGCACGAAAAATCTGAGACTATCAAAAGGCACTCCCCATAAGTAATCCCGATCAAATAAAAAAAGTTTCAATTAAATCGGATAAACCGTCTAGGCTGTAAAAATGTCAGACTGATCGTGATGAAACTATATATAGGGAATTAAGCCGTTTAGTATATAAGATGATTGAGGATACATGTTTTGAACTGTTTTGAATTGATTTCATGTTCAAATAAAGTTTTAAGACAAAACGTCAATTTGACAAATAGTTTGTTAAAGTATATAGTAAAACCAAGCAAAAATTGACCTCGGTAATAATATACAGTAAAACCAAAAAAAAATCTACATTTTTAAAAAAAGTTAAACGAATAAAACAATATTAAAATTAATATTTCAGCGATTTTCCACAGTTTAGAAAAAAAAGATAGAAAAATTACATTTTTTGACAGTAACTATAAACTTTGCTGAATTGATTTCATGTTCAAATAAAGTTTTAAGACAAAACTTCAATTTGACAAATAGTCTTTTAAAGTATATAGCAAAACCAAGCAAAAATTGACCTCGGTGATAATATACAGTAAAACCAAAAAGAATCTACATTGTAAAAAAAAGTTAATCGAATAAAAAAATTTCAGAATTAATATTCCAGCGATTTTCAACAGTTTAAAAAAAAATACATATGAAAGGGCATTAAAAGACCTTTTAAATGCAATGTGAAAAAATTTAAAATTTACGATAGGCAATTGTTTGAAAATACAACTATTCCGAATCATGTCGTGTTTGGTATCATATGAAAGGGCATTAAAAGACCTTTTAAATGCAATTGGAAAAAATTAAAAATTAACGATATGCAACTGTTTCAAAATTCAACTATTCAGAATCATGTCGTGTTTGGTATCACATGAAAGGGCATTAAAAGACCTTTCAAATGCAATTGGAAAAAATTAAAAATTTACGATAGGCAATTGTTTGAAAATACAACTATTCCGAGTCATGTCGTGTTTGGTATCATATGAAAGGGCATTAAAAGACCTTTGAAATGCAATTGGAAAAAATTGAAAATTTACGATAGGCAATTGTTTGAAAATACAATTATTCCGAATCATGTCGTGTTTGGTATCATATGAAAGGGCATTAAATGAACTTATATATGCAGTTGGAAAAAATTGAAAATATACGATAGGAAACTGTTTAAAAATTCAACTATTCAGAATCATGTCATGTTTGGTATCACATGAAAGGGCATTTAAAGACCTTTCAAATGCAATTGGAAAAAATTAAAAATTTACGATGGGCAATTGTTTGAAAATTCAACTCTTCCGAATCATGTCGTGTTTGGTATCATATGAAAGGGCATTAAAAGACCTTTTAAATGCAACTGGAAAAATTGAAAATTTACGATAGGCAACTGTTTGAAAATTCAACTATTCCGAATCATGTCGTGTTTGGTATCATATGAAAGGGCATTAAAAGACCTTTCAAATGCAATTGGAAAAAATTTAAAATTTACGATATACAATTGTTTGAAAATACAACTATTCCGAGTCATGTCGTGTTTGGTATCATATGAAAGGGCATTAAAAGACCTTTGAAATGCAATTGGAAAAAATTGAAAATTTACGATAGGCAATTGTTTGGAAATTCAACTATTCCGAATCATGTCGTGTTTGGTATCATATGAAAGGGCATTAAAAGACCTTTTAAATGCAATTGGAAAAAATTAAAAATTTACAATATGCAACTGTTTAAAAATTCAACTATTCAGAATCATGTCATGTTTGGTATCATATGAAAGGGCATTTAAAGACCTTTTAAATGCAATTGGAAAAAATTAAAAATTTACGATGGGCAATTGTTTGAAAATTCAACTCTTCCGAATCATGTCGTATTTGGTATCATATGAAAGGGCATTAATAGATATTTTAAATTCAATTTGAAAAAATTGAAAATTTACGATAGGCAACTGTTTGAAAATTCAACTATTCAGAATCATGTCGTGTTTGGTATCATATGAAAGGGCATTAAATGAACTTATAAATGCAGTTGGAAAAAATTGAAAATATACGATAGGCAACTGTTTAAAAATTCAACTATTCAGAATCATGTCATGTTTGGTATCATATGAAAGGGCATTTAAAGACCTTTCAAATGCAATTGGAAAAAATTAAAAATTTACGATGGGCAATTGTTTGAAAATTCAACTCTTCCGAATCATGTCGTGTTTGGTATCATATGAAAGGGCATTAAAAGATATTTTAAATTCAATTTGAAAAATTGAAAATTTACGATAGGCAACTGTTTGAAAATTCAACTATTCAGAATCATGTCGTGTTTAATATCATATGATAGGGCATTAAAAGTACTTTCGAATGCAATTAGAAAAAATTGAAAATTTACCATAGGCAACTGTTTGAAAATGCAACTATTCCGAATCATGTCGTGTTTGGTATCGTATGAAAGGTCATTAAAAGAACTTATAAATGCAGTTGGTAAAAATGGAAAATATACGATAGGCAACTGTTTGAAAATTAAACTATTCAGAATCATGTCGTGTTTGGTATCATATGAAAGGGCATTTAAAGACCTTTCAAATGCAATTTAAAAAAAATAAAAATTTACGATAGGCAACTGTTTAAAAATTCAACTATTCAGAATCACGTCATGTTTGGTATCATATGAAAGGGTATTAAAAGACCTTTTAAATGCAATTGGAAATAATTGAAAATTTACGATAGGCATTTGTTTGAAAATTCAAATATTCCGAATCATGTCGTGTTTGGTATCATATGAAAGGACTTTAAAAGACCTTTTAAATGCAATTGGAAAAAAGTTAAAATTTGCGATAGGCAATTGTTTGAAAATTCAACTATTCAGAATCATGCCGTGTTTGGTATCATATGAAAGGGCATTAAAAGTACTTTCGAATGCAATATGAAAAAAATTGAAAATTTTCGATAGGCAACTGTTTGAAAATTCAACTATTCCAAATCATGTCGTGTTTGGTATCATATGAAAGGGCATTAAAAGACCTTTTAAATGCAATTGGAAAAAATTGAAAATTCACGATAGGCAACTGTTTGAAAATTCAACTATTCCGAATCATGTCGTGTTTGGTATCATATGAAAGGGTATTAAAAGACCTTTTATAAACAATTGGAAAAAATTTAAAATTTACGATAGGCAATTGTTTGAAAATTCAACTATTCCGAATCATGTCGTGTTTAGTATCATATGAAAGGGCATTAAAAGACATTTTAAATGCAATTGGAAAAAATTTAAAATTTGCGATAGGCAATTGTTTGAAAATTCAACTATTCCAAATCATGCCGTGTTTGGTATCATATGAAAGGGCATTAAAAGTACTTTCGAATGCAATATGAAAAAATTTAAAATTTACGATAGGCAATTGCTTGAAAATACAACTATTCCGAATCATGTCGTGTTTTCCAACGATTTCCAACAGTTTTTCAAAAAGTTAAGGGAAAAAATTCTACTGATTTCATGTACATATAAAATATAAATGTGGAACTATCAGAAATGATGGCCGAAGAATTTTTCTTTGTTTAACAAAATCTTTTTGGAAATAAAACACGTATCTGATTGAAATTTTACGACTGTCAATGTGACAAATAGTTTTTAAAAGTATATAGTAAAACAAAGCAAAATTTGTCCTCGGCAGTAATATACAGTAAAATCAAAAATTATCTTTAGATGAGCAGAAGTACAGAAACAAAAAAGTTTAGATCGTAATTCAATTAAACCTTACTTCAGTGTCCGCGGAGCCTAGCGAAAAGGCCTGGCGAAGCCAGGCCGAACGCTAGTCCTATATACTAATCGGCTTAATGAATTAAGCCGATTAGTATATAGGATTCCTCCGAGCGGCAACCAGACTTTAGACACGGCTACAGCTTAAACGGTTTGTGCGATTGTTGTGAATTTTTTTCTAGGATTTAAAGAATGTTGGGGACTAGTGCCTTTTGGGTATTTCTGATTTTTTGAAAGTACAGTCCGCGTGCAATTAACGACAAACTTTGCAAATTTTCTTGATCGAAGCATGCACGCGTTGCTATGCATTTGAAATTTGACCGCAAGCCGAAATTTTTCAGACCTGTCAATCACTTTTGACGTTTCGCATGAAACGTTTTTACATAAATATTTCAATTTCTAGACAAGTTGGAGAAATTTTCTAATTTGATTTAGGTATTAGAGGATTGAGGATATATGTTTTGAACGTTTTTCAATTGATTTCATGTTTGTATAAAAGTTTTTAATGATAAATCGTCCAGTTGACAAATCTATGGTTAAGAAACAACATTACCTCTTATATACACGATCCAGGTTTTGAAAAACCATAGACCTAAGCTGTCATTTTTGACGTTACGCATGGAATTTTTCGATAGAATTATTTCAATTTATAGACAAGTTGTAGCAATTTTGTAAATTGATTTAGGTATTAGATTATTGAGGATACATGTTTTGAACTGTTTTGAATTGATTACATGTTCAAAAAAAGTTTTAAGACCAAACGTCAATTTGACATATAGTTTGTTAAAGTATATAGTAAAACCAAGCAAAAATTGACCTCGGTGATAATATACAGTAAAACAAAAAAGAATCTACATTGTAAAAAAAAGTTAATAGAATAAGAAAATTTCAGAATTAATATACCAGCGATTTTCAACAGTTTAAAAAAAATAGAGAAAAATTACATTTTTTTAAAGTAACTCTAGACTGCTGAATTGATTTCATGTTCAAATAAAGTTTTAAGACAAAGACGTCAATTTGACATATAGTCTGTTAAAGTATATAATAAAAGACCTTTCAAATGCAATTAGAAAAAATTGAAAATTCACGATAGGCAACTGTTCGAAAATTTAACTATTCCGAATCACGTCGTGTTTGGTATCACATGAAAGGGCATTAAAAGACCTTTTAAATGCAATATGAAAAAATTGAAAATTTACGATAGGCAACTGTTTGAAAATTCAACTATTCCGAATCATGTCGTGCTTGGTATCATATGAAAGGGCATTAAAAGTACTCTCGAATGCAATAAGAAAAAATTGAAAATATACGATAGGCAACTGTTTGAAAATTAAACTATTCAGAATCATGTCTTGTTTGGTATCATATGAAAGGGCATTTAAAGACCTTTAAAATGAAATTGGAAAAAATTAAAAATTTACGATAGGCAATTTTTTGAAAATACAACTATTCCGAATCATGTCGTGTTTGGTATCATATGAAAGGGCATTAAAAGACCTTTCAAATGCAATTGGAAAAAATTTAAAATTTACGATAGGCAGTTGTTTGAAAATTCAACTATTCAGAATCACGTCATGTTTGGTATCATATGAAAGGGCATTAAAAGACCTTCTAAATGCAATTGGAAATAATTGAAAATTTACGATAGACAACTGTTTAAAAATTCAACTATTCCGAATCATGTCGTGTTTGGTATCATATGGAAGGGCATTAAAAGACCTTTTAAATGTAATTGGAAAAAATTTAAAATTTGCGATAGGCAATTGTTTGAAAATTCAACTATTCAGAATCATGCCGTGTTTGGTATCATATGAAAGGGCATTAAAAGACCTTTCAAATGCAATTGGAAAAAATTTAAAATTTACGATAGGCAGTTGTTTGAAAATTCAACTATTCAGAATCACGTCATGTTTGGTATCATATGAAAGGGCATTAAAAGACGTTCTAAATGCAATTGGAAATAATTGAAAATTTACGATAGACAACTGTTTAAAAATTCAACTATTCCGAATCATGTCGTGTTTGGTATCATATGAAAGGGCATTAAAAGACCTTTTAAATGTAATTGGAAAAAATTGAAAATTTGCGATAGGCAATTGTTTGAAAATTCAACTATTCAGAATCATGCCGTGTTTGGTATCATATAAAAGGACATTAAAAGTACTTTCGAATGCAATATGAAAAAATTGAAAATTTACGATAGACAACTGTTTGAAAATTCAACTATTCCGTATCATGTCGTGTTTGGTATTATATGAAAGGGCATTAAAAGACCTTTTAAATGCAATTGGAAAAAATTGAAAATTTACGATAGGCAGTTGTTTTAAAATTCAACTATTCAGAATCACGTCATGTTTGGTATCATATGAAAGGGCATTAAAAGACCTTTTAAATGCAATTGGAAATAATTGAAAATTTACGATAGGCAACTGTTTAAAAATTCAACTATTCCGAATCATGTCGTGTTTGGTATCATATGAAAGGGCATTTTCATAATTTGAAAAAGCTATCCCTGTGGCTCCTCCACCAATAACATGTTTGGGGGCCGTGATTTGACGACTGGTAACCGCACTTCACGCGCAAAAATATATCACTTACCGAGATCTGCTTTAGCAGAGTGCCACACCCAGCAATGGGTAGAAGGCGTGATGATATATTTATTTATTTATTTATTTAAATGTAATTGGAAAAAATTTAAAATTTGCGATAGGCAATTGTTTGAAAATTCAACTATTCAGAATCATGCCGTGTTTGGTATCATATGAAAGGGCATTAAAAGTACTTTGGAATGCAATATGAAAATATTAAAAATTTACGATAAGCAACTGTTTGAAAATTCAACTATTCCGAATCATGTCGTGTTTGGTATCATATGAAAGAGCATTAAAAGACCCTTTAAATGCAATTGGAAGAAATTGAAAATTTACGATAGGTAATTGTTTGAAAATTCAACCATTCAGAATCATGCCGTGTTTGGTATCATATGAAAAGGCATTAAAAGACCTTTCAAATGCAATTCGAAAAAATTAAAAATTTACGATAGGCAGTTGTTTGAAAATTCAACTATTCAGAATCACGTCATGTTTGATATCATATGAAAGGGCATTAATAGTATATTCCGAAAAAGAACCACGATGCGGTTCAATTTTACCACGGTTACGGTTAGAATGACGTCATAACGGAATACTTTCACGATGACAGTTGTGGACAGATAAGTTTCGAAATGTGAAATTTATTTAATATGGAAAAATGTTTATAATATAAAAATATTGTATTCTGCATCACACCTGCTTTAACTTAAATATAGGGATATAAAAATAACACAAAGAAAAAAGTAAATATGAGCTTCAGAACAAGTAATAAATTCATCTAATAAGAATATATGCTGTTAAATAATAAAAATACATTTTGTATCACATGTTTATTTATCAGTCATCATAAAAATATAGTTTTATAAGACAAAAATCCATAAACACTGCAAAAGCCGCCAAACACGTTTCAAACTTGTCAACAACAGTTGTGAAGTAACCACAATTAAAAAAAACCGTGTTCCGTAATGAAACCGGTTACTGAAAAAACTAACCGGATCATTTTCGGAATACACTATTAAAGACCTTTTAAATCTAATTGGAAAAAATTTAAAATTTGCGATAGGCAATTGTATGAAAATTCAACTATTCAGAATCATGCCGTGTTTGGTATCATATGAAAGGGCGTTAAAAGTACTTTCGAATGCAATATGAAAAAATTGAAAATTTACGATAGACAACTGTTTGAAAATTCAACTATTCCGAATCATGTCGTGTTTGGTATCATATGAAAGGACATTAAAAGACCTTTTAAATGCAATTGGAAATAATTGAAAATTTACGATAGGCAACTGTTTAAAAATTCAACTATTCCGAATCATGTCGTGTTTGGTATCATATGAAAGGGCATTAAAAGGCCTTTGAAATGTAATTGGAAAAAATTTAAAATTTGCGATAGGCAATTGTTTTAAAATTCAACTATTCAGAATCACGTCATGTTTGGTATCATATGAAAGGACATTAAAAGACCTTTTAAATGCAATTGGAAATAATTGAAAATTTACGATAGGCAACTGTTTAAAAATTCAACTATTCCGAATCATGTCGTGTTTGGTATCATATGAAAGGGCATTAAAAGACCTTTTAAATGTAATTGGAAAAAATTTAAAATTTGCGATAGGCAATTGTTTGAAAATTCAACTATTCAGAATCATGTCGTGTTTGGTATCATATGAAAGGGCATTAAAAGACCTTTTAAATACAATTGGAAAAAAATGAAAATTTACGATAGGCAACTGTTTGAAAATTCAACTATTCCGATTCATGTCGTGTTTGGTATCATATGAAAGGACATTAAAAGACCTTTTAAATGCAATTGGAAAAAATTGAAAATTTACGATAGGCAATTGTTTGAAAATACAACTATTCCGAATCATGTCGTGTTTGGTATCATATGAAAGGGCATTTAAAGACCTTTCAAATGCAATTGGAAACAATTGAAAATTTGCGATAGGCAATTGTTTGAAAATTCAACTATTCAGAATCATGTCGTGTTTGGTATTATAATAAGGGCATTAAAAGACCTTTCAAATGCAATTGGAAAAAATTTAAAATTTACGTTAGGCTATTGCTTGAAAATACAACTATTCCGAATCATGTCGTGTTTGGTATCATATGAAAGGGCATTAAAAGACCTTTTAAATGCAATTGGAAAAAATTTAAAATTTACGATAGGCAACTGTTTGAAAATTCAACTATTCAGAATCATGTCGTGTTTAATATCGTATGATAGGGCATTAAAAGTACTTTCGAATGCAATTAGAAAAAATTGAAAATTTACGATAGGCAACTGTTTGAAAATTCAACTATTCCGAATCATGTCGTGTTTGGTATCTTATGAAAGGTCATTAATAGAACTTATAAATGCAGTTGGAAAAAATTGAAAATATACGATAGGCAACTGTTTGAAAATTCAACTATTCCGAATCATGTCGTGTTTGGTATCATATGAAAGGGCATTAAAAGACCTTTTAAATGTAATTGGAAAAAATTTAAAATTTGCGATAGGCAGTTGTTTGAAAATTCAACTATTCAGAATCATGTCGTGTTTGGTATTATAATAAGGGCATTAAAAGACCTTTCAAATGCAATTGGAAAAAATTTAAAATTTACGTAGGCAATTGTTTGAAAATACAACTATTCAAAATCATGTCGTGTTTGGTATCATATGAAAGGGCATTAAAAGACCTTTTAAATACAATTGGAAAAAAATGAAAATTTACGATAGGCAACTGTTTGAAAATTCAACTATTCCGATTCATGTCGTGTTTGGTATCATATGAAAGGGCATTAAAAGACCTTTAAATGCAATTGAAAATAATTGAAAATTTACGATAGGCAATTGTTTGAAAATTCAACTATTCCGAATCATGTCGTGTTTGGTATCATATGAAAGGACATTAAAAGACCTTTTAAATGCAATTGGAAATAATTGAAAATTTACGATAGGCAACTGTTTAAAAATTCAACTATTCCGAATCATGTCGTGTTTGGTATCATATGAAAGGGCATTAAAAGGCCTTTGAAATGTAATTGGAAAAAAATTAAAATTTGCGATAGGCAATTGTTTTAAAATTCAACTATTCAGAATCACGTCATGTTTGGTATCATATGAAAGGACATTAAAAGACCTTTTAAATGCAATTGGAAATAATTGAAAATTTACGATAGGCAACTGTTTAAAAATTCAACTATTCCGAATCATGTCGTGTTTGGTATCATATGAAAGGGCATTAAAAGACCTTTTAAATGTAATTGGAAAAAATTTAAAATTTGCGATAGGCAATTGTTTGAAAATTCAACTATTCAGAATCATGTCGTGTTTGGTATCATATGAAAGGGCATTAAAAGACTTTTTAAATCTAATTGGAAAAAATTTTAAATTTGCGATAGGCAATTGTATGAAAATTCAACTATTCAGAATCATGCCGTGTTTGGTATCATATGAAAGGGCATTAAAAGTACTTTCGAATGCAATATGAAAAAATTTAATATTTACGATAGACAACTGTTTGAAAATTCAACTATTCCGAATCATGTCGTGTTTGGTATCATATGAAAGGACATTAAAAGACCTTTTAAATGCAATTGGAAATAATTGAAAATTTACGATAGGCAACTGTTTAAAAATTCAACTATTCCGAATAATGTCGTGTTTGGTATCATATGAAAGGGCATTAAAAGACCTTTGAAATGTAATAGGAAAAAATTTAAAATTTGCGATAGGCAATTGTTTTAAAATTCAACTATTCAGAATCACGTCATATTTGGTATCATATGAAAGAACATTAAAAGACCTTTTAAATGCAATTGGAAATAATTGAAAATTTACGATAGGCAACTGTTTAAAAATTCAACTATTCCGAATCATGTCGTGTTTGGTATCATATGAAAGGGCATTAAAAGACCTTTTAAATGTAATTGGAAAAAATTTAAAATTTGCGATAGGCAATTGTTTGAAAATTCAACTATTCAGAATCATGCCGTGTTTGGTATCATATGAAAGGGCATTAAAAGTACTTTCGAATACAATATGAAAAAATTTAAAATTTACGATAGGCAACTGTTTGAAAATTCAACTATTCCGAATCATGTCGTGTTTGGTATCATATGAAAGGGCATTAAAAGACCTTTTATATGCAATTGGAAAAAATTTTAAATTGACGATAGGCAATTGTTTGAAAATACAACTATTCCGAATCATGTCGTGTTTGGTATCATATGAAAGGGCATTAAAAGACCTTTTAAATACAATTGGAAAAAATTGAAAATTTACGATAGGCAACTGTTTGAAAATTCAACTATTCAGAATCATGTCGTGTTTGGTATCATATGAAAGGGCATTTAAAGACCTTTCAAATGCAATTGGACACAATTGAAAATTTGCGATAGGCAATTGTTTGAAAATTCAACTATTCAGAATCATGTCGTGTTTGGTATTATAATAAGGGCATTAAAAGACCTTTCAAATGCAATTGGAAAAAATTTAAAATTTACGTTAGGCTATTGCTTGAAAATACAACTATTCCGAATCATGTCGTGCTTGGTATCATATGAAAGGCATTAAAAGACCTTTTAAATGCAATTGGAAAAAATTTAAAATTTACGATAGGCAACTGTTTGAAAATTCAACTATTCAGAATCATGTCGTGTTTAATATCGTATGATAGGGCATTAAAAGTACTTTCGAATGCAATTAGAAAAAATTGAAAATTTACGATAGGCAACTGTTTGAAAATTCAACTATTCCGAATCATGTCGTGTTTGGTATCTTATGAAAGGTCATTAATAGAACTTATAAATGCAGTTGGAAAAAATTGAAAATATACGATAGGCAACTGTTTGAGAATTCAACTATTCCGAATCATGTCGTGTTTGGTATCATATGAAAGGGCATTAAAAGACCTTTTAAATGTAATTGGAAAAAATTTAAAATTTGCGATAGGCAGTTGTTTGAAAATTCAACTATTCAGAATCATGTCGTGTTTGGTATTATAATAAGGGCATTAAAAGACCTTTCAAATGCAATTGGAAAAAATTTAAAATTTACGTAGGCAATTGTTTGAAAATACAACTATTCAGAATCATGTCGTGTTTGGTATCATATGAAAGGGCATTAAAAGACCTTTTAAATACAATTGGAAAAAATTGAAAATTTACGATAGGCAACTGTTTGAAAATTCAACTATTCCGATTCATGTCGTGTTTGGTATCATATGAAAGGGCATTAAAAGACCTTTAAATGCAATTGAAAATAATTGAAAATTTACGATAGGCAATTGTTTGAAAATTCAACTATTCCGAATCATGTCGTGTTTGGTATCATATGAAAGGACATTAAAAGACATTTTAAATGCAATTTGAAAAAATTGAAAATTTACGATAGGCAACTGTTTGAAAATTCAACTATTCAGAATCATGTCGTGTTTAATATCATATGAAAGTGCATTAAAAGTACTTTCGAATGCAATTAGAAAAAATTGAAAATTTAAGATAGGCAACTGTTTGAAAATTCAACTATTCCGAATCATGTCGTGTTTGGTATCATATGAAAGGTCATTAAAAGAACTTATAAATGCAGTCGGAAAAAATTGAAAATATACGATAGGCAACTGTTTGAAAATTCAACTATTCAGAATCATGTCGTTTTTAATATCATATGAAAGTGCATTAAAAGTACTTTCGAATGCAATTAGAAAAAATTGAAAATTTACGATAGGAAACTGTTTGAAAATTCAACTATTCCGAATCATGTCGTGTTTGGTATCATATGAAAGGTCATTAAAAGAACTTATAAATGCAGTCGGAAAAAATTGAAAATATACGATAGGCAACTGTTTGAAAATTCAACTATTCAGAATCATGTCGTGTTTGGTATCATATGAAAGGGCATTTAAAGACCTTTCAAATGCAATTGGAAAAAATTAAAAATTTACGATATGCAATTTTTTGAAAATACAACTATTCCGAATCATGTCGTGTTTGGTATCATATGAAAGGGCATTAAAAGACCTTTCAAATGCAATTGGAAAAAAATTAATATTTACGATAGGAAGTTGTTTGAAAATTCAACTATTCAGAATCACGTCATGTTTGGTATCATATGCAAGGGCATTAACACACCTTTTAAATGCAATTGGAAATAATTGAAAATTTACGATAGGCAACTGTTTGAAAATTCAACTATTTCGAATCACGTCATGTTTGGTATCATATGAAAAGGCATTAAAAGAACTTTTAAATGCAGTTGGAAAAAATTGAAAATATACGATAGGCAACTGTTTAAAAATTCAACTATTCAGAATCATGTCGTGTTTGGTATCATATGAAAGGGCATTTAAAGACCTTTCAAATGCAATTGGAAAAAATTAAAAATTTACGATGGGTAATTGTTTGAAAATTCAACTATTCCGAATCATGTCGTGTTTGGTATCATATGGATGGGCATTAAAATACATTTTAAATGCAATTTGAAAAAATTGAAAATTTACGATAGGCAACTGTTTGAAAATTCAACTATTCCGAATCATGTCGTGTTTGGTATCTTATGAAAGGTCATTAATAGAACTTATAAATGCAGTTGGAAAAAATTGAAAATATACGATAGGCAACTGTTTGAAAATTCAACTATTCCGAATCATGTCTTGTTTGGTATCATATGAAAGGGCATTAAAAGACCTTTTAAATGTAATTGGAAAAAATTTTAAATTGACGATAGGCAATTGTTTGAAAATACAACTATTCCGAATCATGTCGTGTTTGGTATCATATGAAAGGACATTAAAAGACCTTTTAAATGCAATTAGAAAAAATTAAAAATTTATGTAGGCAACTGTTTGAAAATTCAACTCTTCCGATTCATGTCGTGTTTGGTATCATATGAAAGGGCATTAAAAGACCTTTCAAATGCAATTGAAAATAATTGAAAATTTACGTTAGGCAATTGTTTGAAAATTCAACTATTCCGAATCATGTCGTGTTTGGTATCACATAAAATAAAATAAATAAATAAATATATCATCACGCCTTCTACCAATTACTAGGTGTGGCACTCTGCTGAAGCAGATGTCGGTAAGTGATATATTTTGCGCGTGAAGTGCGGTTACCAGTCGTCAAATCACGGCCCCCAAACATGTTAGTGGTGGAGGAGCCACAAGGATAGCTTTTTCAAATTATGAAAATTTGTCGCCTGTGGGAATCGAACCAGGGCATTAAAAGACATTTTAAATGCAATTTGAAAAAATTAAAAATTTCCGATAGGCAACTGTTTGAAAATTCAACTATTCAGAATCATGTCGTGTTTAATATCATATAAAAGGGCATTAAAAGTACTTTCGAATGCAATTAGAAAAAATGGAAAATTTACGATAGGCAACTGTTTGAAAATTCAACTATTCCGAATCATGTCGTGTTTGGTATCATATGAAAGGTCATTAAAAGAACTTATAAATGCAGTTGGAAAAAATTGAAAATATACGATAGGCAACTGTTTGAAAATTCAACTAATCAGAATCATGTGTTTGGTTTCATATGAAAGGGCATTTAAAGACCTTTCAAATGCAATTGGAAAAAATTAAAAATTTACGATATGTAATTTTTTGAAAATACAACTATTCCAAATCATGTCGTGTTTGGTATCATATGAAAGGGCATTAAAAGACCTTTCAAATGCAATTGGAAAAAAAATAAAATTTACGATAGGAAGTTGTTTGAAAATTCAACTATTCAGAATCATGTCGTGTTTAATATCATATGAAAGGGCATTAAAAGTACTTTCGAATGCAATTAGAAAAAATGGAAAATTTACGATAGGCAACTGTTTGAAAATTCAACTATTCCGAATCATGTCGTGTTTGGTATCATATGAAAGGGCATTAAAAGACCTTTTAAATGTAATTGGAAAAAATTTAAAATTTGCGATAGGCAATTGTTTGAAAATTCAAATATTCAGAATCATGCCGTGTTTGGTATCATATGAAAGGGCAATAAAAGTACTTTCGAATGCAATATAAAAAAATTAAAAATTTACGATAGGCAACTGTTTGAAAATTCAACTATTCCGAATCACGTCGTGTTTGGTATTATATGAAAGGGTATTAAAAGACCTTTTAAATGCAATTGAAAGAAATTGAAAATTCATGATAGGCAACTGTTTGAAAATTCAACTATTCAGAATCATGTATTTGGTATCATATGAAAGGGCATGAAAAGTACTTTCAAATGTAATAGAAAAAAAAACAAGTTTTTAATCCTTAAAAATAATTCACCAGAAAACATTACACAAGGAGCGAAGCGACGAGCAACAAACAAATGTCTGGAGGTGAGACGTGAAGCGTCGAGCCGAACAGACTCATCATCGGGCGAGAGAAGGAGCGAAGCGACTTCTCGAGTTTCATTCAACTACTACATAACATGATGAACGGTACGATGATATATAAACTAAAAAATGCGTTCTTAAAAATTCAACTGATTTCATGTACATATAAAATATAAATGTGGAACTATCAGAAATGATGGCCGAAGAATTTTTCTTAGTTTAACAAAATATTTTTGGAAATAAAACACGTATCTGATTGAAATTTTACGACTGTCAATGTGACAAATAGTTTTTAAAAGTATATAGTAAAACAAAGCAAAATTTGTCCTCGGCAGTAATATACAGTAAAATCAAAAAATATCTTTAGATGAGCAGAAGTACAGAAATAAAAAGTTTTAGATCGTAATTCAATTAAACCTTACTTCAGTGTCCGCGGAGCCTAGCGAAAAGGCCTGGCGAAGCCAGGCCGAACGCTAGTCCTATATACTAATCGGCTTAATTCATTAAGGATTCCTCCGAGCGGCAACCAGACTTTAGACACGGCTACAGCTTAAACGGTTTGTGCGATTGTTGTAATTTTTTTCCTAGGATTTAAAGAATGTTTGGGACTAGTGCCTTTTGGGTATTTTAGATTTTTCGCAAGTATAGTCCGCGTGAAATTAATGAAAAACTTTGCAAAATTTCAAGAATCGAAGCATGCACGCGTTGCTATGCATATGAAATTTGACCGCAAGCAGAAATTTTTCAGACCTGTCAATCACTTTTGACGTTTCGCATGAAACATTTTTATATAAATATTTCAATTTCTAGACAAGTTGGAGACATTTTCTAATTTGATTTAGGTATTAAACGATTGAGGACATAGTTTTGAACGGTTTTCAATTGATTTCATGTTTGTATAAAAGTTTTTAATGATGCAACGTCCATTTCACAAATCTATGGTTAAGAAACAACTTTACCTCTTATATACACGATCCAGGTTTTGAAAAATCATAGACCTAAGCTGTCATTTTTGACGTTACGCATGGAAATTTTAGATAGAATTATTTCAATTTCTAGACAAGTTGTAACAATTTTGTAAATTGATTTAGGTATTAGATGATTGAGGATACATGTTTTTAACTATTTTGAATTGATTTCATGTGCAAAAAAAGTTTTAAGACCAAACGTCAATTTGACATATAGTTTGTTAAAGTATATAGTAAAACCAAGCAAAAATTGACCTCGGTGATAATATACAGTAAAACCAAAAAGAATCTACATTGTAAAAAAAAGTTAATAGAATAAAAAAATTTCAGAATTAATATTCCAGCGATTTTCAACAGTTTAAAAAAAATAGAGTAAAATTACATTTTTTTACAGTAACTAAATTCTTTGTTGAATTGATTTGATGTTCAAATAAAGTTTTAAGAGAAAAACGTCAATTTGACATATAGTCTGTTAAAGTATATAGTAAAACCAAGCAAAAATTGACCTCGGTGATAATATACAGTAAAACCAAAAAGAATCTGCATTGTAATAAAAAGTTAATCGAATAAAAAAATATCAGAATTAATATTCCAGTGATTTTAAACAGTTTAGAAAAAAAATATAGAAAAATTACATTTTTTTACAGTAACTATAAACTTTGTTGAATTAATTTCATGTTCAAATAAAGTTTTAAGACAAAAACGTCAATTTGACATATAGTCTGATAAAGTTTATAATAAAACCAAGCAAAAATTGACCTCGGTGATAATATACAGTAAAACCAAAATCAACATTGTAAAAAAGTTAATCGAATAAAAAAATTTCAGAATTAATATACCAGCGATTTTCAACAGTTTAAAAAAAATAGAGAAAAATTAAATTTTTTTACAGTAACTCTACACTGCTGAATTGATTTCATGTTCAAATAAAGTTTTAAGACAAAGACGTCAATTTGACATATAGTCTGTTAAAGTATATAGTAAAACCAAGCAAAAATTGACCTCTTGATAATATACAGTAATACCGAAAAGAATCTACATTGTAAAAAAAAAATTAATCGAATAAAAAAATTTCAGAATTAATATTCCAGCGATATTCAACAGTTTAAAAAAAATAGAGAAAAATTACATTTTTTTAAAGTAACTCTAGACTGCTGAATTGATTTCATGTTCAAATAAAGTTTTAAGACAAAGACGTCAATTTGACATATCGTCTGTTAAAGTAAATAGTAAAAGATCTTTCAAATGCAATTAGAAAAAATTGAAAATTCACGATAGGCAACTGTTTGAAAATTTAACTAATCCGAATCACGTCGTGTTTAGTATCATATGAAAGGGCATTAAAAGACCTTTTAAATGCAATATGAAAATATTTAAAATTTACGATAGGCAACTTTTTGAAAATTCAACTATTCCGAATCATGTCGTGTTTGGTATTATATGAAAGGGCACTAAAAGACCATTCAAATGCAATTGGAAAAAATTGAAAATTTACGATAGGCAGTTGTTTGAAAATTCAACTATTCAGAATCATGCCGTGTTTGGTATCATATGAAAGAGCAATAAAAGTACTTTCGAATGCAATATGAAAAAATTGAAAATTTACGATAGGCAACTGTTTGAAAATTCAACTATTCCGAATCATGTCGTGTTTGGTATCATATGAAAGGGCATTAAAAGACCTTATAAATGCAATTGGAAAAAATTGAAAATTTACGATAGACAACTGTTTGAAAATTCAACTATTCCGAATCATGTCGTGTTTGGTATCATATGAAAGGGCATTAAAAGTACTTTCGAATGCAATTAGAAAAAATTGAAAATTTACGATAGGCAACTGTTTGAAAATTCAACTATTCCGAATCATGTCGTGTTTGGACTCATATGAAAGGGCATTAAAAGAACTTTTAAATGCAATTGGAAAAAATTTAAAATTTACGATAGGCAATTGTTTGAAAATACAACTATTCCGAATCATGCCGTGTTTGGTATTATATGAGAGGGCATTAAAAGTACTTTCGAATGCAATTAGAAAAAATTGAAAATATACGATAGGCAACTGTTTGAAAATTCAACTATTCAGAATCATGTCGTGTTTGGTATCATATGAAAGTGCATTTAAAGACCTTTCAAATGCAATTGGAAAAAATTAAAAATTTACGATAGGCAATTTTTTGAAAATACAACTATTCCGAATCATGTCGTGTTTGGTATCATATGAAAGGGCATTAAAAGAACTTTTAAATGCAATTGGAAAAAATTTAAAATTTACGATAGGCAATTGTTTGAAAATACAACTATTCCGAATCATGCCGTGTTTGGTATTATATGAGAGGGCATTAAAAGTACTTTCGAATGCAATTAGAAAAAATTGAAAATTTACGATAGGCAACAGTTTGAAAATTCAACTATTCCGAATCATGTCGTGTTTGGTATCATATGAAAGGGCATTAAAAGAACTTTTAAATGCAGTTGGAAAAAATTGAAAATATACGATAGGCAACTGTTTGAAAATTTAACTAATCCGAATCACGTCGTGTTTAGTATCATATGAAAGGGCATTAAAAGACCTTTTAAATGCAATATGAAAATATTTAAAATTTACGATAGGCAACTTTTTGAAAATTCAACTATTCCGAATCATGTCGTGTTTGGTATTATATGAAAGGGCACTAAAAGACCATTCAAATGCAATTGGAAAAAATTGAAAATTTACGATAGGCAGTTGTTTGAAAATTCAACTATTCAGAATCATGCCGTGTTTGGTATCATATGAAAGAGCAATAAAAGTACTTTCGAATGCAATATGAAAAAATTGAAAATTTACGATAGGCAACTGTTTGAAAATTCAACTATTCCGAATCATGTCGTGTTTGGACTCATATGAAAGGGCATTAAAAGAACTTTTAAATGCAATTGGAAAAAATTTAAAATTTACGATAGGCAATTGTTTGAAAATACAACTATTCCGAATCATGCCGTGTTTGGTATTATATGAGAGGGCATTAAAAGTACTTTCGAATGCAATTAGAAAAAATTGAAAATTTACGATAGGCAACAGTTTGAAAATTCAACTATTCCGAATCATGTCGTGTTTGGTATCATATGAAAGGGCATTAAAAGAACTTTTAAATGCAGTTGGAAAAAATTGAAACTATACGATAGGCAACTGTTTGAAAATTCAACTATTCAGAATCATGTCGTGTTTGGTATCATATGAAAGTGCATTTAAAGACCTTTCAAATGCAATTGGAAAAAATTAAAAATTTACGATAGGCAATTTTTTGAAAATACAACTATTCCGAATCATGTCGTGTTTGGTATCATATGAAAGGGCATTAAAAGAACTTTTAAATGCAATTGGAAAAAATTTAAAATATACGATAGGCAATTGTTTGAAAATTCAACTATTCCTAATCAAGTCGCGTTTGGTATCATATGAAAGGGCATTAAAAGACATTTTAAATGCAATTTGAAAAAATTGAAAATTTACGATAGGCAACTGTTTGAAAATTCAACTATTCAGAATCATGTCGTGTTTGGTATCATATGAAAGGGCATTAAAAGTACTTTCGAATGCAATTAGAAAAAATTGAAAATTTACGATAGGCAACTGTTTGAAAATTCAACTATTCCGAATCATGTCGTGTTTGGTATCATATGAAAGGGCATTAAAAGACCTTTCAAATGCAATTGGAAAAAATTTAAAATTTACGATAGGCAGTTGTTTGAAAATTCAACTATTCAGAATCACGTCGCGTTTGGTATCATATGAAAGGGCATTAAAAGACCTTATAAATGCAATTGGAAAAAATTGAAAATTTACGATAGACAACTGTTTGAAAATTCAACTATTCCGAATCATGTCGTGTTTGGTATCATATGAAAGGGCATTACAAGTACTTTCGAATGCAATTAGAAAAAATTGAAAATTTACGGTAGGCAACTGTTTGAAAATTCAACTATTCCGAATCATGTCGTGTTTGGTCTCATATGAAAGGGCATTAAAAGAACTTTTAAATGCAATTAGAAAAAATTTAAAATTTACGTTAGGCAATTGTTTGAAAATACAACTATTCCGAATCATGCCGTGTTTGGTATCATATGAGAGGGCATCAAAAGTACTTTCGAATGCAATTAGAAAAAATTGAAAATTTACGATAGGCAACTGTTTGAAAATTCAACTATTCCGAATCATGTCGTGTTTGGTATCATATGAAAGGGCATTAAAAGAACTTTTAAATGCAGTTGGAAAAAATTGAAAATATACGATAGGCAACTGTTTGAAAATTTAACTAATCCGAATCACGTCGTGTTTAGTATCATATGAAAGGGCATTAAAAGACCTTTTAAATGCAATATGAAAATATTTAAAATTTACGATAGGCAACTTTTTGAAAATTCAACTATTCCGAATCATGTCGTGTTTGGTATTATATGAAAGGGCACTAAAAGACCATTCAAATGCAATTGGAAAAAATTGAAAATTTACGATAGGCAGTTGTTTGAAAATTCAACTATTCAGAATCATGCCGTGTTTGGTATCATATGAAAGAGCAATAAAAGTACTTTCGAATGCAATATGAAAAAATTGAAAATTTACGATAGGCAACTGTTTGAAAATTCAACTATTCCGAATCATGTCGTGTTTGGACTCATATGAAAGGGCATTAAAAGAACTTTTAAATGCAATTGGAAAAAATTTAAAATTTACGATAGGCAATTGTTTGAAAATACAACTATTCCGAATCATGCCGTGTTTGGTATTATATGAGAGGGCATTAAAAGTACTTTCGAATGCAATTAGAAAAAATTGAAAATTTACGATAGGCAACAGTTTGAAAATTCAACTATTCCGAATCATGTCGTGTTTGGTATCATATGAAAGGGCATTAAAAGAACTTTTAAATGCAGTTGGAAAAAATTGAAAATATACGATAGGCAACTGTTTGAAAATTCAACTATTCAGAATCATGTCGTGTTTGGTATCATATGAAAGTGCATTTAAAGACCTTTCAAATGCAATTGGAAAAAATTAAAAATTTACGATAGGCAATTTTTTGAAAATACAACTATTCCGAATCATGTCGTGTTTGGTATCATATGAAAGGGCATTAAAAGAACTTTTAAATGCAATTGGAAAAAATTTAAAATATACGATAGGCAATTGTTTGAAAATTCAACTATTCCTAATCAAGTCGCGTTTGGTATCATATGAAAGGGCATTAAAAGACATTTTAAATGCAATTTGAAAAAATTGAAAATTTACGATAGGCAACTGTTTGAAAATTCAACTATTCAGAATCATGTCGTGTTTGGTATCATATGAAAGGGCATTAAAAGTACTTTCGAATGCAATTAGAAAAAATTGAAAATTTACGATAGGCAACTGTTTGAAAATTCAACTATTCCGAATCATGTCGTGTTTGGTATCATATGAAAGGGCATTAAAAGAC
Organism: Pterostichus madidus; assembly: GCA_911728475.2. Taxonomy (NCBI): domain Eukaryota; kingdom Metazoa; phylum Arthropoda; class Insecta; order Coleoptera; family Carabidae; genus Pterostichus; species Pterostichus madidus. The sequence goes on along the minus strand of OU452316.1, from coordinate 15,083,455 downwards.
CTTTCAAATGCAATTGGAAAAAATTTAAAATTTACGATAGGCAGTTGTTTGAAAATTCAACTATTCAGAATCACGTCATGTTTGGTATCATATGAAAGGGCATTAAAAGACCTTTCAAATGTAATTGGAAATAATTGAAAATTTACGATAGCCAACTGTTTAAAAATTCAACTATTCCGAATCATGTCGCGTTTGGTATCATATGAAAGGGCATTAAAAGACCTTATAAATGCAATTGGAAAAAATTGAAAATTTACGATAGACAACTGTTTGAAAATTCAACTATTCCGAATCATGTCGTGTTTGGTATCATATGAAAGGGCATTACAAGAACTTTCGAATGCAATTAGAAAAAATTGAAAATTTACGGTAGGCAACTGTTTGAAAATTCAACTATTCCGAATCATGTCGTGTTTGGTCTCATATGAAAGGGCATTAAAAGAACTTTTAAATGCAATTAGAAAAAATTTAAAATTTACGTTAGGCAATTGTTTGAAAATACAACTATTCCGAATCATGCCGTGTTTGGTATCATATGAGAGGGCATTAAAAGTACTTTCGAATGCAATTAGAAAAAATTGAAAATTTACGATAGGCAACTGTTTGAAAATTCAACTATTCAGAATCATGTCGTGTTTGGTCTCATATGAAAGGGCATTAAAAGAACTTTCAAATGCAATTGGAAAAAATTGAAAATTTACGATAGGCAACTGTTTGAAAATTCAACTATTCCGAATCATGTCGTGTTTGGTATCATATGAAAGGGCATTAAAAGAACTTTTAAATGCAGTTGGAAAAAATTGAAAATTTACGATAGGCAACTGTTTGAAAATTCAACTATTCCGAATCATGTCGTGTTTGGTCTCATATGAAAGGGCATTAAAAGAACTTTTAAATGCAATTGGAAAAAATTTAAAATTTACGTTAGGCAATTGTTTGAAAATACAACAATTCCGAATCATGCCGTGTTTGGTATCATATGAGAGGGCATTAAAAGTACTTTCGAATGCAATTAGAAAAAATTGAAAATTTACGATAGGCAACAGTTTGAAAATTCAACTATTCCGAATCATGTCGTGTTTGGTATCATATGAAAGGGCATTAAAAGAACTTTTAAATGCAGTTGGAAAAAATTGAAAATATACGATAGGCAACTGTTTGAAAATTCAACTATTCAGAATCATGTCGTGTTTGGTATCATATGAAATTGCATTTAAAGACCTTTCAAATGCAATTGGAAAAAATTAAAAATTTACGATAGGCAATTTTTTGAAAATACAACTATTCCGAATCATGTCGTGCTTGGTATCATATGAAAGGTCATTAAAAGAACTTTTAAATGCAATTGGAAAAAATTGAAAATATACGATAGGCAATTGTTTGAAAATTCAACTATTCCTAATCAAGTCGCGTTTGGTATCATATGAAAGGGCATTAAAAGACATTTTAAATGCAATTTGAAAAAATTGAAAATTTACGATAGGCAACTGTTTGAAAATTCAACTATTCAGAATCATGTCGTGTTTGGTATCATATGAAAGGGCATTAAAAGTACTTTCGAATGCAATTAGAAAAAATTGAAAATTTACGATAGGCAACTGTTTGAAAATTCAACTATTCCGAATCATGTCGTGTTTGGTATCATATGAAAGGGCATTAAAAGACCTTTCAAATGCAATTGGAAAAAATTTAAAATTTAGGATAGGCAGTTGTTTGAAAATTCAACTATTCAGAATCACGTCATGTTTGGTATCATATGAAAGGGCATTAAAAGACCTTTTAAATGCAATTGGAAATAATTGAAAATTTACGATAGCCAACTGTTTAAAAATTCAACTATTCCGAATCGTGTCGCGTTTGGTATCATATGAAAGGGCATTAAAAGACCTTATAAATGCAATTGGAAAAAATTGAAAATTTACGATAGACAACTGTTTGAAAATTCAACTATTCCGAATCATGTCGTGTTTGGTATCATATGAAAGGGCATTAAAAGTACTTTCGAATGCAATTAGAAAAAATTGAAAATTTACGATAGGCAACTGTTTGAAAATTCAACTATTCCGAATCATGTCGTGTTTGGTCTCATATGAAAGGGCATTAAAAGAACTTTTAAATGCAATTAGAAAAAATTTAAAATTTACGATAGGCAATTGTTTGAAAATACAACTATTCCGAATCATGTCGTGTTTGGTATCATATGAGAGGGCATGAAAAGTACTTTCGAATGCAATTAGAAAAAATTGAAAATTTACGATAGGCAACTGTTTGAAAATTCAACTATTCCGAATCATGTCGTGTTTGGTATCATATGAAAGGGCATTAAAAGAACTTTTAAATGCAGTTGGAAAAAATTGAAAATTTAAGATCGGCAACTGTTTGAAAATTCAACTATTCAGAATCATGTCGTGTTTGGTATCATATGAAAGGGCATTAAAAGTACTTTCGAATGCAATTAGAAAAAATTGAAAATTTACGATAGGCAACTGTTTGAAAATTCAACTATTCCGAATCATGTCGTGTTTGGTATCATATGAAAGGGCATTAAAAGACCTTTCAAATGCAATTGGAAAAAATTTAAAATTTACGATAGGCAGTTGTTTGAAAATTCAACTATTCAGAATCACGTCATGTTTGGTATCATATGAAAGGGCATTAAAAGACCTTTTAAATGCAATTGGAAATAATTGAAAATTTACGATAGCCAACTGTTTAAAAATTCAACTATTCCGAATCATGTCGCGTTTGGTATCATATGAAAGGGCATTAAAAGACCTTATAAATGCAATTGGAAAAAATTGAAAATTTACGATAGACAACTATTTGTAAATTCAACTATTCCGAATCATGTCGTGTTTGGTATCATATGAAAGGGCATTAAAAGTACTTTCGAATGCAATTAGAAAAAATTGAAAATTTACGATAGGCAACTGTTTGAAAATTCAACTATTCCGAATCATGTCGTGTTTGGTCTCATATGAAAGGGCATTAAAAGAACTTTTAAATGCAATTAGAAAAAATTTAAAATTTACGATAGGCAATTGTTTGAAAATACAACTATTCCGAATCATGTCGTGTTTGGTATCATATGAGAGGGCATTAAAAGTACTTTCGAATGCAATTAGAAAAAATTGAAAATTTACGATAGGCAACTGTTTGAAAATTCAACTATTCCGAATCATGTCGTGTTTGGTATCATATTAAAGGGCATTAAAAGACCTTTTATATGCAATTGGAAAAAATTTAAAATTTACGATAGGAAATTGTTTGAAAATTCAACTATTCAGAAGCATGCCGTGTTTGGTATCATATGACAGGGCATTAAAAGTTCTTTCGAATGCAATATAAAAAAATTTAAAATTTACGATAGGCAACTGTTTGAAAATTCAACTATTCAGTATCATGTCGTGTTTGGTATCATAAGAAAGGACATTAAAAGACCTTTTAAATGCAATTGGAAAAAATTGAAAATTTACGATAGGCAATTGTTTGAAAATTCAACTATTCAGAATCACGTCATGTTTGGTATCATATGAAAGGGCATTAAAAGACCTTTTAAATGCAATTAGAAATAATTGAAAATTTACGATAGGCAACTGTTTAAAAATTCAACTATTCCGAATCATGACGTGTTTGGTATCATATGAAAGGGCATTAAAAGACCTTTTAAATGTAATTGGAAAAAATTTAAAATTTTCGATAGGCAATTGTTTTAAAATTCAACTATTCAGAATCATGCCGTGTTTGATATCATATGAAAGGGCATTAAAAGTACTTTCGAATGCAATATGAAAAAATTGAAAATTTTCGATACGCAACTGTATGAAAATTCAACTATTCCGAATCATGTCGTGTTTGGTATCATATAAAAGGGCATTAAAAGACATTTCAAATGCAATTGAAAAAAATTTAAAATTTACAATAGGCAATTGTTTGAAAATTCAACTATTCCGAATCATGTCGTGTTTGGTATCATATGAAAGGGCATTAAAAGAACTTTTAAATGCAGTTGGAAAAAATTTAAAATTTACGATAGGCAATTGTTTGAAAATTCAACTATTCCGAATCATGTCGTGTTTAGTATCATATGAAAGGGCATTAAAAGACCTTTTATATGCAATTGGAAAAAATTGAAAATTTACGATAGGCAACTGTTTGAAAATTCAACTATTCCGGATCATGTCGTGTTTGGTATCATATAAAAGGGCATTAAAAGACATTTCAAATGCAATTTGAAAAAATTTAAAATTTACAATAGGCAATTGTTTGAAAATTCAACTATTCCGAATCATGTCGTGTTTGGTATCATATGAAAGGGCGTTAAAAGACCTTTTAAATGTAATTGGAAAAAATTTAAAATTTACGATAGGCAACTGTTTGAAAATTCAACTTTTCAAAATCACATCATGTTTGGTATCATATGAAAAGGCATTAAAAGACCTTTTAAATGCAATTGGAAATAATTGAAAATTTACGATAGGCAACTGTTTAAAAATTCAGCTATTCCGAATCAAGTCGTGTTTGGTATCACATGGAAGGGCATTAAAAGACCTTTTAAATGTAATTGGAAAAAATTGAAAATTTACGATAGGCAACTGTTTGAAAATTCAACTATTCCGAATCATGTCGTGTTTGGTATCATATGAAAGGGCATTAAAAGACCTTTCAAATGCAATTGGAAAAAATTGAAAATATACGATAGGCAACTGTTTGAAAATTCAACTATTCAGAATCATGTCGTGTTTGGTATCATATGAAAGTGCATTTAAAGACCTTTCAAATGCAATTGGAAAAAATTAAAAATTTACGATAGGCAATTTTTTGAAAATACAACTATTCCGAATCATGTCGTGTTTGGTATCATATGAAAGGGCATTAAAAGAACTTTTAAATGCAATTGGAAAAAATTGAAAATATACGATAGACAACTGTTTGAAAATTCAACTATTCCGAATCATGTCGTGTTTGGTATCATATGAAAGGGCATTACAAGTACTTTCGAATGCAATTAGAAAAAATTGAAAATTTACGGTAGGCAACTGTTTGAAAATTCAACTATTCCGAATCATGTCGTGTTTGGTATCATATGAAAGGGCATTAAAAGACCTTTCAAATGCAATTGGAAAAAATTTAAAATTTACGATAGGCAGTTGTTTGAAAATTCAACTATTCAGAATCACGTCATGTTTGGTATCATATGAAAGGGCATTAAAAGACCTTTTAAATGCAATTGGAAATAATTGAAAATTTACGATAGCCAACTGTTTAAAAATTCAACTATTCCGAATCATGTCGCGTTTGGTATCATATGAAAGGGCATTAAAAGACCTTATAAATGCAATTGGAAAAAATTGAAAATTTACGATAGACAACTGTTTGAAAATTCAACTATTCCGAATCATGTCGTGTTTGGTATCATATGAAAGGGCATTACAAGTACTTTCGAATGCAATTAGAAAAAATTGAAAATTTACGGTAGGCAACTGTTTGAAAATTCAACTATTCCGAATCATGTCGTGTTTGGTCTCATATGAAAGGGCATTAAAAGAACTTTTAAATGCAATTAGAAAAAATTTAAAATTTACGTTAGGCAATTGTTTGAAAATACAACTATTCCGAATCATGCCGTGTTTGGTATCATATGAGAGGGCATTAAAAGTACTTTCGAATGCAATTAGAAAAAATTGAAAATTTACGATAGGCAACGGTTTGAAAATTCAACTATTCCGAATCATGTCGTGTTTGGTATCATATGAAAGGGCATTAAAAGAACTTTTAAATGCAGTTGGAAAAAATTGAAAATATACGATAGGCAACTGTTTGAAAATTCAACTATTCAGAATCATGTCGTGTTTGGTCTCATATGAAAGGGCATTAAAAGAACTTTCAAATGCAATTGGAAAAAATTGAAAATTTACGATAGGCAACTGTTTGAAAATTCAACTATTCCGAATCATGTCGTGTTTGGTATCATATGAAAGGGCATTAAAAGAACTTTTAAATGCAGTTGGAAAAAATTGAAAATTTACGATAGGCAACTGTTTGAAAATTCAACTATTCCGAATCATGTCGTGTTTGGTCTCATATGAAAGGGCATTAAAAGAACTTTTAAATGCAATTGGAAAAAATTTAAAATTTACGATAGGCAATTGTTTGAAAATACAACTATTCCGTATCATGCCGTGTTTGGTATCATATGAGAGGGCATTAAAAGTACTTTCGAATGCAATTAGAAAAAATTGAAAATTTACGATAGGCAACAGTTTGAAAATTCAACTATTCCGAATCATGTCGTGTTTGGTATCATATGAAAGGGCATTAAAAGAACTTTTAAATGCAGTTGGAAAAAATTGAAAATATACGATAGGCAACTGTTTGAAAATTCAACTATTCAGAATCATGTCGTGTTTGGTATCATATGAAATTGCATTTAAAGACCTTTCAAATGCAATTGGAAAAAATTAAAAATTTACGATAGGCAATTTTTTGAAAATACAACTATTCCGAATCATGTCGTGCTTGGTATCATATGAAAGGGCATTAAAAGAACTTTTAAATGCAATTGGAAAAAATTGAAAATATACGATAGGCAATTGTTTGAAAATTCAACTATTCCTAATCAAGTCGCGTTTGGTATCATATGAAAGGGCATTAAAAGACATTTTAAATGCAATTTGAAAAAATTTAAAATTTACGATAGGCAACTGTTTGAAAATTCAACTATTCAGAATCATGTCGTGTTTGGTATCATATGAAAGGGCATTAAAAGTACTTTCGAATGCAATTAGAAAAAATTGAAAATTTACGATAGGCAACTGTTTGAAAATTCAACTATTCCGAATCATGTCGTGTTTGGTATCATATGAAAGGGCATTAAAAGACCTTTCAAATGCAATTGGATAAAATTTAAAATTTACGATAGGCAGTTGTTTGAAAATTCAACTATTCAGAATCACGTCATGTTTGGTATCATATGAAAGGGCATTAAAAGACCTTTTAAATGCAATTGGAAATAATTGAAAATTTACGATAGCCAACTGTTTAAAAATTCAACTATTCCGAATCGTGTCGCATTTGGTATCATATGAAAGGGCATTAAAAGACCTTATAAATGCAATTGGAAAAAATTGAAAAATTTACGATAGACAACTGTTTGAAAATTCAACTAATCCGAATCATGTCGTGTTTGGTATCATATGAAAGGGCATTAAAAGTACTTTCGAATGCAATTAGAAAAAATTGAAAATTTACGATAGGCAACTGTTTGAAAATTCAACTATTCCGAATCATGTCGTGTTTGGTCTCATATGAAAGGGCATTAAAAGAACTTTTAAATGCAATTAGAAAAAATTTAAAATTTACGATAGGCAATTGTTTGAAAATACAACTATTCCGAATCATGTCGTGTTTGGTATCATATGAGAGGGCATGAAAAGTACTTTCGAATGCAATTAGAAAAAATTGAAAATTTACGATAGGCAACTGTTTGAAAATTCAACTATTCCGAATCATGTCGTGTTTGGTATCATATGAAAGGGCATTAAAAGAACTTTTAAATGCAGTTGGAAAAAATTGAAAATTTACGATAGGCAACTGTTTGAAAATTCAACTATTCAGAATCATGTCGTGTTTGGTATCATATGAAAGGGCATTAAAAGTACTTTCGAATGCAATTAGAAAAAATTGAAAATTTACGATAGGCAACTGTTTGAAAATTCAACTATTCCGAATCATGTCGTGTTTGGTATCATATGAAAGGGCATTAAAAGACCTTTCAAATGCAATTGGAAAAAATTTAAAATTTACGATAGGCAGTTGTTTGAAAATTCAACTATTCAGAATCACGTCATGTTTGGTATCATATGAAAGGGCATTAAAAGTTCTTTCGAATGCAATATAAAAAAATTTAAAATTTACGATAGGCAACTGTTTGAAAATTCAACTATTCAGTATCATGTCGTGTTTGGTATCATAAGAAAGGACATTAAAAGACCTTTTAAATGCAATTGGAAAAAATTGAAAATTTACGATAGGCAATTGTTTGAAAATTCAACTATTCAGAATCACGTCATGTTTGGTATCATATGAAAGGGCATTAAAAGACCTTTTAAATGCAATTAGAAATAATTGAAAATTTACGATAGGCAACTGTTTAAAAATTCAACTATTCCGAATCATGACGTGTTTGGTATCATATGAAAGGGCATTAAAAGACCTTTTAAATGTAATTGGAAAAAATTTAAAATTTGCGATAGGCAATTGTTTTAAAATTCAACTATTCAGAATCATGCCGTGTTTGATATCATATGAAAGGGCATTAAAAGTACTTTCGAATGCAATATGAAAAAATTGAAAATTTTCGATACGCAACTGTTTGAAAATTCAACTATTCCGAATCATGTCGTGTTTGGTATCATATAAAAGGGCATTAAAAGACATTTCAAATGCAATTGAAAAAAATTTAAAATTTACAATAGGCAATTGTTTGAAAATTCAACTATTCCGAATCATGTCGTGTTTGGTATCATATGAAAGGGCATTAAAAGAACTTTTAAATGCAGTTGGAAAAAATTTAAAATTTACGATAGGCAATTGTTTGAAAATTCAACTATTCCGAATCATGTCGTGTTTGGTATCATATGAAAGGGCATTAAAAGACCTTTTATATGCAATTGGAAAAAATTGAAAATTTACGATAGGCAACTGTTTGAAAATTCAACTATTCCGGATCATGTCGTGTTTGGTATCATATAAAAGGGCATTAAAAGACATTTCAAATGCAATTTGAAAAAATTTAAAATTTACAATAGGCAATTGTTTGAAAATTCAACTATTCCGAATCATGTCGTGTTTGGTATCATATGAAAGGGCGTTAAAAGACCTTTTAAATGTAATTGGAAAAAATTTAAAATTTACGATAGGCAACTGTTTGAAAATTCAACTTTTCAGAATCACATCATGTTTGGTATCATATGAAAAGGCATTAAAAGACCTTTTAAATGCAATTGGAAATAATTGAAAATTTACGATAGGCAACTGTTTAAAAATTCAGCTATTCCGAATCAAGTCGTGTTTGGTATCACATGGAAGGGCATTAAAAGACCTTTTAAATGTAATTGGAAAAAATTGAAAATTTACGATAGGCAACTGTTTGAAAATTCAACTATTCCGAATCATGTCGTGTTTGGTATCATATGAAAGGGCATTAAAAGACCTTTCAAATGCAATTGGAAAAAATTGAAAATATACGATAGGCAACTGTTTGAAAATTCAACTATTCAGAATCATGTCGTGTTTGGTATCATATGAAAGTGCATTTAAAGACCTTTCAAATGCAATTGGAAAAAATTAAAAATTTACGATAGGCAATTTTTTGAAAATACAACTATTCCGAATCATGTCGTGTTTGGTATCATATGAAAGGGCATTAAAAGAACTTTTAAATGCAATTGGAAAAAATTGAAAATATACGATAGACAACTGTTTGAAAATTCAACTATTCCGAATCATGTCGTGTTTGGTATCATATGAAAGGGCATTACAAGTACTTTCGAATGCAATTAGAAAAAATTGAAAATTTACGGTAGGCAACTGTTTGAAAATTCAACTATTCCGAATCATGTCGTGTTTGGTATCATATGAAAGGGCATTAAAAGACCTTTCAAATGCAATTGGAAAAAATTTAAAATTTACGATAGGCAGTTGTTTGAAAATTCAACTATTCAGAATCACGTCATGTTTGGTATCATATGAAAGGGCATTAAAAGACCTTTTAAATGCAATTGGAAATAATTGAAAATTTACGATAGCCAACTGTTTAAAAATTCAACTATTCCGAATCATGTCGCGTTTGGTATCATATGAAAGGGCATTAAAAGACCTTATAAATGCAATTGGAAAAAATTGAAAATTTACGATAGACAACTGTTTGAAAATTCAACTATTCCGAATCATGTCGTGTTTGGTATCATATGAAAGGGCATTACAAGTACTTTCGAATGCAATTAGAAAAAATTGAAAATTTACGGTAGGCAACTGTTTGAAAATTCAACTATTCCGAATCATGTCGTGTTTGGTATCATATGAAAGGGCATTAAAAGACCTTTCAAATGCAATTGGATAAAATTTAAAATTTACGATAGGCAGTTGTTTGAAAATTCAACTATTCAGAATCACGTCATGTTTGGTATCATATGAAAGGGCATTAAAAGACCTTTTAAATGCAATTGGAAATAATTGAAAATTTACGATAGCCAACTGTTTAAAAATTCAACTATTCCGAATCGTGTCGCATTTGGTATCATATGAAAGGGCATTAAAAGACCTTATAAATGCAATTTGAAAAAATTGAAAAATTTACGATAGACAACTGTTTGAAAATTCAACTATTCAGAAGCATGTCGTGTTTGGTATCATATGAAAGGGCATTAAAAGTACTTTCGAATGCAATTAGAAAAAATTGAAAATTTACGATAGGCAACTGTTTGAAAATTCAACTATTCCGAATCATGTCGTGTTTGGTATCATATGAAAGGGCATTAAAAGACCTTTCAAATGCAATTGGATAAAATTTAAAATTTACGATAGGCAGTTGTTTGAAAATTCAACTATTCAGAATCACGTCATGTTTGGTATCATATGAAAGGGCATTAAAAGACCTTTTAAATGCAATTGGAAATAATTGAAAATTTACGATAGCCAACTGTTTAAAAATTCAACTATTCCGAATCGTGTCGCATTTGGTATCATATGAAAGGGCATTAAAAGACCTTATAAATGCAATTGGAAAAAATTGAAAAATTTACGATAGACAACTGTTTGAAAATTCAACTAATCCGAATCATGTCGTGTTTGGTATCATATGAAAGGGCATTAAAAGTACTTTCGAATGCAATTAGAAAAAATTGAAAATTTACGATAGGCAACTGTTTGAAAATTCAACTATTCCGAATCATGTCGTGTTTGGTCTCATATGAAAGGGCATTAAAAGAACTTTTAAATGCAATTAGAAAAAATTTAAAATTTACGATAGGCAATTGTTTGAAAATACAACTATTCCGAATCATGTCGTGTTTGGTATCATATGAGAGGGCATGAAAAGTACTTTCGAATGCAATTAGAAAAAATTGAAAATTTACGATAGGCAACTGTTTGAAAATTCAACTATTCCGAATCATGTCGTGTTTGGTATCATATGAAAGGGCATTAAAAGAACTTTTAAATGCAGTTGGAAAAAATTGAAAATTTACGATAGGCAACTGTTTGAAAATTCAACTATTCAGAATCATGTCGTGTTTGGTATCATATGAAAGGGCATTAAAAGTACTTTCGAATGCAATTAGAAAAAATTGAAAATTTACGATAGGCAACTGTTTGAAAATTCAACTATTCCGAATCATGTCGTGTTTGGTATCATATGAAAGGGCATTAAAAGACCTTTCAAATGCAATTGGAAAAAATTTAAAATTTACGATAGGCAGTTGTTTGAAAATTCAACTATTCAGAATCACGTCATGTTTGGTATCATATGAAAGGGCATTAAAAGTTCTTTCGAATGCAATATAAAAAAATTTAAAATTTACGATAGGCAACTGTTTGAAAATTCAACTATTCAGTATCATGTCGTGTTTGGTATCATAAGAAAGGACATTAAAAGACCTTTTAAATGCAATTGGAAAAAATTGAAAATTTACGATAGGCAATTGTTTGAAAATTCAACTATTCAGAATCACGTCATGTTTGGTATCATATGAAAGGGCATTAAAAGACCTTTTAAATGCAATTAGAAATAATTGAAAATTTACGATAGGCAACTGTTTAAAAATTCAACTATTCCGAATCATGACGTGTTTGGTATCATATGAAAGGGCATTAAAAGACCTTTTAAATGTAATTGGAAAAAATTTAAAATTTGCGATAGGCAATTGTTTTAAAATTCAACTATTCAGAATCATGCCGTGTTTGATATCATATGAAAGGGCATTAAAAGTACTTTCGAATGCAATATGAAAAAATTGAAAATTTTCGATACGCAACTGTTTGAAAATTCAACTATTCCGAATCATGTCGTGTTTGGTATCATATAAAAGGGCATTAAAAGACATTTCAAATGCAATTGAAAAAAATTTAAAATTTACAATAGGCAATTGTTTGAAAATTCAACTATTCCGAATCATGTCGTGTTTGGTATCATATGAAAGGGCATTAAAAGAACTTTTAAATGCAGTTGGAAAAAATTTAAAATTTACGATAGGCAATTGTTTGAAAATTCAACTATTCCGAATCATGTCGTGTTTGGTATCATATGAAAGGGCATTAAAAGACCTTTTATATGCAATTGGAAAAAATTGAAAATTTACGATAGGCAACTGTTTGAAAATTCAACTATTCCGGATCATGTCGTGTTTGGTATCATATAAAAGGGCATTAAAAGACATTTCAAATGCAATTTGAAAAAATTTAAAATTTACAATAGGCAATTGTTTGAAAATTCAACTATTCCGAATCATGTCGTGTTTGGTATCATATGAAAGGGCGTTAAAAGACCTTTTAAATGTAATTGGAAAAAATTTAAAATTTACGATAGGCAACTGTTTGAAAATTCAACTTTTCAGAATCACATCATGTTTGGTATCATATGAAAAGGCATTAAAAGACCTTTTAAATGCAATTGGAAATAATTGAAAATTTACGATAGGCAACTGTTTAAAAATTCAGCTATTCCGAATCAAGTCGTGTTTGGTATCACATGGAAGGGCATTAAAAGACCTTTTAAATGTAATTGGAAAAAATTGAAAATTTACGATAGGCAACTGTTTGAAAATTCAACTATTCCGAATCATGTCGTGTTTGGTATCATATGAAAGGGCATTAAAAGACCTTTCAAATGCAATTGGAAAAAATTGAAAATATACGATAGGCAACTGTTTGAAAATTCAACTATTCAGAATCATGTCGTGTTTGGTATCATATGAAAGTGCATTTAAAGACCTTTCAAATGCAATTGGAAAAAATTAAAAATTTACGATAGGCAATTTTTTGAAAATACAACTATTCCGAATCATGTCGTGTTTGGTATCATATGAAAGGGCATTAAAAGAACTTTTAAATGCAATTGGAAAAAATTGAAAATATACGATAGACAACTGTTTGAAAATTCAACTATTCCGAATCATGTCGTGTTTGGTATCATATGAAAGGGCATTACAAGTACTTTCGAATGCAATTAGAAAAAATTGAAAATTTACGGTAGGCAACTGTTTGAAAATTCAACTATTCCGAATCATGTCGTGTTTGGTATCATATGAAAGGGCATTAAAAGACCTTTCAAATGCAATTGGAAAAAATTTAAAATTTACGATAGGCAGTTGTTTGAAAATTCAACTATTCAGAATCACGTCATGTTTGGTATCATATGAAAGGGCATTAAAAGACCTTTTAAATGCAATTGGAAATAATTGAAAATTTACGATAGCCAACTGTTTAAAAATTCAACTATTCCGAATCATGTCGCGTTTGGTATCATATGAAAGGGCATTAAAAGACCTTATAAATGCAATTGGAAAAAATTGAAAATTTACGATAGACAACTGTTTGAAAATTCAACTATTCCGAATCATGTCGTGTTTGGTATCATATGAAAGGGCATTACAAGTACTTTCGAATGCAATTAGAAAAAATTGAAAATTTACGGTAGGCAACTGTTTGAAAATTCAACTATTCCGAATCATGTCGTGTTTGGTCTCATATGAAAGGGCATTAAAAGAACTTTTAAATGCAATTAGAAAAAATTTAAAATTTACGTTAGGCAATTGTTTGAAAATACAACTATTCCGAATCATGCCGTGTTTGGTATCATATGAGAGGGCATTAAAAGTACTTTCGAATGCAATTAGAAAAAATTGAAAATTTACGATAGGCAACTGTTTGAAAATTCAACTATTCCGAATCATGTCGTGTTTGGTATCATATGAAAGGGCATTAAAAGAACTTTTAAATGCAGTTGGAAAAAATTGAAAATATACGATAGGCAACTGTTTGAAAATTCAACTATTCAGAATCATGTCGTGTTTGGTCTCATATGAAAGGGCATTAAAAGAACTTTCAAATGCAATTGGAAAAAATTGAAAATTTACGATAGGCAACTGTTTGAAAATTCAACTATTCCGAATCATGTCGTGTTTGGTATCATATGAAAGGGCATTAAAAGAACTTTTAAATGCAGTTGGAAAAAATTGAAAATTTACGATAGGCAACTGTTTGAAAATTCAACTATTCCGAATCATGTCGTGTTTGGTCTCATATGAAAGGGCATTAAAAGAACTTTTAAATGCAATTGGAAAAAATTTAAAATTTACGATAGGCAATTGTTTGAAAATACAACTATTCCGTATCATGCCGTGTTTGGTATCATATGAGAGGGCATTAAAAGTACTTTCGAATGCAATTAGAAAAAATTGAAAATTTACGATAGGCAACAGTTTGAAAATTCAACTATTCCGAATCATGTCGTGTTTGGTATCATATGAAAGGGCATTAAAAGAACTTTTAAATGCAGTTGGAAAAAATTGAAAATATACGATAGGCAACTGTTTGAAAATTCAACTATTCAGAATCATGTCGTGTTTGGTATCATATGAAATTGCATTTAAAGACCTTTCAAATGCAATTGGAAAAAATTAAAAATTTACGATAGGCAATTTTTTGAAAATACAACTATTCCGAATCATGTCGTGCTTGGTATCATATGAAAGGGCATTAAAAGAACTTTTAAATGCAATTGGAAAAAATTGAAAATATACGATAGGCAATTGTTTGAAAATTCAACTATTCCTAATCAAGTCGCGTTTGGTATCATATGAAAGGGCATTAAAAGACATTTTAAATGCAATTTGAAAAAATTGAAAATTTACGATAGGCAACTGTTTGAAAATTCAACTATTCAGAATCATGTCGTGTTTGGTATCATATGAAAGGGCATTAAAAGTACTTTCGAATGCAATTAGAAAAAATTGAAAATTTACGATAGGCAACTGTTTGAAAATTCAACTATTCCGAATCATGTCGTGTTTGGTATCATATGAAAGGGCATTAAAAGACCTTTCAAATGCAATTGGAAAAAATTTAAAATTTACGATAGGCAGTTGTTTGAAAATTCAACTATTCAGAATCACGTCATGTTTGGTATCATATGAAAGGGCATTAAAAGACCTTTTAAATGCAATTGGAAATAATTGAAAATTTACGATAGCCAACTGTTTAAAAATTCAACTATTCCGAATCGTGTCGCGTTTGGTATCATATGAAAGGGCATTAAAAGACCTTATAAATGCAATTGGAAAAAATTGAAAATTTACGATAGACAACTGTTTGAAAATTCAACTAATCCGAATCATGTCGTGTTTGGTATCATATGAAAGGGCATTAAAAGTACTTTCGAATGCAATTAGAAAAAATTGAAAATTTACGATAGGCAACTGTTTGAAAATTCAACTATTCCGAATCATGTCGTGTTTGGTCTCATATGAAAGGGCATTAAAAGAACTTTTAAATGCAATTAGAAAAAATTTAAAATTTACGATAGGCAATTGTTTGAAAATACAACTATTCCGAATCATGTCGTGTTTGGTATCATATGAGAGGGCATGAAAAGTACTTTCGAATGCAATTAGAAAAAATTGAAAATTTACGATAGGCAACTGTTTGAAAATTCAACTATTCCGAATCATGTCGTGTTTGGTATCATATGAAAGGGCATTAAAAGAACTTTTAAATGCAGTTGGAAAAAATTGAAAATTTACGATAGGCAACTGTTTGAAAATTCAACTATTCAGAATCATGTCGTGTTTGGTATCATATGAAAGGGCATTAAAAGTACTTTCGAATGCAATTAGAAAAAATTGAAAATTTACGATAGGCAACTGTTTGAAAATTCAACTATTCCGAATCATGTCGTGTTTGGTATCATATGAAAGGGCATTAAAAGACCTTTCAAATGCAATTGGAAAAAATTTAAAATTTACGATAGGCAGTTGTTTGAAAATTCAACTATTCAGAATCACGTCATGTTTGGTATCATATGAAAGGGCATTAAAAGACCTTTTAAATGCAATTGGAAATAATTGAAAATTTACGATAGCCAACTGTTTAAAAATTCAACTATTCCGAATCATGTCGCGTTTGGTATCATATGAAAGGGCATTAAAAGACCTTATAAATGCAATTGGAAAAAATTGAAAATTTACGATAGACAACTATTTGAAAATTCAACTATTCCGAATCATGTCGTGTTTGGTATCATATGAGAGGGCATTAAAAGTACTTTCGAATGCAATTAGAAAAAATTGAAAATTTACGATAGGCAACTGTTTGAAAATTCAACTATTCCGAATCATGTCGTGTTTGGTATCATATGAAAGGGCATTAAAAGACCTTTTATATGCAATTGGAAAAAATTTAAAATTTACGATAGGAAATTGTTTGAAAATTCAACTATTCAGAAGCATGCCGTGTTTGGTATCATATGAAAGGGCATTAAAAGTTCTTTCGAATGCAATATAAAAAAATTTAAAATTTACGATAGGCAACTGTTTGAAAATTCAACTATTCCGTATCAAGTCGTGTTTGGTATCATAAAAAAGGACATTAAAAGACCTTTTAAATGCAATTGGAAAAAATTGAAAATTTACGATAGGCAATTGTTTGAAAATTCAACTATTCAGAATCACGTCGTGTTTGGTATCATATGAAAGGGCATTAAAAGACCTTTTAAATGCAATTAGAAATAATTGAAAATTTACGATAGGCAACTGTTTAAAAATTCAACTATTCCGAATCATGACGTGTTTGGTATCATATGAAAGGGCATTAAAAGACCTTTTAAATGTAATTGGAAAAAATTTAAAATTTGCGATAGGCAATTGTTTTAAAATTCAACTATTCAGAATCATGCCGTGTTTGATATCATATGAAAGGGCATTAAAAGTACTTTCGAATGCAATATGAAAAAATTGAAAATTTTCGATACGCAACTGTTTGAAAATTCAACTATTCCGAATCATGTCGTGTTTGGTATCATATAAAAGGGCATTAAAAGACATTTCAAATGCAATTGAAAAAAATTTAAAATTTACGATAGGCAATTGTTTGAAAATTCAACTATTCCGAATCATGTCGTGTTTGGTATCATATGAAAGGGCATTAAAAGACCTTTTATATGCAATTGGAAAAAATTTAAAATTTACGATAGGCAACTGTTTGAAAATTCAACTATTCCGAATCATATCGTGTTTGGTATCATATGAAAGGGCATTAAAAGACCTTTTATATGCAATTGGAAAAAATTGAAAATTTACGATAGGCAACTGTTTGAAAATTCAACTATTCCGGATCATGTCGTGTTTGGTATCATATAAAAGGGCATTAAAAGACATTTCAAATGCAATTTGAAAAAATTTAAAATTTACAATAGGCAATTGTTTGAAAATTCAACTATTCCGAATCATGTCGTGTTTGGTATCATATGAAAGGGCGTTAAAAGACCTTTTAAATGTAATTGGAAAAAATTTAAAATTTACGATAGGCAACTGTTTGAAAATTCAACTTTTCAGAATCACATCATGTTTGGTATCATATGAAAAGGCATTAAAAGACCTTTTAAATGCAATTGGAAATAATTGAAAATTTACGATAGGCAACTGTTTAAAAATTCAGCTATTCCGAATCAAGTCGTGTTTGGTATCACATGGAAGGGCATTAAAAGACCTTTTAAATGTAATTGGAAAAAATTGAAAATTTACGATAGGCAACTGTTTGAAAATTCAACTATTCCGAATCATGTCGTGTTTGGTATCATATGAAAGGGCATTAAAAGACCTTTCAAATGCAATTGGCAAAAATTTAAAATTGACGATAGGCAGTTGTTTGAAAATTCAACTATTCAGAATCACGTCATGTTTGGTATCATATGAAAGGGCATTAAAAGACCTTTTAAATGCAATTGGAAATAATTGAAAATTTACGATAGGCAACTGTTTAAAAATTCAACTATTCCGAATCATGTCGCGTTTGGTATCATATGAAAGGGCATTAAAAGACCTTTTAAATGCAATTGGAAATAATTGAAAATTTACGATAGGCAACTGTTTAAAAATTCAACTATTCCGAATCAAGACGTGTTTGGTATCATATGAAAGGGCATTAAAAGAAATTTTAAATGTAATTGGAAAAAATTGAAAATTTGCGATAGGCAATTGTTTGAAAATTCAACTATTCAGAAGCATGCCGTGTTTGGTATCATATGAAAAGGCATTAAAAGTACTTTCGAATGCAATATGAAAAAATTAAAAATTTACGATAGGCAACTGTTTGAAAATTCAACTATTCCGGATCATGTCGTGTTTGGTATCATATAAAAGGGCATTAAAAGACTTTTCAAATGCAATTTGAAAAAATTTAAAATTTACAATAGGCAATTGTTTGAAAATTCAACTATTCCGAATCATGTCGTGTTTGGTATCATATGAAAGGGCGTTAAAAGACCTTTTAAATGTAATTGGAAAAAAATTAAAATTTACGATAGGCAACTGTTTGAAAATTCAACTTTTCAGAATCACATCATGTTTGGTATCATATGAAAAGGCATTAAAAGACCTTTTAAATGCAATTGGAAATAATTGAAAATTTACGATAGGCAACTGTTTAAAAATTCAGCTATTCCGAATCAAGTCGTGTTTGGTATCACATGGAAGGGCATTAAAAGACCTTTTAAATGTAATTGGAAAAAATTTAAAATTTGCGATAGGCAATTGTTTTAAAATTCAACTATTCAGAATCATGCCGTGTTTGATATCATATGAAAGGGCATTAAAAGTACTTTCGAATGCAATATGAAAAAATTGAAAATTTTCGATACGCAACTGTTTGAAAATTCAACTATTCCGAATCATGTCGTGTTTGGTATCATATAAAAGGGCATTAAAAGCCATTTCAAATGCAATTGAAAAAAATTTTAAATTTACAATAGGCAATTGTTTGAAAATTCAACTATTCCGAATCATGTCGTGTTTGGTATCATATGAAAGGGCATTAAAAGAACTTTTAAATGCAGTTGGAAAAAATTTAAAATTTACGATAGGCAATTGTTTGAAAATTCAACTATTCCGAATCATGTCGTGTTTGGTATCATATGACAGGGCATTAATAGACCTTTTATATGCAATTGGAAAAAATTGAAAATTTACGATAGGCAACTGTTTGAAAATTCAACTATTCCGAATCATGTCGTGTTTGGTATCATATAAAAGGGCATTAAAAGACATTTCAAATGCAATTTGCAAAAATTTAAAATTTACAATAGGCAATTGTTTGAAAATTCAACTATTCCGAATCATGTCGTGTTTGGTATCATATGAAAGGGGATTAAAAGACCTTTTATATGGAATTGTAAAAATTTAAAATTTACGATAGGCAATTGTTTTAAAATACAACTATTCCGAATCATGTCGTGTTTGGTATCATATGAAAGGGCATTACAAGACCTTTCAAATGCGATTGGGAAAAATTTAAAATTTACGATAGGCAATTGCTTGAAAATACAACTGTTCCGAATCATGTCGTGTTTTCCAACGATTTCCAACAGTTTATCAAAAAGTTAAGAGAAAAAATTCAACTGTCCGAAGAATTTTGCTTAGTTTAACAAAATCTTTTTGGAAATAAAACCCGTATCTGATTGAAATTTTACGACTGTCAATGTGACAAATAGTTTTTAAAAGTATATAGTAAAACAAAGCAAAATTTGTCCTCGGCAGTAAAATCAAAAAATATCTTTAGATGAGCAGAAGTACAGAAATAAAAAGTTTTATATCGTAATTTAATTAAACCTTACTTCAGTGTCCGCGGAGCCTAGCGAAAAGGCCTGGCGAAGCCAGGCCGAACGCTAGTCCTATATACTAATCTGGTATTTCATTAAGGATTCCTCCGGACGGCAACCAGACTTTAGACACAGCTACAGCTTAAACGGTTTGTGCGATTGTTGTGAATTTTGTTCTAGGATTTAAAGAATGTTTGGGACTAGTGCCTTTTGGGTATTTAAGATTTTTTAAAAGTATAGTCCGAGTGAAATTAATGAAAAAATTTGCAAATTTTCGTTGATCGAAGCATGCACGCGTTGCTATGCATTTCAAATTCCGGCGAACGCTCATTGCTTTTTCAAAAACTAACTTTTTAATTATTTTATCTAAAAGTTCGTCCAAAGCCCTTTCATATGATACCAAACATGGCATAATTCGGAATACTTTAAGTTTGAAATAATTGACAGTCGTAAAATTTCAATCAAATACGTGTTTTATTTCCGAAAAGATTTTGCTAAACTATTAAAAATCCGTTGGATGTAATTTTTTAAAGTTCCACATTTTTTTATAGAATTTATTAAGTTTGAAACAATTACCTATCGTAAAATTTCATCTTTTTATATTTCATCTGAAAGTTCTTTTAAAGCCCTTCAATATGACACTAAACACGGTACGATTCGGAATACTTTAAGTTTGAAACTATTGACAGTCGTAAAATTTCAATTTTTTCTTTATTTCATATGAAAGTCTTTCATATGACACCCAACACAATATGATTCGAAATAATTTATGTTAGAAACAATTGCTTATTGTAAAATTTCAAATACGTGTGTTATTTCCGAAAACAGTTTGCTAAACTAACTTTTTATAAGAATTTGTTTATTAACACAATTGTTTGTTTGTAGATATTTTATTTATAATATCTACAAACAAACAATTGTGTCAATAAACAAATTCTTATAAAAAGTTAGTTTAGCAAACTGTTTTCGGAAATAACACACGTATTTGAAATTTTACGACCTTCAATTGTTTTAAACCTTAAGTATTTCGTATCATATCGTGTTTGATATCATATGAAAGGGATTTAGAAGAACGGTTTATTAAATATTACAACTGTTAATTGTTTCAAATTCAAAGTATTCCGAGTCATGCCGAGTTTGGTGTGATATGAAAGAGTTTTGAAAGAAAGTTCAAATGAAATTAAAAAAAATATATATTTTACAACCGTTTCAAAACTATATTTAGAAAAACTAAATAACTCGAATTGGAATCATAAAATGCTTAATGATAATAAAAACGTTGCCTCATTCCCCCAAAATGTGTAAAATATATCAAAAGTTATCTAAAAACTTAAATACTTCAATAATTGTTAATTAAAAATGCGATATGTCCACATACAAATGTCAAAATTAGAGTAGGTGTTCTTTTTTAAAATTTCAAAGCCTCCACACTCTTTGTCTGTATATTTTATAAAACTTGTCAATTTGACGTTTAAACCAACTTCATAGTGGACTGTTAAAAATTTTCTTTTTAAATACACATATTTGAAATTTGTTATTATAATAGAAACGTCCCCTCAGTCCTCCAATATGCGTACCATATTTCAAAACTACTCTAAAACATTTAATATTTAAATAATTTATAATTAAATATGCGACATGTCCACAGACAAATGTCAAAATTATAGTAGATGTTCTTCTTAAAAATGTCAAAGCCTCCACACTCTTAGTTGAAAATGCATGTTTTTTCAAGTTTTCTCGCACATCATGTGCACGAAAAATCTGAGACTATTAAAAAGCACTCCCCATAAGTAATCCCTATCAAATAAAAAAAGTTTCAATTAAATCGGATAAACCGTCTAGGCTGTAAAAATGTCAGACTGATCGTGATGAAACTATATATAGGGAATTAAGCTGTTTAGTATATAAGACTAGCGGTCGTCCTGGCTTCGCCAGGCCTCACGCTAGTTTCGCGGACCCTGAAGTAGAATTCACTTGTGTAGGACAGTTGACACAATATAAATTCAATTATTACAAATCTAAAACATTTCTGCATATCTTTCCTACCAAAGACCTTTTAATTGATACTAAACACAACAAAATTTCGAAGATCTTTCACTAAAACAACTAACGATTGAAAAATATTCAATTCTGCTCGCGAGCTCATCAAAAGTCCTTTTACTAGATACCAAACACAATAGGTTTTGAAGAACTTTCATTAAAACGATTGATGACAGGAAAAATTCAATTATGCACACGAGCTCTTCAAAAGACCTTTCATTTGATACTAAACACGAAGAATTTTGAAGAATTTTCACTAAAACAATGGAGGATCTAAAAGTATTAAGTTTTATACACGAACCCTTCAAAAAATCGTTCTTTTTGATACAAATGCGATAGGTCAAATTTCAACTTTTTTATTTCATTACAATCTTCTTCTAAAGCCTTCTTATCCGACACCAATATTTTAAGTTTGAAACAGTTGACGGTTGTTAAATAATTATTTTTTTTATTTCATTTGAACTTTCTTTCAAAACTCTTTTATATCACACCAAACTCGGCACTAACATGTTTGGGGGCCGTGATTTGACGACTGGTAACCGCACTTCACGCGCAAAAATATATCACTTACCGAGATCTGCTTTAGCAGAGTGCCACACCCAGCATTGGGTAGAAGGCGTGATGATATATTTATTTATTTATTTATTTATTCAAACTCGGCATGACTAGGAATACTTTGAATTTGAAACAATTAACAGTTGTAATATTGAATTTTTTTCTTTATTCCATCTACAAGTTCTTTCAAAACTTTTTTGTATGACATTAAACACGGCATGATTCCGAATACTTTAAATTTAAAATAATTGACGGTCGAAATATATTTATTTTTTATTTCGTCTGAAAGTTCTTCTAAATTCCTTTCATATGATATCAAACACGACTTTTGCTAAACTAACTTTTTATAAGAATTTGTTTATTGACACAATTGTTTGTTTGTAGATATTATAAATAATTTTGAAAAAGCAATGAGCGTTCGCCGGAATTTGAACCCAGAACCTTTCACTCGCATGGTGACTGCTCTAGCATTTCTTCAACTAAACGTTGCACGAAAGGCATGAGTATTCGCCGAGTGTTTGTAGCTCAATTGGTTAGAGCAGTCACCATGCGAGTGAAAGGTTCTGGGTTCAAATTCCGGCAAACGCTCATTGCTTTTACAAAAACTAACTTTTTAATTATTTTATCTAAAGGTTCGTCCAAAGCCCTTTCATATGATACCAAACATGGCATAATTCGGAATACTTTAAGTTTGAAATAATTGACAGTCGTAAAATTTCAATCAAATACGTGTTTTATTTCCGAAAAGATTTTGCTAATCTATTAAAAATCCATTGGATGTAATTTTTGAAAGTTCCACATTTTTTAATAGAATTTATTAAGTTTGAAACAATTACCTATCGTAAAATTTCATCTTTTTATATTTCATCTGAAAGTTCTTTTTAAGCCCTTCAATATGACACTAAACACGGTACGATTCGGAATACTTTAAGTTTGAAACTATTGACAGTCGCAAAATTTCAACTTTTTCTTCATTTCATATGAAAGTTCTTCTAAAGCCCTTTCATATGACACCCAACATAATATGATTCGAAATACTTTATGTTAGAAACAATTGTTTATTGTAAAATTTCAACTTTTTTCATTTATCTGAAAGTTCTTCTAAAGTCCTTTAATATGACACCAAACACGATAGGTTTTGTTGCAATTTCACTGAAATAATTGACGATTGAAAATATTATAATTTTGCCCACATGCCCTTTAAAATAACTTTCGTATTACCGAAAGAAAATTTAAGAGTGATCAAATGATTCCAATTCGAGTTATCTGGTTTTTCTAAATTGTACTCTGCCGTGGATAAAGTTTTAAATACACATATTTGAAATTTGTAATTATAATAGAAACGTCACCTCAGTCCCCCAATGTGCGTAAAATATTTCAAAACTACTCTAAAACATTTAATATTTAAATAATTTATAATTAAAAATACGACATGTCCACTGACAAATGTCAAAATGACAGTAGATGTTCTTTTTCAAAATTTCAAAGCCACCATATTCTTTATACTTTATAAAACTTGTCAATTTGACGTTTTGAATTAAAACCAACTTCATAGTGGACTACAAAAATTTTTCTTTTTAAATACACATATTTAAAATACTTAATTATAATAAAAACGTCCCCTCAGTCCCCTAATGTGCGTAAAATATTTCAAAACTACTCTAAAACATTTAATATTTAAATAATTTATAATTAAATATGCGACATGTCCACTGACAAATGTCAAAGTGACGTTTGATGTTCTTCTTAAAAATTTCAAAGCCTCCACACTCTTAGTTGATTTTGCCCCAAAAACGCATGTTTTTTCAAGTTTTCTCGCACATCATGTGCACGAAAAATCTGAGACTATCAAAAGGCACTCCACGTGATTGACCTCTATCAAATAAAAAAAGTTGTAAATAAATCGAATAAACCGTCTAGGCTGTAAAATTGTCAGACTGGTTGTGATGAAATTATATATACATAGGGAATTAAGCCGTTTAGTATATAAGACTAGCGTGAGACCTGGCGAAGCGGACACTGAAGTAGAATTCACTTTTGTAAGACAGTTGACCCGCGAGCTCTTCAAAAGACCTTTCATTTGATACTAAACACGAAGAATTTTGAAATATTTTCACTAAAACAATTGAGGATCTAAAATTATTAAATTTTGTACGCGAACCCTTTAAAAAATCTTTCTTTTTGATACAAACGCGATAGGTCAAATTTAAACTTTTTTATTTCATTACAATTTTCTTCTAAAGCCTTTTTATACACCAATTTTTTGAAACAGATGATGGTTGCAAAATATATTTTTTTTATTTCATTTGAACTTTCTTTCAAAACTCTTTCATATCACACCAAACTCGGCATGACTCGGAATACTTTCAGTTTGAAACAATTAACAGTTGTAATATTGAATTTTTTTCTTTATTCCCTCTACAAGTTCTTTAAAAACTTTTTTATATGACATTAAACCCGGCATGATTCCGAATACTTTAAATTTAAAACAATTGACTGTCGAAATATATATATTTTTTTATCGTCTGAAAGTTCTTCTAAATCCCTTTCATATGATATCAAACACGATATGATACGGAACACTTTAGGTTTAAAACAATTGAAGGTCGTAAAATTTCAAATAGGTGTGTTATTTCCGAAAACATTTTGCTAAACTAACTTTTTATAAGAATTTGTTTATTGACACAATTGTTTGTTTGTAGATATTATAAATAATTTTTGAAAAAGCAATGAGCGTTCGCCGGGATTTGAAACCAGAACCTTTCACTCGCATGGTGAGAGCAGTCACCATGCGAGTGAATTTTTTTATAGAATTTATTAAGTTTGAAACAATTACCTATCGTAAAATTTCAACTTTCTATATTTCATCTGAAAGTTCTTTTGAAGCCCTTCAATATGACACTAAATACGGTACGATACGGAATATTTTAAGTTTGAAATTATTGACAGTCGTAAGATTTCAACTTTTTTTTAATTTCATATGAAAATTCTTCTAAAGCCCTTTCATATGACACCCAACATAATATGATTCGAAATACTTTATGTTAGAAACAATTGCTTACTGTAAAATTTCAACTATTTTCATTTTTCTGAAAGTTCTTCTAAAGCCTTTTAATATGACACCGACCACGATAGGTTTTGTTGCAATTTCACTAAAATAATTGCCGATTGAAAATATTATAATTTTGCCCACATGCGCCCTTTAAAATAACTTTCGTATTACCGATAGAAAATTTAAGAGTGATCAAATGATTCCAATCCGAGTTATCTGGTTTTTCTAAATTGTACTCTGACGTGGATAAAATTTGCTTGGTTTTACTGTATATTATTACTGGAGACAAATTTGGTTGGGTTTACCTGTATACATTATATAACTTGTCAATTTGACGTTTTGTTTTAGTGGACTGTTAAAAATTTTCTTTTTAAATACACATATTTAAAATGCGTAATGATAATAAAAACGTTCCCTCATTCCCCCAATAAGTGTAAAATATTTCAAAAGTTGTCTAAAATATTTAATACTTGAATAATTTTTCATTAAAAATGCGATATGTCCACCTACAAATGACAAAATTAGAGTAGGTGTTCTTTTTAAAATTTCAATGCCTCCACACTCTTTGTCTGTATATTTTATAAAACTTGTCAATTTGACGTTTTGAATTAAAACCAACTTCATAGTGGACTATAAAAATTTTTCTTTTTAAATACACATACTGGGTGTCCCATTTTAATCCGCCAGTAGCGATAATTCTGAAACATTGCATTGAATCAAAAAGTGTTCCAAGTGAAAAGTTAATGGTTCTGAGGGGGACATCTGATGCCGTAGACTTTGCCCCCCCAGCCCCTCAAGGGGGGCGGGAACAGGGGGCAACTTTAAAATCTTAAATGGAAACCCCTATTTTTTATTGCAGATTCTGATAGAGGGTTAAAAAGTATGTAAGTTTTATCCGAAACATTTTTTTTATTGGTCGAGAGATGGCGCTGCAAATGTAAAAGTTAGGTTTTTTTTTAATTAAATTGCGAAAATCGTAACGTAATTAACTGTTATTATTACTTAAGACTTACTCACAACCTTACAAGGTTGTTTTTTTCTCAGCCTGCCCAAATACTACCCCCCCCCCCTACAAAGACGTAAAGTACTCAAAAATAGCGATTGAGTACTTCTTTTTCAAATTAAATAATGGTAAAATAATTCAAAAAAGAATGTCATTTTTTTTCAAACAGTGTTTGACCGGGCCCCCCACATAGCCCCACCCCCCACTGGGGCTGGTGGCAACTTTAGAATCTTAAATGGAAACCCCTATTTTGTACCTCAGACTCGGATAGAGTTTTAAAATGTAGGTCAATTTTAGTCGTGGGGGGGGGCCGGTCACTTTCACGAAAACAATTGTACAATTTGCTAAACTATTAAAAATCTTTTGGACGTCATTTTTTATAATGTTCTACATTTATATTTTATATGTACATGAAATCAATTGAAATTTTTCTCTAACCTTTTTTGAAAAACTGTTGGAAATCGCTGAAATATACTTTTTTGCATTGTAGAATGCTGCTGTCAATTTTCTTTTTTTTTTAAATGTATATTATTACCGCACACAAATTTTGCTTTGTTTTATTACATACTTTTAAAAATTATTTGTCAAGTTGACGTTTTGTCTTGAAATTTTTTACGCTAGCCCTTCAAAAAACCTTCCATTTGATACCAAATACGATATGTTTTTAAGCACTTTCACTAAAACAATTGACGATCGAAAAGTAATAAATTTTGTACGCAAGTCCTTCAAAATACCTTTCATTTAATACCAAACACGATAAGTTTAGAACCACTTTCACTAAAACAATTGCCAATCGTAAAATATTTAATTTTGTACGCGATCTCTTCAAAAGACCTTTCATTAGATACCAAACACGATAGATTGTTAAGCACTTTCACTGAAACAATTGCCGATCAAAATTAAATTATATGCTACACGAAAACACTTCAAAAGACATTTCATTCGATATCAAACACGATAGGTTTCAAAGCAATATCACAAAAACAATTGCGAATCAAAAAAAATAAAATATTTGCACGCGATCCCTTTAAAAGACTTTTTATTTGATACCAAAAAATATTTTATGTTTAAAACAATGGACAATCTTAATTTTTTTTTATTTCATATAACATTTCTTCCAAATTTTCATATGACATTAAATACGGCATTAATCCGAATATTTGAAATTTGAAACAATTGACAATCGTAAAGTCTTAATTTTTTTATTTCGTCTGAAAGTTCGTCTATAGCCCTGTCATATGATATCAAACACGATTTGATTCGGAACACTTTAAGCTTAGAACATTTGACAGTCGTAAAATTTCAATCAAATACGTGTTTTATTTCTGAAAACATTTTGCTAAAATAACTTTTTTTTATTTCATCTGAAAGTTCCTCTAACTCTATTTCATATGCTCTAGCATTTCTTCAACTAAAGGTTGCACGAAAGGCATGAGTATTCGCCGAGTGTTTGTAGCTCAATTGGTTAGAGCAGTCACCATGCGAGTGAAAGGTTCTGGGTTCAAATTCCGGCGAACGCTCATTGCTTTTTCAAAAACTAACTTTTTAATTATTTTATCTAAAGATTCGTCTAAAGCCCTTTCATATGATACCAAACATGGCATAATTCGGAATACTTTAAGTTTGAAATAATTTACAGTCTTAAAATTTTAATCAAATACGTGTTTTATTTCCGAAAAGATTTTGCTAATCTATTAAAAATCCGTTGGATGTAATTTTTGATAGTTCCACATTTTTTTATAGAATTTATTAAGTTTGAAACAATTACCTATTGTAAAATTTCAACTTATATATCATCTGAAAGTTCTTTTAAAGCCCTTCAATATGACACTAAGTTTGAAACTATTGACAGTCGTAAAATTTCAACTTCATATGACACGCAACACAATATGATTAGAAATACTTTATGTTAGAAACAATTGCTTATTGTAAAATTTCAACTTTTTTCATTTATCTGAAAGTTCTTCTAAATCCGTTTAATATACACGATAGGTTTTGTTGCAATTTCACTAAAATAATTGCCGATTGAAAATATTATAATTTTGCCTACATGCCCTTTAAAATATCTTTCGTATTACCGATAGAAAATTTCAGAGTGCTCAAATGATTCCAATTCAACTTATCTGTTTTTTTTTTAATTGTACTCGGTCGTGGATAAAATTTGCTTGATTTTACTGTATATTATTACTGGAGACAAATTTTGTTGAGTTTACCTGTATACTTTATATAACTATACACATATTTAAAATGCGTAAATATAATAAAAACGTTCCCTCATTCCCCCAATATGTGTAAAATATTTCAAAAGTTGTCTAAAATATTTAATACTTGAATAATTTTTAATTAAAAATGCGATATGTCCACATACAAATGTCAAAATTAGAGTAGGTGTTCTTTTTAAAATTTCAAAGCCTCCACACTCTTTTATAAAACTTGTCAATTTGACGTTTTGAATTAAAACCAACTTCATAGTGGACTTTAAAAAATTTTCTTTTTAAATACACATAATTGAAATTTGTAATTATAATAAAAACGTTCCCTCATTCCCCAAATGTGCGTAAAATATTTCAAAACTACTGTAAAACATTTAATATTTAAATAATTTATAATTAAAAATGCGACATGTCCACTGACAAATGTCAAAGTGACGTTTGATGTTCTTCTTAAAAATTTCAAAGCCTCCACACTCTTAGTTGATTTTGCCCAAAAACGCATGTTTTTTCAAGTTTTCTCGCACATCATGTGCACGAAAAATCTGAGACTATCAAAAGGCACTCCCCGTGATGGATCCCTATCAAATAAAAAAAGTTGCAAATAAATCGAATAAACCGTCTAGGCTGTAAAATTGTCAGACTGATCGTGATGAAATATATATATATATATATATAGGGATTTATGCCGTTTAGTATATAAGACTAGCGGTCGCCCTGGCTTCGCCAGGCCTCACGCTAGCTCCGCGGACCCTGAAGTAGAATTCACTTTTGTAAGACAGTTGACACAATATAAATGCAATTATTACCAATCTAAATCATATATGCGTATCATTCCATCCCAAGACCTTTTAATTGATACTAAACACAATAGGTTTCGAAGATCTTTCACTAAAACAACTGACGATTGAAAAAAATCCAATTATGCACGTGAGCTCTTCAAAAGACCTTTCATTTGATACTAATCACGAAGAATTTTAATGCATTTTCACTAAAACAATTGAGGATCTATAAGTTTCACTGAAACAATTGCCGATCAAAATTAAATTAAATGCTGCACGAAAACACTTCAAAATACATTTCATTCGATATCAAACACGATAGGTTTCAATGCAATATCACTAAAACAATTGCGAATCGAAAAAAAAATATTTCACGCGATCCCTTTAAAAGACTTTTTATTTGATACAAAAAATATTTTATGTTTAAAACAATTGACATTCTTCATTTTTTTTTATTTCATATAACATTTCTTCCAAATTTTCATATGACATTAAACACGGCATTAATCCGAATATTTGAAATTTGAAACAATTGACAACCGTAAAGTCTTAATTTTTTATTTCGTCTGAAAGTTCTTCTAAAGCCCAGTCATATGATATCAAACACGATTAGATTCGGACCACTTTAAGCTTAGAACAATTGACGGTCGTAAAATTTCAATCAAATACGTGATTTATTTCCGAAAATATTTTGTTAAAATAACTTTTTTTTATTTCATCTAAAAGTTCTTCTAACTCTATTTCATATGCTCTAGCATTTCTTCAACTAAAGGTTGCACGAAAGGCATGAGTATTCGCCGAGTGTTTGTAGCTCAATTGGTTAGAGCAGTCACCATGCGAGTGAAAGGTTCTGGGTTCAAATTCCGGCGAACGCTCATTGCTTTTTCAAAAACTAACTTTTTAATTATTTTATCTAAAGGTTCGTCTAAAGCCCTTTCATATGATACCAAACATGGCATAATTCGGACTACTTTAAGTTTGAAATAATTGACAGTCGTAAAATTTCAATCAAATACGTGTTTTATTTCCGAAAAGATTTTGCTAATCTATTAAAAATCCGTTGGATATAATTTTTGTCTGCAATATTTAATACTTGAATAATTTTTAATTAAAAATGCGACATGTCCACTGACAAATGTCAAAATGACAGTAGATGTTATTTTTCAAAATTTCAAAGCCACCATATTCTTTATACTTTATAAAACTTGTCAATTTGACGTTTTGCTTTAAAACCAACTTCATAGTGGATAGTAAAAAATTTTCTTTTTAAATACACTTATTTGAAATTTGTAATTATAATAAAAACGTCCCCTCAGTCCCCCAATGTTCGTAAAATATTTCAAAACTACTCTAAAACATTTAATATTTAAATAATTTATAATTAAAAATACGACATGTCCACTGACAAATGTCAAAGTGACGTTTGATGTTCTTCTTAAAAATTTCAAAGCTTCCACACTCTTAGTTGATTTTGCCCCAAAAACGCATGTTTTTTCAAGTTTTCTCGCACATCATGTGCACGAAAAATCTGAGACTATCGAAAGGCACTCCCCGTGATTGACTTCTATCAAATAAAAAAAGTTTTAAATAAATCGAATAAACCGTCTAGGCTGTAAAATTGTCAGACTGATCGTGATGAATCTATATATATATAGGGATTTATGCCGTTTAGTATATAAGACTAGCGGTCGCCCTGGCTTCGCCAGGCCTCACGCTAGCTCCGCGGACCCTGAAGTAGAATTCACTTTTGTAAGACAGTTCACACAATATAAATGCAATTATTACAAATCTAAATCATTTCTGCGTATCATTCCATCCAAAGACCTTTTAATTCATACTAAACACAATAGGTTTCGAAGATCTTTCACTAAAACAACTGACGATTGAAAAAAATCCAATTATGCACGTGAGCTCTTCAAAAGACCTTTCATTTGATACCAAACACGATAAGTTTAGAAGCACTTTCACTAAAACAATTGCCAATCGTAAAATATTTAATTTTGTACGCGATCTCTTCAAAAGACCTTTCATTAGATACCAAACACGATAGATTGTTAACTACTTTCACTGAAACAATTGCCGATCAAAATTAAATTAAATGCTGCACAAAAATACTTCAAAAGACATTTCATTCGATATCAAACACGATAGGTTTAAAAGCAAGATCACAAAAACAATTGCGAAACGAAAAAAAAATTTTGCACGCGATCCTTTTAAAAGTCTTTTTATTTGATACCAAAAAATATTTTATGTTTAAAACAATTGACATTCTTCATTTTTTTTTTTATTTCATATAAAATTTCTTCCAAATTTTCATATGACATTAAATACGGCATTAATCCGAATATTTGAAATTTGAAACAATTGACAATCGTAAAGTCTTAATTTTTTTATTTCGTCTGAAAGTTCATCTAAAGCCCTGTCATATGATATCAAACACGATTTGATTCGGAATACTTTAAGCTTAGAACAATTGACGGTCGTAAAATTTCAATCAAATAAGTGTTTTATATCCGAAATTTTTTTGCTAAAATAACTCTTTTTTATTTCATCTGAAAGTTCTTCTAACTCTATTTCATATGCTCTAGCATTTCTTCAACTAAAGGTTGCACGAAAGGCATGAGTATTCGCCGAGTGTTTGTAGCTCAATTGGTTAGAGCAGTCACCATGCAAGTGAAAGGTTCTGGGTTCAAATTCCGGCAAACGCTCATTGCTTTTTCAAAAACTAACTTTTTAATTAATTTATCTAAAGTTTCGTCTAAACCCCTTTCATATGATACCAAACATGGCATAATTCGGACTACTTTAAGTTTGAAATAATTGACAGTCGTAAAATTTCAATCAAATACGTGTTTTATTTCCGAAAAGATTTTGCTAATCTATTAAAAATCCGTTGGATATAATTTTTGATAGTTTTTTTATAGAATTTATTAAGTTTGAAATAATTACCTATCGTAAAATTTCAACTTTTTATATTTCATCTGAAAGTTCTTTTGAAGCCCTTCAATATGACACTAAATACGGTACGATTCGGAATACTTTAAGTTTGAAACTATTGACAATCGTAAAATTTCAACTTTTTTTTATTTTATATGAAAGTTCTTCTAAAGCCATTTTATATGACACCTAACACAATATGATTCGAAATACTTTATGTTAGAAACAATTGCTTATTGTAAAATTTCAACTTTTTTCATTTATCTTAAAGTTCTTCTGAAGCCCTTTAATATGACACCAAACACGATAGGTTTTGTTGCAATTTCACTGAAATAATTGACGATTGAAAATATTATAATTTTGCCCACATGCCGTTTAAAATAACTTTAGTACTACCGAAAGAAAATTTAAGAGTGATCAAATGATTCCAATTCGAGTTATCTGGTTTTTATAAATTGTACTCTGCCGTGGATAAAATTTTAAATACACATATTTGAAATTTGTAATTATAATAGAAACGTCACCTCAGTGTGCGTAAAATATTTCAAAACTACTCTAAAACATTTAATATTTAAATAATTTATAATTAAAAATGCGACATGTCCACTGACAAATGTCAAAAATGACAGTAGATGTTCTTTTTCAAAATTTCAAAGCCACCATATTCTTTATACTTTATAAAACTTGTCAATTTGACGTTTTGCTTTAAAACCAACTTCATAGTGAAGTGTCAAAAATTTACTTTTTAAATATACACATTTGAAATGTATAATTATAATAAAAACGTCCCCTCAGTCCCCTAATGTGCGTAAAATATTTCAAAACTACTCTAAACCATTTAATATTTAAATAATTTATAATTAAAAATGCGACATGTCCACTGACAAATGTCAAAGTGACGGTTGATGTTCTTCTTAAAAATTTCAAAGCCTCCACACTCTTAGTTGATTTTGCCCCAAGAACGCATGTTTTTTCAAGTTTTCTCGCACATCATGTGCACGAAAAATCTGAGACTATCAAAAGGCACTCCCCGTGATTGACCTCCATCAAATAAAAAAAGTTGCAAATAAATCGGATAAACCGTTTAGGCTGTAAAATTGTCAGACTGATTGTGATGAAATTATATATACATAGGGAATTAAGCCGTTTAGTATATAAGACTAGCGGTCGGCCTGGCCTTGCCAGGCCTCACGCTAGGCTCCGCGGACACTGAAGTAAGGTTCACTTCTGTATGACAATTGACAAAATATAAACTGAATTAATTCCAATCTAAAACTTTTCAATTCTGTACGTTTATTTATGCAAAGACCTATTAATTGATGTCAAACACAATAGGTTTTAAATCTGTATCACTAAAACAAATGCCGCTCAAAAAAATCAATTTAATTCGCGTGCCCTTTAAAAGACATTTCATTTGATACCATACACGATAAGTTTTAAAACACTTTCACGAAAACAATTGAAGATCTGATAGTATTTAATTTTGTACGCGAGCTCTTCAAAAGACCTTTAATTTTATATCAAACATGATTGGTTTTAAAGCACTTTCACTAAAACCATTCTCGGTCGAAAAAAATACCAATTTTATATTCAAGCCCTTCAAAGGCCTGTAATTTAATATCAAATATGATAGGTTTTGAAATATCGTTACTAAAACAATAGACGATCAAAAAAAAAATAATTTAACACGCATGCTCTTTAAAATACTTTTCATTTGAAAACAAACACGATAGGTTTTGAAACACTTTCACTAAAACATTTGACTTTCGAAAAGTATTACATTTTGTAAGCGAGTCCTTCAAAAGACCTTTCATTTGATAGCAAACACGATAAGTTTTGAAGCACTTTCATTAAAACAATTGTCGATCGAATAAAATTTAATGCTGCACGCGAGTCCTTCAAAAGACCTTCCATTTGATATCAAACACGATAGGTTTTGATGCACTTTCACTAAAACAATTGACAAACGAAAATATTTTAATTTTTCATGCAAGCCCGTTAAGAGACCTTTCATTTCATACCAAACACAATATGTTTTGAAGTACTTTCACTAAAACAATTGCTGATCGAAAAAGTAAATTTTGCATGCGAGCCCTTTAAAAGACCTTCTATTTGATACCAAACGCGGTATGATTTGCGAAACTTTAAATTTGAAACAACTGACATCGTAAGTTCTTTAAAAACTCTTTCATATAACATTAAACACGGCATTATTCCGAATACTTCAAATTTAAAACAATTGACGGTCGCAATGTTTAAATTTTTTTATTTCGCCTCAAAGTTCTTTTAAAGCCCTTTCATATGATATCAAACACGATATGATTCGGAATACTTTAAGTTTAAAACAATTGACTGTCGTAAAATTTCAATAAAATATGTGTTTTATTTCCGAAAACATTTTGCTAAACTAATTTTTTTTATTTCATCTGAAAGTTATTCTAAAGCCCTTTCATGACAGCAAAGAAGGCATGATTCGGAATAATTTATGTTTGAAACAATTGAGGATCGTAAAATTTCAACTTTTTTTATTTTATCTGAAAGTTCTTCTAAATCCCATTCATATAGCACTAAAAACGGTATGATTCGGAATACTTTATGTTTAAAATAATTGACGGTCGTAAAATATATATTTTTTATTTCATCTGAAAGTTCTTCTAAAGATCTTACAAATGAGATCAAACAAGTTAGGATTTGGAATACATTAAATTTGAAACAATTGCCTATCGTAAAATTTCAACTTTTTTAATTTCATCTGAAACTTATTCTAAAGCCCTTTCAAAAGACACCTACCATGTTTTATTTCGGAATACATTTTGCTATATATTAAAAATCCTTCGGACGTCATTTCTGATGACATTCCACATTTATATTTTATATATATACATAAAATTAATTGGAAATTTTCTTTAAACTTTTTTGAAAAACAGCTGAAAATCGCTTGAATATTATTTCTGACATCGTTTTTTCGAATTATCTTTGTTTGCATTGTAGAATGCTGCGGTCATTTTTATTTTTTTATTTTTTATTGTATATTATTACTGCGGACAAATTATACTTTGTTTCACTATATACTTTTAAAAATTAACGGACATTTTGTCTTCAAATTTTGTATATGAGCATGAAATCAGTTGAAAACTGTTTAAAACATGTATTCTCAATCATTTAATGCCTAAATCAATTTTCAAAATTTTTCTAACTTATCTAGATATTTAAATACTTCTATCAGAAAATTCCATGCGTACCAAACAGAATTAGTTATGATGCACTTTCACTAAAACAATTATCTGTCAAAAAAAAAACAATCTTTCAGAAGACCTTTCATTTGATACCAAACACAATATGCTTTGAAACACTTTCAATAAAACAACTGACGATCGAAAAGAATCATTTTTTCACGCGAGCCCTTCAAAAACCTTTCATTTAATACCAAATACGATATTTTTTAAGCTCGTTCACTAAAACAATTGACAATCTAAAACTAATAAATTGTATACGCGAGCCCTTTCATAATTTTCGCTAAAACAATTGCCGAACGAAAAGATTCCAGTTCTGCACGTGAGCTCTTCAGAAGACCTTTTATTTGATACCAAACACAATGGGTTTTGATGCACTCTTACTAAAACAGTTACCGATGGAAAAAAATAAATTTTGTACTCGAGCTCTTTAAATAACCTTTCATTTGATACCAAACACAATAGGCCTTAAAGTACTTTCACTAAAACTATTGCCGATCGAAAATATTTTAGTTTTGCACACGTACCCTTTAAAAGAACTTTCATAATATACCAAATACGACTGGTTTTGAAGCACTTTTAATTAAACAATTATCGATAGAATATTTAGGACTGCCCAAATGATTCTAATTCGAGTTATCTGGTTTTTCTAAATTGAACTTTGCCGTAGACAAAATTTGCTTGGTTTTACTCTATATTATTATCGAGATCAAATTTGGTTGGGTTCACCTGCATAAATTATAAAACTTGTCAATTTGACGTTTTGGTTCGAAACCAAATTTATTGTGAACCGTCAAAAATTTACTTTTTAAATACACGTATTTTAAATGTGTAATTATAATAAAAACGTCCCCTCATTTCCACAATATGCGTAAAGTATTTCAAAACTACTCACAAAAGTTTCATTTTGAAGTAATTTATAATTAAAAATGCGACATGTACACTGACAAATGTCAAAATGACGTTAGATGTTCTTCTTAAAAATTTCAAAGCCTCCACACTCTTAGTTGATTTTGCCCCAAAAACGCATGTTTTTTCAAGTTTTCTCGCACATCATGTGCACGAAAAATCTGAGACTATCAAAAGGCACTCCACGTGATTGACCTCTATTAAATAAAAAAAGTTGCAAATAAATCGGATAAACCGTCTAGGCTGTAGCGATTTACAAATGGGCGTGATGAATCCATATATATATATATATATAAACAAATATATATATATATATATATATATATATATATATATATATATATATATATATATATATATATATATATATATATATATATATATATATATATATATATATATATATATATATATATATATATATATATACCGCTTATCAAAATAGTATATAGGATACTAGCGGTCGGCCTGGCTTCGCCAGGCCTTCTCGCTAGGCTCCGCCGACACTGAAGAAATGTTTAATTGAATTACGATCTAAACCTGTTCATTTCTGTACGTCTGTTTATATAAAGAACTTTTAATTGACACCAAACACAATAAGTTTCGAAGCTCTATCACTAATACAATTGACGACCAAAAAGATTACAATTCAGCACGTGAGCCCTTCAAAAAACTTTTTATTTGATACTACACACGATAAGTTTTGATGCACTTTCACTAATACAATTGCCGATCGGAAAAATAAATATTCCGCACGGCACCTCTTCTAAAACCCTTTCATATGATATCTAACACGATATGATTCGGAATACTGTTTTGGTCGAATCTATTGGCGAGCTTAAAATTCCAATGTTTTTTAATTCCATCATTAAAATTCTTCTAAAGCCCTTTCAAATAACATGAAACACGGTATGATTCTGAACAAATTTCAACTTTTTTGTTTATTTCGTTAGAATCTTCGTCAAAAACCTTTTTATATCTCACCAAACACGGCATGAGTCGGAATACTTTAAGTTTGAAACAGTTGACGGTTGTAAATTATAATATTTTTTTTATTTCATTTAAAAGTTCTTTTAAAACTCTCTTATATGACACCAAACTCGGCATAACTCGAAATACTTTAAGTTTGAAACAATTGACAATAGTAAAATTTAATTTTTTTCTTTAGTCCATCTAAAAGTTCTTTCAAAACTTTTTCATATGATATTAAACACGGCATGATTTCGAATACTTTTCATTTAAAACAATTGACGGTCGAAATATATATATATATTTTTTAATTTTGTCTGAGAGTTCTTCTGAAGCCCTTTTATATTATATCAAACACGATATGATACGGGACACTTTAATAATTGAAGGTCGTAAAATTTCAATCAAATACGTATGTTATTTCTGAAAACATTTTGCTAAACTAACTTTTTCTTTATTTTATCTAAAAGTTCGCCTAAAGCCCTTTCATATGACACTAAACGTGGCATAATTCGGAATACTTTAAGTTTGAAATAATTGACAGTCTTAAAATTTCAGTCAAATACGTGTTTCATTTCCGAAAAGATTTTGTTAATCTTTTAAAAATTCTTTGGACGTCATTTCTGATAGTTCCACATTTTTTTATTTTACATGTGCATAAAATCAATTTAAATTTTTCTCTAAACTTTTTGAAAAACGGTTGGAAATTGTTTTAGTATTATTTCAGATATTTTTTCGAGTTAATTTTTTATACAATATAGAATTTATTAAGTTTGAAACAGTTGCCCAACGTTAAATTTCAACTTTTTTTATTTCATCTGAAAGCTCTTCTAAAGCCCTTTCATATGACATCAAATACGACATGATTTGGAATACTTCAAGTTTAAAATAATTGACAGTCGTAAAATTTGAATCAAATACAAGTTTTTAATGATATACACGGTGTTATTTGAATCCTTTTATTTTAATTATATGACGCACATTGAAAAATTATATCTCTCTATTTGTAAATACGTGATCAACTACTATCATTATTTTTTGCTTCAAACTACTATGATTTCATTGACGAAAATTTTGCCTTCTTTTATTTAAATTTATTGAAATTGACATACGTCAACACCCTCCCTCAATGAAATTAATTTAACATTTTTCTAAACCTAGTATCTTACAAAACATATTAAATACATTTTTATGTAATGACTTCGTAAATAAATCTGCTACTTGTTCTTTATTTCTTATGTACTGGACATCAATAATTCCTTCATTAACCTTTTTTTCTGATGAAATGATGACGCATATCGATGTGTTTGAGTCTTTTGTGATTATCTGGGTTCCTAACTACTTTTATAGCTGACTGTCTTCGAAGATGATGTCAGGCTTGGTTTCCTCATAAAATTGAAGATCAATTAAAATTTGATGTAACCAACATGCTTCATTAAATGCTATGCTCAATGCTACATACTGTGCTTCACAGGACGATAAAGCTACAGTACTTTGCTTGTGTGAAGTCCAAGATACCGAAGATTTAAAAATTTTGTATATAAAACCAGAGGTTGATTTTCTGTCATTCAAGTTGCGGGCAATCAGCATCAACAAATCCTGTCAGTATTTTAGCATTTTCATCTCTGACATAAACTAAATTAAAATCAATAGTACCTTATCTTAGTACATGTTTTAAACATTTCCATAATTTGATATTTGCACGAGTTTGGTAATGACTCAATGCTGTACATAAATCTGGTCTTGTATCAACTATTGCATACATCAAACAGCAAATTAGTTTCCTGAAGCGGAGCTTCGAGTTCTTCATTATGTGTTGTTTCATTTTCTGGCCCTACTAACCAATCTGAATTAAAACTTGTATCTAAAGGTATCGATGTCGGTTTACAACCTTCCATCCAAAATTTTCGACAACACATTCTTTAGATAAGTTGTCTGATTCATTTTTGTAACCCCCGTCTTCCATATCTTGACTAATATTTATGCCTATGTAATGTGAAACTTTTCCCAAAACTTTCATTTTCAATGTTTTGAACAATTCCTTTTTCAGTTCTTCAATTTGTTGATTATTTGTTCCAAAAATCAACAGATCATCCACATAAATTAAAACGAATAACTTGTCAGATTTGTTAAATTTTGTGTAGTGACAATAATCATATTTTGAACAGTTAAATGCTTCTTTCTTCATAAACGAATTGAATATTATATTCCAATATTTTGGTGACTTTTTCAAACCATATGAAGCTCTATTTAATTTACATACTTTCGCAGGTTCTTGTGAAACTCCTTCTGAAATACTCAGAAAAACATCTTTAATTTCTCCGTATAAAAATGCACTACATTTAGTTTGTTGCTCATGTTTAATAGTGAATTATTTTTAAGGATTAAAAACTTGTTTTTTTTTTTCTATTGCATTTGAAAGTACTTTTCATGCCCTTTCATATGATACCAAACACGACATGATTCTGAATAGTTGAATTTTCAAACAGTTGCCTATTGTACATTTTCATTTTTTTCTAATTGCATTTAAAAGGTCTTTTAATGCCATTTCATATGATATTAAACACGACATGATTCGGTATAGTTGTATTTTCAAACAATTGGCTATCGTAAATTTTAAATTTTTTCCAATTGCATTTGAAAGGTCTTTTAATGCCCTTTCATATGATACCAAACACGACATGATTTGGAATAATTGAATTTTCAAAAAAAAAGCTTATCGTAAATTTTCAATTTTTTCCAATTGCATTTAAATGGTCTTTTAGTGCCCTTTCATATGATACCAAAAACGACATGATTCGGAATAGTTGAATTTTCAAACAACTGCCTATCGTAAATTTTAAATTTTTTCCAATTGCATTTGAAAGGTCTTTCAATGCCCTTTCATATGATACCAAACACGACATGATTCGGAATAGTTGTATTTTCAAGCAATTGCCTATCGTAAATTTTTAATTTTTTCCAATTGCATTTGAAAGGTCATTTAATTCCCTTTCATATGATACCAAACACGACATGATTCTGAATAGTTGAATTTTCAAACAGTTGCCTATCGTAAATTTGTAATTTTTTCCAATTGCATTTGAAAGGTCTTTTAATGCCCTTTCATATGATACTAAACACGATATGATTCGGAATAATTGAATTTTCAAACAATTGCCTATTGTAAATTTTAATTTTTTTCCGATTGCATTTGAAAGGTCTTTTAATGCCCTTTCATATGATACCAAATACGACATGATTCGAAATAGTTGAATTTTCAAACAGTTGCCTATCGTAAATTTTAAATTTTTTCCGATTGCATTTGAAAGGTCTTTTAATGCCCTTTCATATGATACTAAATACCACATGATTCGGAATAATTGAATTTTCAAACAGTTGCCTATCGTAAATTTTCAATTTTTTCCAATTGCATTTAAAAGGTGTTTTAATGCCCTTTCATATGATACCAAACACGACATGATTCGGAATAGTTGAATTTTCAAACAACTGCCTATCGAAAATTTTAATTTTTTTCCAATTGCATTTGAAAGGTCTTTTAGTGCCCTTTCATATGATACCAAACACGACATGATTCGGAATAGTTGTATTTTCAAACAATTGCCTATCGTAAATTTTAAATTTTTTCTAATTGTATTTGAAAGGTCTTTTAATGCTCTTTCATATGATACCAAACACGACATGATTCTGAATAGTTGAATTTTCAAACAGTTGCCTATCGTAAATTTTTAATTTTTTCCAATTGCATTTGAAAGGTCTTTTTGTGCCCTTTCATATGATACCACCAAACACGACATGATTCGGAATAGTTGAATTTTCAAACAACTGCCTATCGAAAATTTTAATTTTTTTCCAATTGCATTTGAAAGGTCTTTTAA
Source organism: Pterostichus madidus (assembly GCA_911728475.2). Classification (NCBI taxonomy): domain Eukaryota; kingdom Metazoa; phylum Arthropoda; class Insecta; order Coleoptera; family Carabidae; genus Pterostichus; species Pterostichus madidus. The sequence continues at coordinate 15,042,017 of OU452316.1, read as the reverse complement.
TGCCCTTTCATATGATACCAAACACGACATGATTTGGAATAATTGAATTTTCAAAAAAAAAGCTTATCGTAAATTTTCAATTTTTTCCAATTGCATTTAAATGGTCTTTTAGTGCCCTTTCATATGATACCAAAAACGACATGATTCGGAATAGTTGAATTTTCAAACAACTGCCTATCGTAAATTTTAAATTTTTTCCAATTGCATTTGAAAGGTCTTTCAATGCCCTTTCATATGATACCAAACACGACATGATTCGGAATAGTTGTATTTTCAAGCAATTGCCTATCGTAAATTTTTAATTTTTTCCAATTGCATTTGAAAGGTCATTTAATTCCCTTTCATATGATACCAAACACGACATGATTCTGAATAGTTGAATTTTCAAACAGTTGCCTATCGTAAATTTGTAATTTTTTCCAATTGCATTTGAAAGGTCTTTTAATGCCCTTTCATATGATACTAAACACGATATGATTCGGAATAATTGAATTTTCAAACAATTGCCTATTGTAAATTTTAATTTTTTTCCGATTGCATTTGAAAGGTCTTTTAATGCCCTTTCATATGATACCAAATACGACATGATTCGAAATAGTTGAATTTTCAAACAGTTGCCTATCGTAAATTTTAAATTTTTTCCGATTGCATTTGAAAGGTCTTTTAATGCCCTTTCATATGATACTAAATACCACATGATTCGGAATAATTGAATTTTCAAACAGTTGCCTATCGTAAATTTTCAATTTTTTCCAATTGCATTTAAAAGGTGTTTTAATGCCCTTTCATATGATACCAAACACGACATGATTCGGAATAGTTGAATTTTCAAACAACTGCCTATCGAAAATTTTAATTTTTTTCCAATTGCATTTGAAAGGTCTTTTAGTGCCCTTTCATATGATACCAAACACGACATGATTCGGAATAGTTGTATTTTCAAACAATTGCCTATCGTAAATTTTAAATTTTTTCTAATTGTATTTGAAAGGTCTTTTAATGCTCTTTCATATGATACCAAACACGACATGATTCTGAATAGTTGAATTTTCAAACAGTTGCCTATCGTAAATTTTTAATTTTTTCCAATTGCATTTGAAAGGTCTTTTTGTGCCCTTTCATATGATACCACCAAACACGACATGATTCGGAATAGTTGAATTTTCAAACAACTGCCTATCGAAAATTTTAATTTTTTTCCAATTGCATTTGAAAGGTCTTTTAATGCCCTTTCATATGATACCAAACACGACATGATTTGGAATAATTGAATTTTCAAAAAAAAAGCTTATCGTAAATTTTCAATTTTTTCCAATTGCATTTAAATGGTCTTTTAGTGCCCTTTCATATGATACCAAAAACGACATGATTCGGAATAGTTGAATTTTCAAACAACTGCCTATCGTAAATTTTAAATTTTTTCCAATTGCATTTGAAAGGTCTTTCAATGCCCTTTCATATGATACCAAACACGACATGATTCGGAATAGTTGTATTTTCAAGCAATTGCCTATCGTAAATTTTTAATTTTTTCCAATTGCATTTGAAAGGTCATTTAATTCCCTTTCATATGATACCAAACACGACATGATTCTGAATAGTTGAATTTTCAAACAGTTGCCTATCGTAAATTTGTAATTTTTTCCAATTGCATTTGAAAGGTCTTTTAATGCCCTTTCATATGATACTAAACACGATATGATTCGGAATAATTGAATTTTCAAACAATTGCCTATTGTAAATTTTAATTTTTTTCCGATTGCATTTGAAAGGTCTTTTAATGCCCTTTCATATGATACCAAATACGACATGATTCGAAATAGTTGAATTTTCAAACAGTTGCCTATCGTAAATTTTAAATTTTTTCCGATTGCATTTGAAAGGTCTTTTAATGCCCTTTCATATGATACTAAATACCACATGATTCGGAATAATTGAATTTTCAAACAGTTGCCTATCGTAAATTTTCAATTTTTTCCAATTGCATTTAAAAGGTGTTTTAATGCCCTTTCATATGATACCAAACACGACATGATTCGGAATAGTTGAATTTTCAAACAACTGCCTATCGAAAATTTTAATTTTTTTCCAATTGCATTTGAAAGGTCTTTTAGTGCCCTTTCATATGATACCAAACACGATATGATTCGGAATAATTGAATTTTCAAACAATTGCCTATTGTAAATTTTAATTTTTTTCCGATTGCATTTGAAAGGTCTTTTAATGCCCTTTCATATGATACCAAATACGACATGATTCGGAATAGTTGTATTTTCAAACAATTGCCTATCGTAAATTTTAAATTTTTTCTAATTGTATTTGAAAGGTCTTTTAATGCTCTTTCATATGATACCAAACACGACATGATTCTGAATAGTTGAATTTTCAAACAGTTGCCTATCGTAAATTTTTAATTTTTTCCAATTGCATTTGAAAGGTCTTTTTGTGCCCTTTCATATGATACCACCAAACACGACATGATTCGGAATAGTTGTATTTTCAAACAATTGCCTATCGTAAATTTTAAATTTTTTCTAATTGCATTTGAAAGGTATTTTAATGCTCTTTCATATGATACCAAACAAGACATGATTCGGAATAGTTGTATTTTCAAACAATTGCCTATCGTAAAATTTAATTTTTTGGCAATTGCATTTGAATAGTCTTTTATTGCCCTTTCATATGATACCAAACACGACATGATTCGAAATAGTTGAATTTTCAAACAGTTGCTTATCGTAAATTTTAATTTTTTTCCGATTGCATTTAAAAGGTCTTTTAATGCCCTTTTATATGATACCAAAAACGACATGATTCGGAATAGTTGAATTTTCAAAGAACTGCTTATCGTAAATTTTAATTTTTTTCCAATTGCATTTGAAAGGTCTTTTAATGCCCTTTTATATGATACCAAATACCACATGATTCGGAATAATTGAATTTTCAAACAGTTGCCTATCGTAAATTTTAAATTTTTTACAATTGCATTTAAAAGGTGTTTTAATGCCCTTTCATATGATACCAAACACGACATGATTCGGAATAGTTGAATTTTCAAACAACTGCCTATCGTAAATTTTAATTTTTTTCCAATTGCATTTGAAAGGTCTTTTAGTGCCCTTTCATATGATACCAAACACGACATGATTCGGAATAGTTGTATTTTCAAACAATTGCCTATCGTAAATTTTAAATTTTTTCTAATTGCATTTGAAAGGTCTTTTAGTGCCCTTTCATATGATACCAAACACGACATGATTCGGAATAGTTGAATTTTCAAACAGTTGCCTATCGTAAATTTTCAATTTTTTCATATTGCATCCGAAAGTACTTTTAATGCCCTGTCCTATAATACCAAGCACGACATGATTCTGAATAGTTGAATTTTCAAACAATTACCTATCGCAAATTTTCAATTGTTTCCAATTGCATTTAAAAGGTCTTTTAATGCCCTTTCACATGATACCAAACACGACGTGATTAGGAATAGTTAAATTTTCAAACAGTTGCCTATCGTGAATTTTAAATTTTTTCTAATTGCATTTAAAAGTTGTTTTAATGCCCTTTCATATGATACCAAACATGACGTGATTCGAAATAGTTGATTTTTTTTTAAAACTGTTGAAAATCATAAGAATATTAATTCTGAAATTTTTTTATTCGATTAATTTTTTTTTACAATGTAGATTCTTTTTGGTTTTACTGTATATTATCGCCGAGGTCAATTTTTGCTTGGTTTTACTATATACTTTAACAGACTATATGTCAAATTGAATTCTTTATCTTAAAACTTTATTTGAACATGAAATCAATTCAACAAAGTCTAGAGATACTGTAAAAAAATTTAATTTTTCAACATTTTTTTTTAAACTGTTGAAAATCGCTGGAATATTAATTCTGAATTTTTTTTATTCGATTAACTTTTTTTTACAATGTAGGTTCTTTTAGGTTTTACTGTATATTATCAGCGAGGTCAATTTTTGCTTGGTTTTACTATATACTTTAACAAACTATATGTCAAATTGACGTTTGGTCTTAAAACTTTTTTTGAACATGAAATCAATTCAAAACAGTTCAAAACATGTATCCTCAATCATCTAATACCTAAATCAATTTACAAAATTGCTACAACTTGTCTAGAAATTGAAATAATTCTATCTAAAATTTCCATGCGTAACGTCAAAAATGACAGCTTAGGTCTATGATTTTTCAAAACCTGGATCGTGTATATAAGAGGTAATGTTGTTTCTTAACCATAGATTTCTCAAATGGACGTTGCATCTTTAAAAACTTTTATACAAACATGAAATCAATTGAAAACCGTTCAAAACATATGTCTTCAATCCTCTAATACCTAAATCAAATTAGAAAATTTCTCCAACTTGTCTAGAAATTGAAATATTAATGTAAAAATGCTTCATGTGAAACGTCAAAAGTGATTGACAGGTCTGAAAAATTTCTGCTTGCGGTCAAATTTCAAATGCATAGCAACGCGTGCATGCTTCGATCAAGAAAATTTGCAAAGTTTGTCGTTAATTTCAAGCGGACTGTACTTTCAAAAAATCTGAAATACCCAAAAGGCACTAGTCCCAAACATTCTTTAAATCCTAGAAAAAAATTCACAACAATCGCACATACCGTTTAAGCTGTAGCCTTGTCTAAAGTCTGGTTGCCGCCCAGATGAATCTATAGTGAATTAAGCCGATTAGTATATAGGACTAGCGGTCGGCCTGGCTTCGCCAGGCCTTGTCGCTAGGCTCCGCGGACACTGAAGTAATGTTTAATTGAATTACGATCTAAAACTGTTCATTTCTGTACGTCAGTTTATTAAAGAACTTTTAATTGACACCAAACAGAATAAGTTTCGAAGCTCTATCACTAAAACAATTGACGACCAAAAATATTACAATTCTGCACGTGAGCCCTTCAAAAAACTTTTTATTTAATACTACATTGCCGATCGAATAATAAGATAAGTTTTGATGCACTATCACTAATACAATTGCCGATCGGAAAAATAAATATTCCGCACGGCACCTCCTCTAAAACCCTTTCATATGATATCTAACACGATATGATTCGGAATACTGTTTTGGTCGAATCTATTGGCGAGCTTAAAATTCCAATGTTTTTTAATTCCATCATTAAAATTCTTCTAAAGCCCTTTCAAATAACATGAAACACGGTATGATTCTGAACAAATTTCAACTTTTTTGTTTATTTCGTTAGAATCTTCGTCAAAAACCTTTTTATATCTCACCAAACACGGCATGAGTCGGAATACTTTAAGTTTGAAACAGTTGACGGTTGTAAATTATAATATTTTTTTTATTTCATTTAAAAGTTCTTTTAAAACTCTCTTATATGACACCAAACTCGGCATAACTCGAAATACTTTAAGTTTGAAACAATTGACAATAGTAAAATTTAATTTTTTTCTTTAGTCCATCTAAAAGTTCTTTCAAAACTTTTTCATATGATATTAAACGCGGCATGATTCCGAATACTTTTAATTTAAAACAATTGACGGTCGAAATATATATATTTTTTAATTTTGTCTGAAAGGTCTTCTGAAGCCCTTTTATTTAATATCAAACACGATATGATACGGAACACTTTAATAATTGAAGGTCGTAAAATTTCAATCAAATACGTATGTTATTTCCGAAAACCTTTTGCTAAACTAACTTTTTCTTTATTTTATCTAAAAGTTCGCCTAAAGCCCTTTCATATGACACCAAACATGGCATAATTCGGAATACTTTAAGTTTGAAATAATTGACAGTCTTAAAATTTCAGTGAAGTACTTATTTCATTTCCGAAAAGATTTTGCTAATCTTTTAAAAATTCTTTGGACGTTATTTCTGATAGTTCCACTTTTTTTATTTTACATGTGCATAAAATCAATTTAAATTTTTCTCTAAACTTTTTGATAACGGTTGGAAATTGTTTTAGTATTATTTCAGATATTTTTTAGAGTTAATTTTTTATACAATATAGAATTTATTAAGTTTGAAACAGTTGCCCATCGTAAAATTTCAACTTTTTTTTATTTCATCTGAAAGCTCTTCTAAAGCCCTTTCATATGACATCGAATACGGCATGATTTGGAATACTTCAAGTTTAAAATAATTGACAGTCGTAAAATTTCAATCAAATACAAGTTTTTAATGATATACACAGTGTTATTTGAACCCTTTTATTTTAATTATATGACGCACATTGAAAAATTATATCTCTCTATTTTTAAATACATGATCAACTACTATCATTATTTTTTGTTATAACTACTACGATTTCATTGACGAAAATTTTGCCTTCTTTTATTTAAATTTATTGAAATTGACATACGTCAACACCCTCCCTCAATGTAATTAATTTAACATTTTTCTAAACCTAGTATCTTACAAAACATATTAAATACATCTTTATTTAATGACTTCGTAAATAAATCTGCTACTTGTTCTTTATTTCTTATGTACTGGACATCAATAATTCCTTCATTACCCTTTTTCCTGATGAAATGATGACGCATATCGATGTGTTTGAGTCTTTTGTGATTATCTGGGTTCCTAACTACTTTTATAGCTGACTGTCTTCGAAGATGAGGACAGGCTTGGTTTCCTCATAAAATTGAAGATCAATTAAAATTTGATGTAACCAACATGCTTCGTTAACTGCTATGCTCAATGCTACATACTGTGCTTCACAGGACGATAAAGCTGCAGTACTTTGCTTGCGTGAAGTCCAAGATACTGAAGATTTAAAAATTTTGTATATAAAACCAGAGGTTGATTTTTTGTCATTCAAGTTGCGTGCCCAATCAGCATCAACAAATCCTGTCAGTATTTTAGCATTTTCATCTCTGACATAAACTAAATTAAAATCAATAGTACCTTATCTTAGTACATGTTTTAAACATTTCCATAATTTGATATTTGCACGAGTTTGGTAACTACTCAATGCTGTACATAAATCTGGTCTTGTATCAACTATTGCATACATCAAACAGCAAATTAGTTTCCTGAAGCGGAGCTTCGAGTTCTTCATTATGTGTTGTTTCATTTTCTGGCCCTACTAACCAATCTGACTTAAAACTTGGATCTAAAGGTATCGATGTCGGTTTACAACCTTCCATCCAAAATTTCGACAACACATTGTTTAGAAAAGTTGTTTGATTCATTTTTGTAACCCCCCGTCTTCCATATCTTGACTAATATTTATGCCAATGAAATGTAAAACTTTTCCCAAATCTTTCATTTTCAATGTTTTGAACAATTCCTTTTTCAGTTCTTCAATTTGTTGATTATTTGTTCCAAAAATCAACAGATCATCCACATAAATTAAAACGAATAACTTGTCAGATTTGTTAAATTTTGTGTAGTGACATTAATCATATTTTGAAAAGTTTAATGCTTCTTTCTTCATAAACGAATTGAATATTATATTCCAATATTTTGGTGACTTTTTCAAATAATATAAAGCTCTATTTAATTTACATATTTTCGCAGGTTCTTGTGAAACTCCTTCTGAAATATTCAGAAAAACATCTTGAATTTCATTTACATTTAGTTTGTTGCTCGTCGTTTCACTAATTATTTTTAAGGATTAAAAACTTGTTTTTTTTTCTATTGCATTTGATAGTACTTTTCACGCCCTTTCATATGATACCAAACACGACATGATTCTGAATAGTTGAATTTTCAAACAGTTGCCTATCGTAAATTTTACATTTTTTCCAATTGCATTTGACAGGTCTTTTAATGCCCTTTCATATGATACCAAACACGACATGATTCGGAATAGTTGAATTTGCAAACAACTGCATATCGTAAATTTTACATTGTTTCCAATTGCATTTGAAAGGTCTTTTAATGCCGTTTCATATGATACCAAACATGACGTGATTCTGAATATTTGTATTTTCAAACAATTGCCTATCGTAAATTTTAAATTTTTTCCAATTGTATTTGAAAGGTCTTTTAATGCCCTTTCATATGATATCAAACACGACATGATTCGGAATAGTTGATTTTTCAAACAGTTGCCTATCATAAATTTTCAATTTTTTCCAATTGCATTTAAAAGGTCTTTTAATGCCCTTTCATATGATACCAAACACGACATGATTCTGAATAGTTGAATTTTCAAACAGTTGCCTATCGTAAATTTTACATTTTTTCCAATTGCATTTGAAAGGTCTTTTAATGCCCTTTCATATGATACCAAACATGACATGATTCGGAATAATTGAATTTTCAAACAGTTGCCTATTGTAAAGTTTTAATTTTTTCCAATTGCATTTAAAAGGTCTTTTAATGCCCTTTCATATGATACCAAACACGACATGATTCGGAATAGTTGAATTTGCAAACAACTGCATATCGTAAATTTCAAATTTTTTCGAATTGCATTTGAAAGGTCTTTTAATGGCCTTTCATATGATACTAAACACGGCATGATTCGGAATAGTTGTATTTTCAAACAATTGCCTATCGTAAATTTTCAATTTTTTCCAATTGCATTTAAAAGGTCTTTTAATGCCCTTTCATATGATACCAAACACGACATGATTCTGAATAGTTGAATTTTCAAACAATTGCCTATCGTAAATTTTAATTTTTTTCCAATTGTATTTGAAAGGTCTTTTAATGCCCTTTCATATGATACCAAACACGACATGTTTCGGAATAGTTAAATTTTCAAACAGATGCCTATCGTAAATTTTAAATTTTTTCGAATTGCATTTGAAAGGTCTTTTAATGGCCTTTCATATGATACTAAACACGGCATGATTCGGAATAGTTGTATTTTCAAACAATTGCCTATCGTAAATTTTCAATTCTTTCCAATTGCATTTAAAAGGTCTTTTAATGCCCTTTCATATGATACCAAACACGACATGATTCTGAATAGTTGAATTTTCAAACAGTTGCCTATCGTAAATTTTACATTTTTTCCAATTGCATTTGAAAGGTCTTTTAATGCCCTTTCATATGATACCAAACACGACATGATTCGGAATAATTGAATTTTCAAACAGTTGCCTATTGTAAAGTTTTAATTTTTTCCAATTGCATTTAAAAGGTCTTTTAATGCCCTTTCATATGATACCAAACACGACATGATTCGGAATAGTAGAATTTGCAAACAGTTGCCTATCGTAAATTTTAAATTTTTTCGAATTGCATTTGAAAGGTCTTTTAATGCCCTTTCATATGATACCAAACACGGCATGATTCGGAATAGTTGTATTTTCAAACAATTGCCTATCGTAAATTTTCAATTTTTTCCAATTGCATTTCAAAGGTCTTTTAATGCCCTTTCATATGATACCAAACACGACATGATTCGGAATAGTAGAATTTGCAAACAGTTGCCTATCGTAAATTTTAAATTTTTTCGAATTGCATTTGAAAGGTCTTTTAATGCCCTTTCATATGATACCAAACACGGCATGATTCGGAATAGTTGTATTTTCAAACAATTGCCTATCGTAAATTTTCAATTTTTTCCAATTGCATTTGAAAGGTCTTTTAATGCCCTTTCATATGATACCAAACACGACATGATTCGGAATAATTGAATTTTCAAACAGTTGCCTATTGTAAAGTTTTAATTTTTTCCAATTGCATTTAAAAGGTCTTTTAATGCCCTTTCATATGATACCAAACACGACATGATTCTGAATAGTTGAATTTTCAAACAATTGCCTATCGTAAATTTTAATTTTTTTCCAATTTTATTTGAAAGGTCTTTTAATGCCCTTTCATATGATACCAAACACGACATGATTCTGAATAGTTGAATTTTCAAACAATTGCCTATCGTAAATTTTAATTTTTTTCCAATTGTATTTGAAAGGTCTTTTAATGCCCTTTCATATGATACCAAACACGACATGTTTCGGAATAGTTAAATTTTCAAACAGATGCCTATCGTAAATTTTAAATTTTTTCGAATTGCATTTGAAAGGTCTTTAATGCCCTTTCATATGATACCAAACACGGCATGATTCGGAATAGTTGTATTTTCAAACAATTGCCTATCGTAAATTTTAATTTTTTTCCAATTGTATTTGAAAGGTCTTTTAATGCCCTTTCATATGATACCAAACACGACATGTTTCGGAATAGTTAAATTTTCAAACAGATGCCTATCGTAAATTTTAAATTTTTTCGAATTGCATTTGAAAGGTCTTTAATGCCCTTTCATATGATACCAAACACGGCATGATTCGGAATAGTTGTATTTTCAAACAATTGCCTATCGTAAATTTTAAATTTTTTCCAATTGCATTTCAAAGGTCTTTTAATGCCCTTTCATATGATACCAAACACGACATGATTCTGAATAGTTGAATTTTCAAACAGATGCCTATCGTAAATTTTAAATTTTTTCGAATTGTATTTGAAAGGTCTTTAATGCCCTTTCATATGATACCAAACACGGCATGATTCGGAATAGTTGTATTTTCAAACAATTGCCTATCGTAAATTTTCAATTTTTTCCAATTGCATTTCAAAGGTCTTTTAATGCCCTTTCATATGATACCAAACACGACATGATTCTGAATAGTTGAATTTTTAAACAGTTGCCTATCGTAAATTTTACATTTTTTCCAATTGCATTTGAAAGGTCTTTTAATGCCCTTTCATATGATACCAAACATGACATGATTCGGAATAATTGAATTTTCAAACAGTTGCCTATTGTAAAGTTTTAATTTTTTCCAATTGCATTTAAAAGGTCTTTTAATGCCCTTTCATATAATACCAAACACGACATGATTCGGAATAGTTGAATTTGCAAACAACTGCATATCGTAAATTTTAAATTTTTTCGAATTGCATTTGAAAGGTCTTTTAATGCCCTTTCATATGATACCAAACACGGCATGATTCGGAATAGTTGTATTTTCAAACAATTGCCTATCGTAAATTTTCAATTTTTTCCAATTGCATTTAAAAGGTCTTTTAATGCCCTTTCATATGATACCAAACACGACATGATTCTGAATAGTTGAATTTTCAAACAATTGCCTATCGTAAATTTTAATTTTTTTCCAATTGTATTTGAAAGGTCTTTTAATGCCCTTTCATATGATACCAAACACGACATGTTTCGGAATAGTTAAATTTTCAAACAGATGCCTATCGTAAATTTTAAATTTTTTCGAATTGCATTTGTAAGGTCTTTAATGCCCTTTCATATGATACCAAACACGGCATGATTCGGAATAGTTGTATTTTCAAACAATTGCCTATCGTAAATTTTCAATTTTTTCCAATTGCATTTCAAAGGTCTTTTAATGCCCTTTCATATGATACCAAACACGACATGATTCTGAATAGTTGAATTTTCAAACAGTTGCCTATCGTAAATTTTACATTTTTTCCAATTGCATTTGAAAGGTCTTTTAATGCCCTTTCATATGATACCAAACACGACATGATTCGGAATAATTGAATTTTCAAACAGTTGCCTATTGTAAAGTTTTAATTTTTTCCAATTGCATTAAAAAGGTCTTTTAATGCCCTTTCATATGATACCAAACACGACATGATTCGGAATAGTTGAATTTGCAAACAACTGCATATCGTAAATTTTAAATTTTTTCGAATTGCATTTGAAAGGTCTTTTAATGCCCTTTCATATGATACCAAACACGGCATGATTCGGAATAGTTGTATTTTCAAACAATTGCCTATCGTAAATTTTCAATTTTTTCCAATTGCATTTCAAAGGTCTTTTAATGCCCTTTCATATGATACCAAACACGACATGATTCTGAATAGTTGAATTTTCAAACAGTTGCCTATCGTAAATTTTACATTTTTTCCAATTGCATTTGAAAGGTCTTTTAATGCCCTTTCATATGATACCAAACACGACATGATTCGGAATAATTGAATTTTCAAACAGTTGCCTATTGTAAAGTTTTAATTTTTTCCAATTGCATTTAAAAGGTCTTTTAATGCCCTTTCATATGATACCAAACATGACATGATTCTGAATAGTTGAATTTTCAAACAATTGCCTATCGTAAATTTTAATTTTTTTCCAATTTTATTTGAAAGGTCTTTTAATGCCCTTTCATATGATACCAAACACGACATGATTCTGAATAGTTGAATTTTCAAACAATTGCCTATCGTAAATTTTAATTTTTTTCCAATTGTATTTGAAAGGTCTTTTAATGCCCTTTCATATGATACCAAACACGACATGTTTCGGAATAGTTAAATTTTCAAACAGATGCCTATCGTAAATTTTAAATTTTTTCGAATTGCATTTGAAAGGTCTTTAATGCCCTTTCATATGATACCAAACACGGCATGATTCGGAATAGTTGTATTTTCAAACAATTGCCTATTGTAAAGTTTTAATTTTTTCCAATTGCATTTAAAAGGTCTTTTAATGCCCTTTCATATGATACCAAACATGACATGATTCTGAATAGTTGAATTTTCAAACAATTGCCTATCGTAAATTTTAATTTTTTTCCAATTTTATTTGAAAGGTCTTTTAATGCCCTTTCATATGATACCAAACACGACATGATTCTGAATAGTTGAATTTTCAAACAATTGCCTATCGTAAATTTTAATTTTTTTCCAATTGTATTTGAAAGGTCTTTTAATGCCCTTTCATATGATACCAAACACGACATGATTCGGAATAGTTGAATTTGCAAACAACTGCATATCGTAAATTTTAAATTTTTACGAATTGCATTTGAAAGGTCTTTTAAAGCCCTTTCATATGATACCAAACACGACATGTTTCGGAATAGTTGAATTTTCAAACAGATGCCTATCGTAAATTTTCAATTTTTTCCAATTGCATTTAAAAGGTCTTTTAATGCCCTTTCATATTATACCAAACACGACATGATTCTGAATAGTTGAATTTTCAAACAATTGCCTATCGTAAATTTTAATTTTTTTCCAATTTTATTTGAAAGGTCTTTTAATGCCCTTTCATATGATACCAAACACGACATGATTCTGAATAGTTGAATTTTCAAACAATTGCCTATCGCAAATTTTCAATTGTTTCCTATTGCATTTAAAAGGTCTTTTAATGCCCTTTCACATGATACCAAACACGACGTGATTCGGAATAGTTAAATTTTCAAACAGTTGCCTATCGTGAACTTTAATTTTTTTCGAATTGCATTTGAAAGGTCTTTTAATTCCCTTTCATATGATACCAAACACGACATGATTCGGAATAGTTGTATTTTAAACAATTGCCTATCGTAAATTTTCATTTTTTTCCAATTGCATTAAAAAGGTCTTTTAATGCCCTTTCATATGATACCAAACACGACATGATTCGGAATAGTTGAATTTGCAAACAACTGCATATCGTAAATTTTAAATTTTTTCGAATTGCATTTGAAAGGTCTTTTAATGCCCTTTCATATGATACCAAACACGGCATGATTCGGAATAGTTGTATTTTCAAACAATTGCCTATCGTAAATTTTCAATTTTTTCCAATTGCATTTCAAAGGTCTTTTAATGCCCTTTCATATGATACCAAACACGACATGATTCTGAATAGTTGAATTTTCAAACAGTTGCCTATCGTAAATTTTACATTTTTTCCAATTGCATTTGAAAGGTCTTTTAATGCCCTTTCATATGATACCAAACACGACATGATTCGGAATAATTGAATTTTCAAACAGTTGCCTATTGTAAAGTTTTAATTTTTTCCAATTGCATTTAAAAGGTCTTTTAATGCCCTTTCATATGATAACAAACATGACATGATTCTGAATAGTTGAATTTTCAAACAATTGCCTATCGTAAATTTTAATTTTTTTCCAATTTTATTTGAAAGGTCTTTTAATGCCCTTTCATATGATACCAAACACGACATGATTCTGAATAGTTGAATTTTCAAACAATTGCCTATCGTAAATTTTAATTTTTTTCCAATTGTATTTGAAAGGTCTTTTAATGCCCTTTCATATGATACCAAACACGACATGTTTCGGAATAGTTAAATTTTCAAACAGATGCCTATCGTAAATTTTAAATTTTTTCGAATTGCATTTGAAAGGTCTTTAATGCCCTTTCATATGATACCAAACACGGCATGATTCGGAATAGTTGTATTTTCAAACAATTGCCTATTGTAAAGTTTTAATTTTTTCCAATTGCATTTAAAAGGTCTTTTAATGCCCTTTCATATGATACCAAACATGACATGATTCTGAATAGTTGAATTTTCAAACAATTGCCTATCGTAAATTTTAATTTTTTTCCAATTGTATTTGAAAGGTCTTTTAATGCCCTTTCATATGATACCAAACACGACATGATTCGGAATAGTTGAATTTGCAAACAACTGCATATCGTAAATTTTAAATTTTTTCGAATTGCATTTGAAAGGTCTTTTAAAGCCCTTTCATATGATACCAAACACGACATGTTTCGGAATAGTTGAATTTTCAAACAGATGCCTATCGTAAATTTTCAATTTTTTCCAATTGCATTTAAAAGGTCTTTTAATGCCCTTTCATATGATACCAAACACGACATGATTCTGAATAGTTGAATTTTCAAACAATTGCCTATCGTAAATTTTAATTTTTTTCCAATTTTATTTGAAAGGTCTTTTAATGCCCTTTCATATGATACCAAACACGACATGATTCTGAATAGTTGAATTTTCAAACAATTGCCTATCGCAAATTTTCAATTGTTTCCTATTGCATTTAAAAGGTCTTTTAATGCCCTTTCACATGATACCAAACACGACGTGATTCGGAATAGTTAAATTTTCAAACAGTTGCCTATCGTGAACTTTAATTTTTTTCGAATTGCATTTGAAAGGTCTTTTAATTCCCTTTCATATGATACCAAACACGACATGATTCGGAATAGTTGTATTTTAAACAATTGCCTATCGTAAATTTTCATTTTTTTCCAATTGCATTTCAAAGGTCTTTTAATGCCCTTTCATATGATACCAAACACGACATGACTAGGAATAGTAGTATTTTCAAACAATTGCCTATCGTAAATTTAAATTTTGTCGAATTGCATTTGAAAGGTCTTTTAATGCCCTTTCATATGATACCAAACACGACATGATTCGGAATAGTTGAATTTTCAAACAGTTGCCTATCGTAAATTTTCAATTTTTTATATTGCATTCGAAAGTATTTTTAATGCCCTTTCCTATAATACCAAACACGACATGATTCTGAATAGTTGAATTTTCAAACAATTGCCTATCGCAAATTTTCAATTGTTTCCAATTGCATTTAAAAGGTCTTTTAATGCCCTTTCACATGATACCAAACACGACGTGATTCGGAATAGTTAAATTTTCAAACAGTTGCCTATCGTGAATTTTAATTTTTTTCTAATTGCATTTAAAAGTTATTTTAATGCCCTTTCATATGATACCAAACATGACGTGATTCGAAATAGTAGAATTTAGTTTTAAACTGTTGAAAATCGCAGGAATATTAATTCTGAAATTTTTTTATTCGATTAATTTTTTTTTACAATGTAGATTCTTTTTGGTTTTACTGTATATTATCACCGAGGTCAATTTTTGCTTGGTTTTACTATATACTTTAACAGACTATATGTCAAATTGAAGTCTTTGTCTTAAAACTTTATTTGAACATGAAATCAATTCAGCAATCTAGAGTTACTGTAAAAAAATGTAATTTTACTCGATTTTTTTTAAACTGTTGAAAATCGCTGGAATATTAATTCTGAAATTTTTTTATTCTTTTAACTTTTTTTTACAATGTAGATTCTTTTTGGTTTTACTGTATATTATCACCGAGGTCTATTTTTGCTTGGTTTTACTATATACTTTAACAAACTATATGTCAAATTGACGTTTGGTCTTAAAACTTTTTTTTAACATGAAATCAATTCAAAACAGTTTAAAACATGTATCCTCAATCATCTAATACCGAAATCAATTTACAAAATTGCTACAACTTGTCTAGAAATTGAAATAATTCTATCGAAAAATTCCATGCGTAACGTCAAAAATGACAGCTTAGGTCTATGGTTTTTCAAAACCTGGATCGTGTATATAAGAGGTAATGTTGTTTCTTAACCATAGATTTGTGAAATGGACGTTGCATCATTAAAAACTTTTATACAAACATGAAATCAATTGAAAAACGTTCAAAACATATCTCCTCAGTCCTCTAATACTTTAATCAAATTAGAAAATTTCTCCAACTTGTCTAGAAGATGAAATATTTATGCGAAACGTCAAAAGTGATTGACAGCTCTGAAAAATTTCTGCTTGCGGTCAAATTTCAAATGCATAGCAACGCGTGCATGCTTCGATCAAGAAAATTTGCAAAGTTTGTCGTTAATTTCAAGCGGACTGTACTTTCAAAAAATCTGAAATACCCAAAAGGCACTAGTCCCAAACATTCTTTAAATCGTAGAAAAAAAATCACAACAATCGCACAAACCGTTTAAGCTGTAGCCTTGTCTAAAGTCTGGTTGCCGCCCAGATGAATCTATAGTGAATTAAGCTGATTAGTATATAGGACTAGCGTTCGGCCTGGCTTCGCCAGGCCTTTTCGCTAGGCTCCGCGGACACTGAAGTAAGGTTTAATTGAATTACGATCTAAAACTTTTTATTTCTGTACTTCTGCTCATCTAAAGATATTTTTTGATTTTACTGTATATTACTGCCGAGAACAAATTTTGCTTTGTTTTACTATATACTTTTAAAAACTATTTGTCACATTGACAGTCGTAAAATTTCAATCAGATACGTGTTTTATTTCCAAAAAGATTTTGTTAAACTAAGAAAAATTCTTTGGACATCATTTCTGATAGTTCCACATTTATATTTTATATGTACATGAAATCAGTTGAATTTTTTCTCTTAACTTTTTGAAAAACTATTGGAAATCGTTGGAAAACACTACAAGATTCGGAATAGTTATATTTTCAAGCAATTGCCTATCGTAAAGTTTCAATTTTTTTCAATTGCATTTGAAAGGTCTTTTAATGCCCTTTCATATGATACCAAACACGACATGATTCGGAATAGTTGTATTTTAAAACAATTGCCTATCGTAAATTTTAAATTTTTTCCAATTGCATTTGAAAGGTCTTTTAATGCCATTTCATATGATACCAAACACGACATGATTCGGAATAGTTGAATTTTCAAACAATTGCCTATCGTAAATTTTCAATTTTTGCCAATTACATATAAAAGGTCTTTTAATACCCTTTCATATGATACCAAACACGACATGATTCGGAATAGTTGAATTTTCAAACAGTTGCCTATCGTGAATTTTAAATTTTTTTCCAATTCCATTTAAAAGGTCTTTTAATGCCCTTTCATATGATACCAAACACGACATGATTCGGAATAGTTGAATTTTCAAACAGTTGCCTATCGTAAATTTTCAATTTTTTCCAATTACATTTAAAAGGTCTTTTAATGCCCTTTCATATGATACCAAACACGTCATGATTCGGAATAGTTGAATTTTTAAACAGTTGCCTATCGTAAATTTTCAATTATTTCCAATTGCATTTAAAAGGTCTTTTAATGCCCATTCATATGATACCAAACATGACGTGATTCTGAATAGTTGAATTTTCAAACAACTGCCTATCGTAAATTTTCCATTTTTCCAATTGCATTTAAAAGCTCAAACACGACATGATACGGAATAGTTGAATTTTCAAAAAGTTGCCTATTGTAAATTTTCAATTTTTTCATATTGCATTCGAAAGTACTTTTAATGCCCTTTCATATGATTCCAAACACGGCATGATTCTGAATAGTTGAATTTTCAAACAATTGCCTATCGCAAATTTTCAATTTTTTCCAATTGCATTGAAAAGGTCTTTTAATGCCCTTCCATATGATACCAAACACGACATGATTCGGTATAGTTGTATTTTCAAAAAATTGCCTATCGTCAATTTTTAATTTTTTCCAATTGCATTTGAAAGGTCTTTAAATGCCCTTTCATATGATACCAAACACGACATGATTCTGAATAGTTGAATTTTCAAACAGTTGCCTATCGTATATTTTCAATTTTTTCCAACTGCATTTAAATGTTCTTTTAATGCCCTTTAATATGATACCAAACACGACATGATTCGGAATAGTTGAATTTTCAAACAGTTGCCTATCGTAAATTTTAAATTTTTTCTTATTGCATTCGAAAGTTCTTTTAATGCCCTTTCATATGATACCAAACATGACGTTATTCTGAATTGTTGAATTTTCGAACAACTGCCTATCGTAAATTTTAATTTTTTTCCAATTGCATTTGAAAGGTCTATTAATCCCCTTTCATATGATACCAAACACGACATGGTTCGGAATACTTGTATTTTAAAAAAATTGGCTATCGAAATTTTTTAATTTTTTCCAATTGTATTTGAAAGGTCTTTAAATGCCCTTTCATATAATACAAAACACGACATGATTCTGAATAGTTGAATTTTCAAACGGTTGCCTATCGTATATTTTCCATTTTTTCGAACTGCATTTAAAAGTTCTTTTAATGCCCTTTCATATGATACCAAACACGTTATGATTCGGAATAGTTGAATTTTCAAACAGTTGTCTATCGTAAATTTGCAATTTTTTTCTTATTGCATTCCAAAGTACTTTTAATGTCCTTTCATATGATACCAAACACGGCATGAATCTGAATAGTTGAATTTTCAAACAATTGCCTATCGCAAATTTTTAATTTTTTCCAATTAGATTTAAAAGGTCTTTTAATGCCCTTTCATATGATACCAAACACGACATGATTCGGAATAGTTGAAATTTTAAACAGTTGCCTATCGTAAATTTTCAATTATTTCCAATTGAATTTAAAAGATCTTTTAATGCCCTTTCATATGATATCAAACATGACGTGATTCTGAATAGTTGAATTTTGAAACAACTGCCTATCGTAAATTTTAAATTTTTCCAATTACATTTGAAAGGTCTTTTAATGCCCTTTCATATGATACCAAACACGGCATGATTCTGAATAGTTGAATTTTCAAACAATTGCCTATCGCAAATTTTCAATTTTTTCCAATTAGATTTAAAAGGTCTTTTAATGCCCTTTCATATGATAGCAAACACGACATGATTCGGAATAGTTGAATTTTTAAACAGTTGCCTATCGTAAATTTTCAATTATTTCCAATTGCATTGAAAAGGTCTTTTAATGCCCTTTCATATGATACTAAACATGACGTGATTCTGAATAGTTCAATGTTCAAACTGCCTGTCGTAAACTTTAAATTTTTTCCAATTGCACTTGAAAGGTCTTTTAATCCCCTTTCATATGATACCAAACACGACATGATTCGGAATAGTTGTATTTTCAAAAAATTGCCTATCGTAAATTTTTAATTTTTTCCAATTGCATTTGAAAGGTCTTTAAATGCCCTTCATATGATACCAAACACGACATGATTCTGAATAGTTGAATTTTCAAACAGTTGCCTATCGTATATTTTAAATTTTTTCCAACTGCATTTAAAAGTTCTTTTAATGCCCTTCAATATGATACCAAACACGACATGATTCGGAATAGTTGAATTTTCAAACAGTTGCCTATCGTAAATTTTCAATTTTTTCTTATTGCATTCGAAAGTTCTTTTAATGCCCTTTCATATGATACCAAACATGACGTTATTCTGAATTGTTAAATTTTCGAACAACTGCCTATCGTAAATTTTAATTTTTTTCCAATTGCATTTGAAAGGTCTTTTAATGCCCTTTCATATGATACCAAACACGACATGGTTCGGAATAGTTGTATTTAAAAAAAATTGGCTATCGTAAATTTTTAATTTTTTCCAATTGTATTTGAAAGGTCTTTAAATGCCCTTTCATATGATAATAAACACGACATGATTCTGAATAGTTGAATTTTCAAACAGTTGCCTATCGTAAATTTTCAATTTTTTCATATTGCAGTCGAAAGTACTTTTAATGCCCTTTCATATGATACCAAACACGGCATGATTCGGAATAGTTGAATTTTCAAACAATTGCCTATCGCAAATTTTCATTTTTTTCCAATTAGATTTAAAAGGTCTTTTAATGCCCTTTCATATGATACCAAACACGACATGAATCGGAATAGTTGAAATTTTAAACAGTTGCCTATCGTAAATTTTTATTTATTTCCAATTGCATTTAAAAGATCTTTTAATGCCCTTTCATATGATATCAAACATGACGTGATTCTGAATAGTTGAATTTTCAAACAACTGCCAATCGTAAATTTTAAATTTTTTCCAATTGCATTTGAAAGGTCTTTTAATGCCCTTTCATATGATATCAAACACGACATGATTCGGAATAGTTGAATTTTCAAACAATTGCCTATCGTAAATTTTTAATTTTTTCCAATTGCATTTGAAAGGTCTTTTAATGCCCTTTCATATGATATCAAACACGACATGATTCGGAATAGTTAAATTTTCAAACAGTTGCCTATCGTATATTTTCAATTTTTTCGAACTGCATTTAAAAGTTCTTTTAATGCCCTTTCATATGATACCAAACACGTTATGATTCGGAATAGTTGAATTTTCAAACAGTTGTCTATCGCAAATTTTCTATTTTTTTTTATTGCATTCCAAAGTACTTTTAATGCCTTTTCATATGATACCAAACACGACATGATTCTGAATAGTTGAATTTTCAAACAGTTGCCTATCGTAAATTTTCAATGTTTTCATATTGCAGTCGAAAGTACTTTTAATGCCCTTTCATATGATACCAAACACGACATGATTCGGAATAGTTGAATTTTTAAACAGTTGCCTATCGTAAATTTTCAATTTTTTCATATTGCATTCGAAAGTACTTTTAATGCCCTATCATATGATATTAAACACGGCATGATTCGGATTAGTTGAATTTTCAAACAATTGCCTATCGCAAATTTTCCATTTTTTCCAATTACATTTAAAAGGTCTTTTAATGCCCTTTCATATGATACCAAACACGACATGATTCGGAATAGTTGAATTTTTAAACAGTTGCCTATAGTAAATTTTTAATTATTTCCAATAGCATTTAAAAGGTCTTTTAATGCCCTTTCATATGATACCAAACACGACATGATTCGGAATAGTTGAATTTTTAAACAGTTGCCTATCGTAAATTTTCAATTTTGTCATATTGCATTCGAAAGTACTTTTAATGCCCTTTCATATGATATCAAACACGGCATGATTCTGAATAGTTGAATTTTCAAACAATTGCCTATCGCAAATTTTCAATTTTTTCCAATTACATTTAAAAGGTCTTTTAAAGCCCTTTCATATGATACCAAACACGACATGATTCGGAATAGTTGAATTTTTAAACAGTTGCCTATCGTAAATTTTCAATTATTTCCAATTGCATTTGAAAGGTCTTTTAATGCCCTTTCATATGATACCAAACACGACATGATTCGGAATAGTTGAATTTTCAAACAATTGCCTATCGTAAATTTTTATTTTTTTCCAATTGCATTTGAAAGGCCTTTTAATGCCCTTTCATATGATACCAAACACGACATGATTCGGAATAGTTCCATTTTCAAACAGTTGCCTATCGTAAATTTTCAATTTTTTCCAATTGCATACAAAAGGTCTTTTAATGCCCTTTCATATGATACCAAACACGACATGATTTGGAATAGTTGAATTTTCAAACAGTTGCCTATCGTGAATTTTCAATTTTTTCTAATTGCATTTGAAAGGTCTCTTAATGCCCTTTCATATGATACCAAACACGACATGATTCGGAATAGTTGTATTTTCAAACAATTGCCTATCGTAAATTTTAATTTTTTTCCAATTGCATTTGATAGGTCTTTTAATTCCTTTTCATATGATACCAAACACGACATGATTCTGAATAGTTGAATTCTAAAACAGTTGCCTATTTAAATTTTTATTTTTTTCTAATTGCATTTGAAAGGTCTTTTAATGCCCTTTCATATGATACCAAACACGACATGATTCGGAATAGTTGAATTTTCAAACAGTTGCCTATCGTAAATTTTCAATTATTTCCAATTGCATTTAAAAGGTCTCTTAATGCCCTTTCATATGATACCAAACACGACATGATTCGGAATAGTTGAATTTTCAAACAATTGCCTATCGTAAATTTTAATTTTTTTCTAATTGCATTTGAAAGGTCTTTTAATGCCCTTTCATATGATACCAAACACGACATGATTCGGAATAGTTGAATTTTCAAACAATTGCCTATCGTAAATTTTAATTTTTTTCCAATTGCATTTGTAAGGTCTTTTAATTCCTTTTCATATGATACCAAACACGACATGATTCTGAATAGTTGAATTTTCAAACAGTTGCCTATCGTCAATTTTCATTTTTTTCATATTGCATTCGAAAATACTTTTAATGCCCTTTCCTATATACCAAATACGACATGATTCTGAATAGTTGAATTTTCAAACAATTGCCTATCGCAATTTTTCAATTGTTTCCAATTGCAGTTAAAAGGTCTTTTAAAGCCCTTTCATATGATACCAAACACGACGTGATTCGGAATAGTTATATTTTCAAACAGTTGCCTATCGTGAATTTTCAATCTTTTCTAATTGCATTTGAAAGTTCTTTTAATGCCCTTTCATATGATACCAAACATGACGTGATTCGAAATAGTTGAATTTTTTTTTAAACTTGAAAATCGCTGGAATATTAATTCTGAATTTTTTTTATTCAATTAATATTTTTACAATGTAGATTCTTTTTGGTTTTACTGTATATTATCACCGAGGTCAATTTTTGCTTGGTTTTACTATATACTTTAACAGACTATTTGTTAAATTGACTTTTTGTCTTAAAACTTTATTTGAACATTAAATCAATTCAGCGAAGTCTAGAGTTACTGTTAAAAAATTTAATTTTTCTCTATTTTTTTTTCAAAACTGTTGAAAATCTCTGGAATATTAATTCTGACATTTTTTTATTCGATTAACTTTTTTTTTAAATGTACATTCTTTTTGGTTTTACTGTATATTATCACCGAGGTCATTTTTTGCTTGGTTTTACTATATACTTTTCCAGATTATTTGTCAAATTGACGTTTTGTCTTAAAACTTTATTTGAACATGAAATCAATTCAAAACAGTTCAAAACATGTATACTCAATTATCTAATACCTAAATCAAATTACAAAATTTTCACAATTTGTCTAGAAATTGAAATAATTGTATCGAAAAATTCCATGCGTAACGTCAAAAATGACAGCTTAGGTCTATGATTTTTCAAAACCTAGATCGTGTATATAAGAGGTAATGTTGTTTCTTAACCATAGATTTGTCAAATGGACGTTTTATCATTAAAAAAATTTATACAAACATGAAATCAATTGAAAACCGTTCAAAACATATATCCTCATTCCTCTAATATCTAAATCAAATTAGAAAATTTCTCCAACTTGTCTAGAAATTGAAATATTTATGTAAAAACGTTTCATGCGAAACGTCAAAAGTGATTGACAGCTCTGAAAAATTTCTGCTTGCGGTCAAATTTCAAATGCATAGCAACGCGTGCATGCTTCGATCAAGAAAATTTGCAAAGTTTGTCGTTAATTTCAAGCGGACTGTACTTTCAAAAAATCTGAAATACCCAAAAGGCACTAGTCCCGAACATTCTTTAAATCCTAGTAAAAAAATCACAACAATCGCACAAACCGTTTAGGCTGTAGGCGATCATAATGTTTGGTTGCCGCCCAGATGAATATATAGTGAATTTGAACGATTAGTATATAGGACTAGCGTTCGGCCTGGCTTCGCCAGGCCTTTTCGCTAGGCTCCGCGGACACTGAAGTAAGGTTCAATTGAATTACGATCTAAAACTTTTTATTTCTGTACTTCTACTCATCTAAAGATATTTTTTGATTTTACTGTATATTACTGCCGAGGACAAAATTTGCTTTGATTTACTATATACTTTTAAAAACTATTTGTCACATTGACAGTCGTAAAATTTCAATCAGATACGTGTTTTATTTCTTAAAAGATTTTGTTAAACTAAGAAAAATTCTTCGGACATCATTTCTGATAGTTCCACATTTATATTTTATATGTACATGAAATCAGTTGAATTTTTTCTCTTAACTTTTTGAAAAACTGTTGGAAATCGTTGGAAAACACGACATGATTCGGAATAGTTGTATTTTCAAGCAATTGCCTATCGTAAATTTTAATTTTTTTCCAATTGCATTTGAAAGGTCTTTTAATGCCCTTTCATATGATACCAAACACGACGACAAGATTCAGAATAGTTGTATTTTAAAACAATTGCCTATCGTAAATTTTAAATTTTTTCAAATTGCATTTAAAATTTCTTTTAATGCCCTTTCATATGATACCGAACACGAAATGATTCGGAATTTTTGAAGTTTCAAACAATTGCCTATCGTAAATTTTAATTTTTTCAAATTGCATTTAAAATGTCTTTTAATACCCTTTCATATGATACCAAACACGAAATGATTCGGAATAGTTGAATTTTAAAACAATTGCCTATCGTAAATTTTAATTTTTTTCCAATTGCATTTGAAAGGTCTTTTAATGCCCTTTCATATGATACCAAACACGACATGAATCGGAATAGTTGAATTTTCAAACAGTTGCCTATCGTAAATTTTAAATTTTTTCCAATTGCATATAAAAGGTCTTTTAATGCCCTTTCATATGATACCAAACATAACGTGATTCTGAATAGTTGAATTTTCAAACAACTGCTTATTGTAAATTTTTAATTTTTTCCAATTGCATTTAAGAGGTCTTTTAATGCCCTTTCATATGATACCACGACATGATTCGGAATAGTTGAATTTTCAAACAGTTGCCTGTCGTAAATTTTCAATTTTTTCATATTGCATTCGAAAGTACTTTTAATGCCCTTTCATATGATACCAAACACGGCATGATTCTGAATAGTTGAATTTTCAAACAATTGCCTATCGCAAATTTTCAATTTTTTCCAATTACAGTTAAAAGGTCTTTTAATGCCCTTTCATATGATACCAAACACGACATGATTCGGAATAGTTGAATTTTCAAACAGTTGCCTATCGTGAATTTTCAATTTTTTCCAATTGCATTTAAAAGGTCTTTTAATGCCCTTTCATATGATACCAAACACGACATGATTCGGAATAGTTGAATTTTCAAACAGTTGCCTATCGTAAATTTTCAATTTTTTCATATAGCATTCGAAAGTACTATTAATGCCCTTTCATATGATACCAAACACGGCATGATACTGAATAGTTGAATTTTCAAACAATTGCCTATCGCAAATTTTACTTTTTTTCCGATTACATTTAAAAGGTCTTTTAATGCCCTTTCATATGATACCAACCACGACATGATTCGGAATAGTTGAATTTTTAAACAGTTGCCTATCGTAAATTTTCAATTATTTCCAATTGCATTTAAAAGGTCTGTTAATGCCCTTTCATATGATACCAAACAT
Source organism: Pterostichus madidus (assembly GCA_911728475.2). NCBI lineage: Eukaryota > Metazoa > Arthropoda > Insecta > Coleoptera > Carabidae > Pterostichus > Pterostichus madidus. The sequence continues at coordinate 15,016,496 of OU452316.1, read as the reverse complement.
GACGTGATTCTGAATAGTTGAATTTTCAAACAACTGCCTATCGCAAATTTTTAATTTTTTCCAATTGCATTTGAAAGGTCTTTTAATGCCCTTTTATACGATACCAAACACGACATGATTCGGAATAGTTGAATTTTCAAACAGTTGCCTATCGTAAATTTTTAATTTTTTCAAATTGCATTTAAATATTCTTTTAATGCCCTTTCATATGATACCAAACACGAAATGATTCGGAATAGTTGAATTTTCAAACAACTGCTTATTGTAAATTTTTAATTTTTTCCAATTGCATTTAAGAGGTCTTTTAATGCCCTTTCATATGATACCACGACATGATTCGGAATAGTTGAATTTTCAAACAGTTGCCTGTCGTAAATTTTCAATTTTTTCATATTGCATTCGAAAGTACTTTTAATGCCCTTTCATATGATACCAAACACGGCATGATTCTGAATAGTTGAATTTTCAAACAATTGCCTATCGCAAATTTTAAATTTTTTCCAATTACAGTTAAAAGGTCTTTTAATGCCCTTTCATATGATACCAAACACGACATGATTCGGAATAGTTGAATTTTCAAACAGTTGCCTATCGTGAATTTTCAATTTTTTCCAATTGCATTTAAAAGGTCTTTTAATGCCCTTTCATATGATACCAAACACGACATGATTCGGAATAGTTGAATTTTCAAACAGTTGCCTATCGTAAATTTTCAATTTTTTCATATAGCATTCGAAAGTACTTTTAATGCCCTTTCATATGATACCAAACACGGCATGATACTGAATAGTTGAATTTTCAAACAATTGCCTATCGCAAATTTTACTTTTTTTCCGATTACATTTAAAAGGTCTTTTAATGCCCTTTCATATGATACCAAACACGACATGATTCGGAATAGTTGAATTTTTAAACAGTTGCCTATCGTAAATTTTCAATTATTTCCAATTGCATTTAAAAGGTCTGTTAATGCCCTTTCATATGATACCAAACATGACGTGATTCTGAATAGTTGAATTTTCAAACAACTGCCTATCGCAAATTTTTAATTTTTTCCAATTGCATTTGAAAGGTCTTTTAATGCCCTTTTATACGATACCAAACACGACATGATTCGGAATAGTTGAATTTTCAAACAGTTGCCTATCGTAAATTTTCAATTTTTTCAAATTGCATTTAAATATTCTTTTAATGCCCTTTCATATGATACCAAACACGAAATGATTCGGAATAGTTGAATTTTCAAACAACTGCCTATCGTAAATTTTATATTTTTTCCAATTGCATTTGAAAGGTCTTTAAATGCCCTTTCATATGATACCAAACACGACATGATTCTGAATAGTTGAATTTTCAAACAGTTGCATATCGTATATTTTCAATTTTTTCCAACTGCATTTATAAGTTCTTTTAATGCCCTTTCATATGATACCAAACACGACATGATTCTGAATAATTGAATTTTCAAACAGTTGCCTATCGTAAATTTTTATTTTTTTCCAATTGCATTTGAAAGGTCTTTTAATGCCCTTTCATATGATACCAAACACGACATGATTCGGAATAGTTGAATTTTCAAACAGTTGCCTAACGTAAATTTTCAATTTTTTCCAATTTCATTTAAAAGGTATTTTAATGCCCTTTCATATGATACCAAACACGACATGATTCGGAATAGTTGAATTTTCAAACAGTTGCCTATCGTAAATTTTCAATTTTTTCATATAGCATTCGAAAGTACTTTTAATGCCCTTTCATATGATACCAAACACGGCATGATACTGAATAGTTGAATTTTCAAACAATTGCCTATCGCAAATTTTACTTTTTTTCCGATTACATTTAAAAGGTCTTTTAATGCCCTTTCATATGATACCAAACACGACATGATTCGGAATAGTTGAATTTTTAAACAGTTGCCTATCGTAAATTTTCAATTATTTCCAATTGCATTTAAAAGGTCTGTTAATGCCCTTTCATATGATACCAAACATGACGTGATTCTGAATAGTTGAATTTTCAAACAACTGCCTATCGCAAATTTTTAATTTTTTCCAATTGCATTTGAAAGGTCTTTTAATGCCCTTTTATACGATACCAAACACGACATGATTCGGAATAGTTGAATTTTCAAACAGTTGCCTATCGTATATTTTCAATTTTTTCAAATTGCATTTAAATATTCTTTTAATGCCCTTTCATATGATACCAAACACGAAATGATTCGGAATAGTTGAATTTTCAAACAACTGCCTATCGTAAATTTTATATTTTTTCCAATTGCATTTGAAAGGTCTTTAAATGCCCTTTCATATGATACCAAACACGACATGATTCTGAATAGTTGAATTTTCAAACAGTTGCATATCGTATATTTTCAATTTTTTCCAACTGCATTTATAAGTTCTTTTAATGCCCTTTCATATGATACCAAACACGACATGATTCTGAATAATTGAATTTTCAAACAGTTGCCTATCGTAAATTTTTATTTTTTTCCAATTGCATTTGAAAGGTCTTTTAATGCCCTTTCATATGATACCAAACACGACATGATTCGGAATAGTTGAATTTTCAAACAGTTGCCTAACGTAAATTTTCAATTTTTTCCAATTTCATTTAAAAGGTATTTTAATGCCCTTTCATATGATACCAAACACGACATGATTCGGAATAGTTCAATTTTCAAACAGTTGCCTATCGTGTATTTTAAATTTTTTCCAGTTGCATTTAAAATGTCTTTTAATGCCCTTTCATATGATACCAAACACGACATGATTCGGAATAGTTGAATTTTCAAACAGTTGCCTATTGTAAATTTTCAATTTTTTCATATTGCATTCGAAAGTACTTTTAATGCCCTTTCATATGATACCAAACACGTCATGATTCTAAATAGTTGAATTTTCAAACAATTGCCTAACGCAAATTTGCAATTTTTTGCAATTACATTTAAAAGGTCTTTTAATGCCCTTTCATATGATACCATACACGACATGATTCGGAATAGTTGAATTTTTAAACAGTTGCCTATCGTAAATTTTCAATTATTTCCAATTGCATTTAAAAGGTTTTTAATGCCCTTTCATATAATACCAAACATGACGTGATTCTAAATAGTTGAATTTTCAAACAACTGCCTATCGTAAATTTTTAATTTTTTCCAATTGCATTTGAAAGGTCTTTTAATGCCCTTTCATATGATACCAAACACGAAATGATTCGGAATAGTTGAATTTTCAAAAAATTGCCTATCGTAATTTTTTTATTTTTTCCAATTGCATTTGAAAGGCCTTTAAATGCCCTTTCATATGATACCAAACACGACATGATTCTGAATAGTTGAATTTTCAAACAGTTGCCTATCGTATATTTTCAATTTTTTCAAACTGCATTTAAAAGTTCTTTTAATGCCCTTTCATATGATACCAAACACGAAATGATTCGGAATAGTTGAATTTGAAAACAGTTGCCTATCGTAAATTTTAAATTTTTTCTTATTGCATTCGAAAGTACTTTTAATGCCCTTTCATATGATACCAAACACGACATGATTCGGAATAGTTGAATTTTCAAACAGTTGCCTATCGTGTATTTTCAATTTTTTCCAGTTGCATTTGAAAGGTCTTTTAATGCTTTTTCATATGATACCAAACACGACATGATTCGGAATAGTTGTATTTTCAAACAATTGCCTATCGCAAATTTTCAATTTTTTCCAATTACAGTTAAAAGGTCTTTTAATGCCCTTTCATATGATACCAAACACGACATGATTCGGAATAGTTGAATTTTCCAACAACTGCCTATCGCAAATTTTTAATTTTTTCCAATTGCATTTGAAAGGTCTTTTAATGCCCTTTTATACGATACCAAACACGACATGATTCGGAATAGTTGAATTTTCAAACAGTTGCCTATCGTAAATTTTCAATTTTTTCAAATTGCATTTAAATATTCTTTTAATGCCCTTTCATATGATACCAAACACGAAATGATTCGGAATAGTTGAATTTTCAAACAACTGCCTATCGTAAATTTTATATTTTTTCCAATTGCATTTGAAAGGTCTTTAAATGCCCTTTCATATGATACCAAACACGACATGATTCTGAATAGTTGAATTTTCAAACAGTTGCATATCGTATATTTTCAATTTTTTCCAACTGCATTTATAAGTTCTTTTAATGCCCTTTCATATGATACCAAACACGACATGATTCTGAATAATTGAATTTTCAAACAGTTGCCTATCGTAAATTTTTATTTTTTTCCAATTGCATTTGAAAGGTCTTTTAATGCCCTTTCATATGATACCAAACACGACATGATTCGGAATAGTTGAATTTTCAAACAGTTGCCTAACGTAAATTTTCAATTTTTTCCAATTTCATTTAAAAGGTATTTTAATGCCCTTTCATATGATACCAAACACGACATGATTCGGAATAGTTCAATTTTCAAACAGTTGCCTATCGTGTATTTTAAATTTTTTCCAGTTGCATTTAAAATGTCTTTTAATGCCCTTTCATATGATACCAAACACGACATGATTCGGAATAGTTGAATTTTCAAACAGTTGCCTATTGTAAATTTTCAATTTTTTCATATTGCATTCGAAAGTACTTTTAATGCCCTTTCATATGATACCAAACACGTCATGATTCTAAATAGTTGAATTTTCAAACAATTGCCTAACGCAAATTTGCAATTTTTTGCAATTACATTTAAAAGGTCTTTTAATGCCCTTTCATATGATACCATACACGACATGATTCGGAATAGTTGAATTTTTAAACAGTTGCCTATCGTAAATTTTCAATTATTTCCAATTGCATTTAAAAGGTTTTTAATGCCCTTTCATATAATACCAAACATGACGTGATTCTAAATAGTTGAATTTTCAAACAACTGCCTATCGTAAATTTTTAATTTTTTCCAATTGCATTTGAAAGGTCTTTTAATGCCCTTTCATATGATACCAAACACGAAATGATTCGGAATAGTTGAATTTTCAAAAAATTGCCTATCGTAATTTTTTTATTTTTTCCAATTGCATTTGAAAGGCCTTTAAATGCCCTTTCATATGATACCAAACACGACATGATTCTGAATAGTTGAATTTTCAAACAGTTGCCTATCGTATATTTTCAATTTTTTCAAACTGCATTTAAAAGTTCTTTTAATGCCCTTTCATATGATACCAAACACGAAATGATTCGGAATAGTTGAATTTGAAAACAGTTGCCTATCGTAAATTTTAAATTTTTTCTTATTGCATTCGAAAGTACTTTTAATGCCCTTTCATATGATACCAAACACGACATGATTCGGAATAGTTGAATTTTCAAACAGTTGCCTATCGTGTATTTTCAATTTTTTCCAGTTGCATTTGAAAGGTCTTTTAATGCTTTTTCATATGATACCAAACACGACATGATTCGGAATAGTTGTATTTTCAAACAATTGCCTATCGCAAATTTTCAATTTTTTCCAATTACAGTTAAAAGGTCTTTTAATGCCCTTTCATATGATACCAAACACGACATGATTCGGAATAGTTGAATTTTCAAACAGTTGCCTATCGTGAATTTTCAATTTTTTCCAATTGCATTTAAAAGATCTTTTAATGCCCTTTCATATGATACCAAACACGACATGATTCGGAATAGTTGAATTTTTAAACAGTTGCCTATCGTAAATTTTCAATTTTTTCATATAGCATTCGAAAGTACTTTTAATGCCCTTTCATATGATACCAAACACGACATGATTCTGAATAGTTGAATTTTCAAACAATTGCCTATCGTAAATTTTTAATTTTTTCCAATTGCATTTGAAAGGTCTTTTAATGCCTTTTCATACGATACCAAACACGTCATGATTCGGAATATTTGAATTTTTAAACAGTTGCCTATCGTAAATTTTCAATCATTTCCAATTGCATTTAAAAGGTCTTTTAATGCCCTTTCATATGATACCAAACATGACGTGATTCTGAATAGTTGAATTTTCAAACAATTGCCTATCGTAAATTTTAAATTTTTTCCAATTGCATTTGAAAGGCCTTTTAATGCCGTTTCATACGATACCAAACACGACATGACTCGGAATAGTTGTATTTTCAAACAATTTCCTATCGTAAATTTTTAATTTTTTCCATTTGCATTTGAAAGGTCTTTTAATGCCCTTTCATATGATACCAAACACGACATGATTCTGAATAATTGAATTTTCAAACAGTTGCCTATCGTAAATTTTTATTTTTTTCCAATTGCATTTGAAAGGTCTTTTAATGCCCTTTCATATGATACCAAACACGACATGATTCGGAATAGTTGAATTTTCAAACAGTTGCCTATCGTGTATTTTCAATTTTTTCCAGTTGCATTTAAAAGGTCTTTTAATGCCCTTTCATATGATACCAAACACGACATGATTCGGAATAGTTGAATTTTCAAACAGTTGCCTATCGTAAATTTTCAATTTTTTCATATTGCATTCGAAAGTACTTTTAATGCCCTTTCATATGATACCAAACATGACGTGATTCTGAATAGTTGAATTTTCAAACAACTGCCTATCGCAAATTTTCAATTTTTTCCAATTACATTTAGAAGATCTTTTAATGCCCTTTCATATGATACCAAACACGTCATGATTCGGAATAGTTGAATTTTTAAACAGTTGCCTATCGTAAATTTTCAATTATTACCAATTGCATTTAAAAGGTCTTTTAATGCCCTTTCATATGATACCAAATATGACGTGATTCTGAATAGTTGAATTTTCAAACAACTGCCTATCGTAAATTTTTAATTTTTTCATATTGCATTTAAAAGTTCTTTTAATGCCCTTTCATATGATACCAAACATGGCGTGATTCGAAATAGTTTTTTTTAAACTGTTGAAAATCGCTGTAATGTTAATTCTGAAATTTTTTTATTCGATTAACTTTTTTTTACAATATAGATTCTTTTTGGTTTTACTGTATATTATCACCGAGGTCAATTTTTGCTTGATTTTACTATATACTTTAACAGACTATTTGTCAAATTGACGTTTTGTCTTTAAACTTTATTTGAACATGAAATCAATTCAGCAAAGTTTATAGTTACTGTAAAAAAATGTAATTTTTCTCTATTTTTTTTTAAACTGTTGAAAATCGCTGGAATAGTAATTCTGAAATTTTTTTATTCTATTAACTTTTTTTTTAAATGTACATTCTTTTTGGTTTTACTGTATATTATCACCGAGGTCATTTTTTGCTTGGTTTTACTATATACTTTTCCAGACTATTTGTCAAATTGACGTTATGTCTTAAAACTTTATTTGAACATGAAATCAATTCAAAACAGTTCAAAACATGTATACTCAATCATCTAATACCTAAATCAATTTACAAAATTGCTACAACTTGTCTAGAAATTGAAATAATTCTATCGAAAAATTCCATGCGTAACGTCAAAAATGACAGCTTAGGTCTATGATTTTTCAAAACCTGGATCATGTATATAAGAGGTAATGTTGTTTCTTAACCATAGATTTGTGAAATGGACGTTGCATCATTAAAAACTTTTATACAAACATGAAATCAATTGAAAACCGTTCAAAACATATATCCTCAATCCTCTAATACATAAATCAAATTAGAAAATTTCTCCAACTTGTCTAGAAATTGAAATATTTATATAAAAACGTTTCATGCGAAACGTCAAAAGTGATTGACAGCTCTGAAAAATTTCTGCTTGCGGTCAAATTTCAAATGCATAGCAACGCGTGCATGCTTCGATCAAGAAAATTTGCAAAGTTTGTCGTTAATTTCAAGCGGACTGTACTTTAAAAAAATCTGAAATACCCAAAAGGCACTAGTCCCAAACATTCTTTAAATCCTAGAAAAAAATTACAACAATCGCATGAACCGTTTAGGCTGTAGGCGATCATAATGTTTGGTTGCCGCCCAGATGAATCCTTAATGAATTTGAACGATTAGTATATAGGGACTAGCGGTCGGCCTGGCTACGCTAGGCCTTCACGCTACGCTCCGCGAACACTGAAATAGGATTCACTTCTGTAAGACAATTGACACTATATAAATCAAATTATATCCGAAGTAAAAGTTTTCAATTTTGCACGTCTGTCCTTTAAAATACATTTAATTGATACCAAGCACGATAGGTTACGAAGCTCTGGCACTACGAAATTGACAATAAAAAAGTCCAACTCAGCACACGAACTCTAAGCGACCTTTCATTTGATACCAAACACGATAGGTTTTGATGTTTTTTTACTAAAACAATTGCCGATCGAATAATATTTAATTTTCTACACAAGCCCTTCAATAGACCTTTCATTTGATACCAAACACGATAGGTTTTGATGCGTTGTTACTAAAACAATTGCCGATCGAATCATATTTAATTTTCTACACAAACAAATTTTCTAAATTAATTTTGGTATTGAATTAAGGTTAAGATATAAATGTCAAATTTCTATGGATTGCAATCATACGTAGTTCTTTTGAATCACGGTTTCAATCAGTTGTGACGTTATACAATCGGATCTGTTCAATCAGATTGGATTGGATCGCTTACCGAAAGAAAACAGTTTAATAATATTCTCTTCTAAAACTGATAAAATATTTTATTATAAAAAAGTACCCATGACTTTGAATATTATAATATAATATAACACGAAAATCAAAACTTGACATATTTCAAACCACAAATTATAAAATACTTATATATTTTCATGTACATCTCTTTGTAGTAAATCTTGACAGCTGTCATTCTTCCCGATCATTTTAACGCTGAGTGTACGTCTAAGCTCACACCTCATGTAAAAAATTAGAATTTCGCGAAATAGCAATAACAAATTCAAATTTTAGAGTAATATTACTTATATTTCATCTTATCCAAATTAAGAAACAAGTACTATTACGTAATCTCTAAACATTCAGCTTTTTGATATATGTATGGACAAGAATGTTGAACCTTTATAATAGAAATAAATTGGAATTGAAGTGTAGAAGATCATATCAAAATTTTAGATCTAAATTTTTCAAAATCCTACCTACGATTTTGATTAAAAAAAAATTGTACATTTAAGAATATGATCTTCTATAACACAGTAAATTTTTATCGAATTTGAATTTACAGTTTTGAAGAAAAAACAACAAAAATACACAAAAAAGTCTTGTTTTGCGCGTTTTTTTGCATATTTTTTTTCTCCAAAACCGTAAATTCAAATTGAATAAAAATTTATTATATTATAGAAGCCTATGGCTGGTACCACGAGCATATTACTAAAACACTGTTTTTGGGTGTTTTAGTTAAAACCATGACGACATCTTAAAACACTCTTAAAATAATGCTTACCACGAGCATTGTTTTAAGTCTGTTTTAGCTAAAACCATGTAAACAAGAAAATATATATGACAACGTTGTAAAAGACGCAATACGCATGCGCGTTTCGTGAATATTTTTGACAGTTTCCAATTCAATATGAAAGCCAGACCAAATATCTAAAGATGAAAGCAGTTTGACAGGTTATGATTTTTAGATGTCAGATACTTCGTTAAACTCATGAAAGAACACTAATTGCTCCTTGGGTGAACTGTAAAAGGCGCTTCCACAATTAAAACATAAGTATTTAACAGGAACATATTTTGATTCTAATATTTTGCACCTAATCACATACATTAATATGTTATTATTGTTTTTTAGAAAGAGAATGACAGCCATAAAGATTAAAACGGATAATTGAACGTCCGAGGAAAATAATTTGCTGACTGAATAACCGAATTAAAGAAAAGGTATAATAGAAAACTACATAGCTGGAAATAATGAATGTGTTTGAAATTATTTGGTACATGCGAAAACTGTAGCACTTAAAAAATTAAACGAAAATTGTGCACAATACATATTTTTGTAAATTATATTTTATTAATAATAAAACTTGGTTATTAACAATATTCACTTATGTTACAATTAATCAAATAAAATCAGAAAACGGATAGTTTTCATTATAAAAAGCGCACGAATTAACAAAAAGTATATTAATTATGACAATAATCACATTCGATAAAGAGTAGTGGTCTGCTATACTGTAAAATTCTTGTCTGGTTTTCACTAAATTGTACAATTTGATGAATATCTGCAGATGCGATGCCAGAACTATATAGGTTTACATTTCTTATAATTCTGCTGTCGTACTTTTGAGTAATGTCGTGTAGATCACCTGAAGACAATAAAATGAATTGTTATAATATACATACCTATTTGTACATTTAATGTAATTTAAATTACACCGAACTACAAAATACAGAATTGTGGTTATGTATTGTTTCATATGACAGCTGTAAAGAAGCAGAAAGTAACGCGATTTGCGACTGCGCGCAGATACTGAATAACTGGCGCGTACATTTAATTTAAATTTTACTTATCTTTATCATCTTAATTTCTTTGACGAAGTACCGCAGTGTCACCAAAACTTGCATTTCACGAGAAAACATTTTTCATTATATTATATTCTTCGCTGTTTCTTCGGAACAACGGTATTTTTGTATAAATACTCTCACATCCAACACAATAAATGGATTCTTGTGTTCTTTAAATAAAATTTCTCATTTTCAATGCGTATTTACTTTAATTACTGGGCGAATCGTACAATTTTTATCATAGACGTCAGCCATGTTTGTCTTAAAACACTGCTTAAAACAACTCTAGGCAGTTTTAGAACACGATACTAAACAGTTGACTTAAAACATGCAAAAACAGCCAAAAACAGAGCTCGTAGTACATATATTTAGAACACCCAAAAACAACGCTCTTAAAACACCCAAAAACAGAGCTCGTGGTACCAGCCCATATTCTTAAGCATAGAGAATTTTTAAATTAAAATCGTAAAAAGCATTTTTGAGAAATAAATTCAAATTTTGAGTGCAATTTCTTTCCATATTTGTACATAACATTAATGGTATCTAATTTATTACCATATTTTGAAGTTATGGCTTCAAAATTGTATACAATACTTAATAAGTTTCATTCATAATAAGAATAATATTTCGTTTCAAAGAGATCAAGGCAAATCATCGTTCCAATACTAGTTTCAGATTGCATGCTTCACAGCGCGGCTTTTTAAACTTCAAATTTGTAATCTCTATTACCGACCGTGAAATATCAGCTATCGCTGTCAAACAATTTGACCTGAATTTTTCAAAAATGCACAGAGAAGTAATACAATTTTTATAGGCCAATAAAATTATGTATGACAAAGTCATCAAAAGATTTTAATTTTATTTAAAAAAAAACAGCAATTGTATAAAAAATTAGGAATTCTTCTGAAAAAAACGGCAAGTTTTTGAGGTTATATTATTATATTAATAACTTTTGGTTTGTATTTATTTTTTAGGTGAATATGTTTAACTTCAATGGATAATTAATAAGATAGGTACTCCAAAGAATGGACAAATATTGTAACATATCATCTAACAGTATTATTTTCTGCTTCTCAATATAAATCAGTATTTGCTTGTGTTAGTTTTTACTTTGCTTTACTAGATAAGTGATATCTTTTGCACGGGAAGTGCAGTTACCAGTCATCGAATCACGGTCTCCAAAGATGGTAGTGTAGGAGGAACCACAGGGGTAGTTTTAATGTGATGAAAATTGTTTGCCAATAAATTATATTCAAAGAAATCATGTGAAAATTTTTAATAAAACAAATTTAAAACGGAAATTTGAAAACTAAGACATAAATTATGTCAAATCGAAATTCATGGGAAAAGAAATGGGCATATATTTTATATTGTTTATTAGCTTATTCATTTACTGCCATATTATTCATTTATAATTTGCAGGTGGCGAGAAACTATTGATAATTGATGGGTAGCCGCCAAATGTTCAGCGGCGACAAATAGGAAGGAGGGGATCGAATCACTGATAAATAAAAATGCTAGAGATGTACTTACTGCGCAATCGTCACCAGCAAACAAGATATACAAATAAAAACGTTCCAGCTCGGTTAGTAATTCACTATACTTACCAAGTTTCTTGGGGAAGGTGCCACTTTATTATCACTGATTTGTTGGATGATTTTAGATAAGTTATTCAAACTTAAACACAAATAATTTTGAAAATCAAGATAATTTAAAAGAGACAGATAAAGGAGAGTAAAAGAAAGAGATAATCTAACGACGAAACAATAAAATAAGCAAATAAATTACGGTTATGCAATAGAATGACTAAAAATTAAATTTATTATTATAAGTTAAATTAACGAATTAAATTGAAAAGCACCCACCATCGACCATCAGTCTATAAAAGAAAATTGATATTTTCATTTCAATTAAATGCAAATTTGAATACATACATGATGGGCTCCTCTCCCTCTACGCCGTCGACGACCACCTTGTCCACGGCTGTTTCGTCTTCCTGGTGGGTTAGGCATAACTTCAGGAGGCACAGGCGTGGCAGGTGCTGTTTTGGTAACTTGCATAGACACAGCTGCGGCTGACTCAGGTTGAATTTGAGTTGGTATTGTTGCGTTGAGTTTCCGCAACAATGCCTCATTTTTTTCTTTTAATAGCAATATTTCTTCTTGTAATTTTGCTATAATATCATATGCTGAAATAAACAATTTATGTTGTTGTATTAAATTTAAATTATATTGTTATAACATTAAAAGGTAAATCAATTTATATTAAAATCATATTTTATCTTATCAAAATTTTTAATAATTTAAAAAAAACAGTCTATTTAAAATAAAATGCATTTAATTAATTATAGCATTTGAATAATATGTGTATAATATATTAAAAATGTTTTAACTTACAATTCTGTGCCTCCTGAACCTCCATTCTTGAATCCATATTTATAAACATTTGTTTGTAACTAGGAAGTAAAATCTTATGTGCTAATAAAAATAATTTCATTGGTTAATTTCAATAATAAATTTTTTCAATTATTTCCTTTATTATATAAATGTCATTTGACAACAAAAATTTATTTTCACTAGGTGAAGTAGCAGTAATTCGGCTCTAATATACGTATAATGTATATATGTAAATATGAAAAAAGTGAGATCTATAAGGTAATCATTTCAATTTTATTTCTGATTTCAAGGTTCTACTTTTTCTAATAAATAATAATAAATCACAATGTAAGTAACTATATACATGTTTTATTTTACTAGAAATAGTTTGGATAATGGTTTACTTTTCAGCAGACAAGATATAACAAGAACAACTATATTACTTTCTGAAATAGTTTACAACAAATCTAAATTGATTTACTGAACTTTTGTAATGATTACAAACAATTTGGAACAAGCTCGTAGGACTGTAATCTGTTCTAGAATCTAATCTACACTGATATGGATTGTAACTATCTACACTGGGATGCTGTTGTCCTAAAAGAGCATTTTACTTTGGGATTTGGAGATTAAAACAAAATTAGAATTATTTTATAAAATTTTCAATTTTGTCAATAAAATTTGGTATATACAATATCTACTTATGTTTGACTTCAACAAATTTTCGCTATACTGTTTCATGTTTGAAGTACTCGTGCTAACAATTCACAAATTTGATTGTCCTTAAAGCTGTTACATTAATTTACGGGCCTCAGAAGTAGTTCTACTGTTTCTATGTTTCCAACAATCAATTCTTTAACCTGAAAACTATTTTTGGTTTAAGTTTTGTATAATATTTATTATTTTCTATTTTCCTGATGAAGGTCTACGTTATGTGCACTATCAGGTAAAATAAAATAAATATTTCACGGAATTTAAATCAACAATTGTTTCAATTTTTAAATATTAGTTCTGGACTTTCTCTATATGTTAAATTTTCAACCTAAATAAAGTCAATTAGCTATTGCCTGTTTAAATAAATCGCTATCAATCCTACATTTATATGCAGAAAGTTTAAAAATATAAATATTTTAGTAACATATTACATAAACAACAATGAAAACCACAATACATATTTTTATTGTGAATCATCAACTTATTCTTTAAAATAGCATTATTATATTTATTAAAAAATAATTATGTATTACAACTATAAATATCACTCACGTTTATGGAAGTTAAAATCAATTGCATAATATCACACAATAGCATTAAATTTATTCGCTTAAAAATATTTGTGGTTATTTTATAGAACTGTCAAATGCATTATGTTAATATTTGAATATTTATTTTATGCAAGTTGTGAGAATATATTTCAGGTTGGCTCGTCTTACAAGTTCTTCAACTATCAAATATTTTGGCTTGATGTACAGAAAAAAGAATTATAATAATTCCTTTATTTTGCATTTTTTTCCTAATGGCATAATAAATTAGATGCGTTCTTTCGTATCAAGAACTATTTTGTTATCTACAATCAAAATACAAAATTATTTAAAAAATACTGGTATCGAAATTGTTGCACATGTCTCAATCATTTATTATTTTATAATTAATTTGATTTTCTTTTCAATAATATGTTCATATAACCTATTGATGAAATGTGAAATGAAAATAATAATATAGTAGATATTAACGAAACGAACTGACACAAAAAATTTGTCGCTAACAATAAAATTTTAACAACGAATTAAAAATTGTTTTCAAAATAGCGCCCAAATAAACTAATGTGAAGTAGGTAACGCCTCAGTCATAACAGAGCGAGTTGATATTACGGGGAACGGAGAGAGGTAACTCTAACAATCGCCCACCAAACAGTTGTAAGCTGTTCACGAACTTCAGGTTGGTCTTTCTATTTATTTAAATTAGAATAAAATGCACGACTCTGTCAGATATTACTCTAATAAAAGTATTAAAGTTTTGAAAATATTGTCATGAATAATATAAGCCATAGGAAATTTTACATTTTCATATGGGTTGCAGGTAAACACGTAACCGAACTGAAGTTGATGCACAGCTGATTGGTGGGCAGCTGTCAAAGTTACCCCCCTTCACTCCTTTCATCTTCCACATACTATGAGACTTTGACAGCGAACTAGGTTTTTTAGAGTTTCCTTCTATTTTTCTTGTGTTGTTTGTTATTGTATTAGTTGTATGTTGTTGTGTTAGTTATTTGCTTGTTTCGTGTTTTATAAATTTATATTGGTGAAACAATGTCGCGTGGTTTATATATGGTGGGATGTAAGATAGACAGAAATGTAAAATGAAAATATCTCAGATAGGAACGAGACGAACTGAAATACAAAGTTTGTCGCTAACAATGAAATTTTCAACACCGAACTAAAAACTTTTTAAAATTGCGCCCAAATAAACTAATGCGAAGTAGATAACGCCTCAATCAAAACAGAAGCGCTGAGTATTGAAGAGGGAGGTAATTTGACAGCTGCTAAACAATCAATTGTGCGGTTAGGTGCCTGTCCGTAACCCATTTCTAATGTTATTACAACATAACCTACATTTGTAAGCAAATTCAAAATTTTTAGAAAAGTTAGTACACAAATAATTAATAAATTATTGCAAGAATGTTTGTATAATCTTATTTAAAACTGTATTATATGTATAAATACCTTGTATTTTGCAGTGGAAGCGAAGTTTATCGAATAAAATCTGAAACTTTCTACTAAAAATCAAAAATTTCAATATATATATTTTTAAATATTTATACAAATCAACATAAAAATTTAGATTATTCATGGAACCAGCAGACTATCATATAACATCAACTAAATAATAACAGATAAACAATTTAGGAATCATTTAAAATTACTATGTGATAACGTATTCAGACTGGTTACATGGACAACCTATAACATGGTTAAAATTACAATAATGAACAGATATATAAATAATTAATAGGTCATTAAGTACATATTTGGTACATTTTTCATTGAATTTATACAATTTAGCAGCAATTAGAAATTATTATATAAGTTTAAATAAATTTTAATTTTAAGCAAATAATCCGATTAATAAACCACATTAGAATATAGAATAGAAGAAGAAAATACAGTTTGAATACCGTTATCGTAATTAATTAACCATAAATTAGTCACCATTTTCAGAAATCATGTTCCATTACTGAACTGGTTTCAGTAGAAAATAACAGTGCCAACACTGATTTGTTTTAGGAAATATTTTGAAATCGTAAGTTAAAAGAGAATATTGGCTTTACTTTCCCGGCCATAAGTTTAAATTATTTGAACAAACTTGAAAAAAAAATTAGAATATTAGCAGCAAGCGATCAAGTAATTTATCTAAATATGTTCTTCTATTTTTGGTCTTCAAAGAAATAGTTTACTCCTCAATGTTTGTTCTTCAAGACAAACAAAAGATTATTTAAGATTTCAACTAAAAAAAATACAAATTATATTTAATAGAGAATATTTCACAAAAAATATGTAATAAATACCATGCACTTTTTGTTTCTTGTCAAAAGATTTCGTAATAATTTTTATCTTGAAACTTTGTTCATTTTTGAGCATATGTATCACCAAAACTCATTGTTAAGCTAATATTTTAAATTGAATGGGGGTATTTATTGCAGAAAATTTTGTCGGAAAATATTATGACCTGGATATTTTTTAAATATTCGCCAACATAGGTACGTTTTTTTTTAATTTGAATAATCTGTTTCATCTCTGATTTCATGTCTACAACTAAAAATAATTAAATTAATTATATAAAATAAATTTTAAAAAAGATACTTACTTGTAATATCTATAACAATTTTAATGATTGATGACTCCATATATTAATGTCGAATTTTGTAGATTTTTTTAAATAAGTTCATGATCCAGATTAATTATCGAAAACTGATAGAAAGATATTTGCTACCGAAATTTATCAGTTCTAGATTATATATTTATATATATATATATATAATTTACAACTATCTGTTTATTTATATCTATTAAAGTTCAATCAAATTTGGTTTCACTTCATTGATATTTCATTTTATTCTGGTAGAGATGACAGGTTCGTCGTACATAATATTTTAGATCTACAAGATTAAAACATTAAAACAATATATTCAGGAATAATTAAAACAAATTTCTTACCTCTGCGAAAATATTATTCACTTCCAATCTGGTAAATGCTGTATCAGCATTTAAATAACTTTAATTCTTGTACATAGATTTTAAGGATTTGTAAACAAAAATATTTTGTTTTATTCTTTGTAGATTATTAGTAGTTTACAGACTTGATTTTACCAAGTTCGGGCGATAAAATCGCATCCCTCACGTAACTTATTTATAAAAAATACGAACGTGTCTAAATTGTTCAAATTCTACTATTCGCAAAGTTCCTTCTTCTGCAGTCATTTTGAATATCGAATAGTTTACATCAAAAAAATAATTAAACTCTCCAATGGTAAAAGTTTTTCTATCCAGAACACATCTGAAATAAACAAAAATTAATTAAAAATCAATCCGGACTGTACACCAATTAATCTAGCTTTTTATATTTTGAAGAAATGCGTAAGTACAGAAAAATTCTCAAATTTGTTATAAATATAACAACTTTCATAAGCCTTATACCGAAACGTGCGTTTTTATCTTGAAAAGTTTTAAATTCCATTTTACTTTATTCAGATTTTCGATTGTATTGAAATTCTCCATTAGCGATTTTAATTATCACAAAACTGAAAGAAAAAACAAACAAAAATTGAACAAAAATCGGTTTAAATTTTGTACCAAATAATCAACTTTTTTATTTATTGAAGAAATTCAAATATTCAGATATGCTGCTGCTTTTCTATAAATCCAATTTTGTTTTGATAATAATTTTTGAACGAAAATGTATGTATTTCCATTACGAATTTTTGCATTCATTTGTAGCGAGAACCGAAACATCC
The DNA here is from genome assembly GCA_911728475.2 of Pterostichus madidus. Classification (NCBI taxonomy): domain Eukaryota; kingdom Metazoa; phylum Arthropoda; class Insecta; order Coleoptera; family Carabidae; genus Pterostichus; species Pterostichus madidus. The sequence continues at coordinate 14,998,672 of OU452316.1, read as the reverse complement.
CACGTAAAACATTAGACCTATATAAATGAAATATTTGAAATAAATTATGTAAAAATTATAGAAATAAATGTTTACCTCAGTAAATAGTTTTTCAACCAGGCTGATTAAATGCTATTAAATTTTTGTGGAAAGGATTTTTTATGATTTCCAAATTTTATTATTTATAATAATTGAGTAATTTGCATATTAACACGTTGCAAAAAGAACCAGTAACTACTCTTTGTATCTACACAAAGTAATAAACAAAAAATATTTATTAAAAGTAATCGATATTATTTAAACAATAATTTTGTACATACCTTATTTGGTTCTATATTTGATTTTGTGATCTGAGGTTGTATTAAAAATAATTTAGAAAAAATCAGACAAAATTTATTATGATTTTATACCAAAATAAATCACAGTAATAGTTTATTTAGATTTTTGATAAATAAATCGTTTCAGAAAGCAATCAATATTTTGGAATAGATTTGAAAAGAAAAAATTTATATTTTTGTTTTAGATGTTTCTTAAAAAATTAAATGACTTATAACTTTGAAAAATATTTTTTTACCAAATACACAACATACTTATTGACACCTCTTTAAATTAATACATTTGGAGCGAAAAATTATTACTTTCATATTATTTTTCAATATTAAAGCATTAATATTAGAGTATAAAATGATCAAGGTGGCAATACTCATTCACACACACATTCATACAACGGCGGTTTTAATATAATTTGTGTCGCCAAAATAGTGGAACACATGGGTAATTTAATAATTATGATTGGAAGCTCCAGTCTGTGTGTACATAAATATTGGAAGACCGGGCTCAGTTTAAGAATCATGGACATATGTTCTGTGACGAGTTCTTGACCAACTCGGCGACAAATGTTGGCGCTGGTTGCTCGGGCGCCAACGGTTCCGGATAGCAGGTATGGAGATTGAGGTTTGGGTACGAAGAAAGAATAAAACATACAATAATGGTAAAATAGTGCTGTTGCGTTTTATTTGATATTAAAAACAATTCGTTGGTATACTGGAAAATGGTCCGGACGGTGATGGTGTTGCGGGTGATGATAGCTGCCACCACTAGGGTCGGTGTACCCGGGAGAATCGTTTCTACCTGGCTTCCGTGGGCGACGCTGGGCGTCGCGGCGCTGATATGACCCGGGGAGTGGTCGCAATCGTCTGCTTGGGTGTCCGCGAGTACAACGAGCCCAAACTCGGATTTTCGAAAATCGACGCCGGGCGTCGCGACGCTGATATGACCCGGGGGGTGGTCGCAATCGACTGCTGGGGTGCCCGCGAACACGTAGAGCGCAAAACCGGAGTTTGTAAAAATAACGACGCCGAGCGTCCCGACGGCGGGGTCCACTAAGTAGCGGCTGGTTAGTAGTGTCGAATGGCGAAGAGTGGTTTTCCAACTTTTTTGGAAACCGACGCCTGGCGTCGCGACGCTGGGTGCTCGGAGATGACGGATGGTGTGCTGATGGTGGAAGTGAAAACCGTTTTTAAGATTTCCGTGGGGTACCCGAGTTACGGCTGATAATGTACGGAGTATCGCGACTGAGGGCGTACCCCAAAATGACGGTGACAGGTGCCGGATGCGGTCGACTTCGGCGACGGCGTGACGGTAGCCGCGGCGGACGTCGGGGATTTCTCGCTCTGACGTGGTTGGAGTGAGATCCGGCAATCTCGTGAAGTTACCAAAAACGGAGGGTGACACGGGACGGACGCTGGTAGCCCGGAGAGAAACACAAACGTTACAACTGGGACGCCTAGAATTTCTCGCTCTGCGTAACAGAAGTAATATTTTGTGCCTCTGCACAAGTACCAGAAAACGGAGAGGGACACGGGACGGACGCTGGTAGCCCGGAGAGAAACACAAACGTTACGACTGGGAGGCCTAGGATTTCTCGCTCTGCGTGACAGAAGTAATATTTTGTGCCTCTGCACAAGTGCCAGAAAACGGAGGGGGACACGGGACGGACGCTGGTAGCCCGGAGAGAAACACAAACGTTACGACTGGGACGCCTAGGATTTCTCGCTCTGCGTGACAGAAGTAATATTTTGTGCCTCTGCACAAGTACCAGAAAACGGAGGGGGACACGGGACGGACGCTGGTAGCCCGGAGAGAAACACAAACGTTACGACTGGGACGCCTAGGATTTCTCGCTCTGCGTGACAGAAGTAATATTTTGTGCCTCTGCACAAGTACCAGAAAACGGAGGGGGACACGGGACGGACGCTGGTAGCCCGGAGAGAAACACAAACGTTACGACTGGGACGCCTAGGATTTCTCGCTCTGCGTGACAGAAGTAATATTTTGTGCCTCTGCACAAGTGCCAGAAAACGGAGGGGGACACGGGACGGACGCTGGTAGCCCGATGAAAAACAAAAACAACCTCTAGGAAGCGCACGACACGGTACGGAAAACAAACGGAGTGCGGTTGCTTACCTAGAAGACGGAGAAGACGACTTCTTCTTTTGACGGCTGGTGAACTTTCAGGTGACTCGCTATCTTCGAGGTTTTCACACTCGAAGACGGATGAACTGACTGTCTTTCGATGGCTGAGGGCCCGGTTTATATACAGTTTTGCTAATTAATCCGGTCCTAGGATGTTGTCGGTGGCTCGCACAATGCTAAAGGATAGGGAGATTTGGTTGAAGTTGGAAACTGGATCACGGGAGTTTGGATTTGGTTCAAAAGTAGGAAATCGGGTGAGATGGATAGCATTGTGTCCGCGGCGAACACGGCGCGCGAGTCCGGTCCTGCGTTCGCGCGCTATTCGCGATTCCGTGACTCGCGCATTAAAATCCGCGGATTCTGAGCCGAAAATCATTGTGACAATTGCGCTTCGTCACATCCCCGGGTTACTTCGGAGAAAAACAGGAAACGGAATCGGTGTATTTACAGTCCAACAGTACAGGTAATAGTACAGGTAACAGTACAAAAAGTACACAAATTGACTTAACTAAACTAAAGACTTATATTAACACACTTAAATAGAAAACGGTAGAAAAAAACCATAATTACATAACTTAACTAACCAGGATTTACATAACTAACCAAAAACTAAACAAAATGAATTTTAAAAAAACAAAGCAAACTTAACCAATCTTACCTACACTTAACTACACTTAACTAACACAAAAACGTTCGAAGGCGGCACAGAAATGTCTAACCTCGTCGTTGGGGGGAGGGCGGTGGCACACTGCACTAGGGGCTTGGGGGAGGGGTTGGGCGACGGGGGATGGTGACCCGTAGTCCGTTGGGGAGCCGGATCCGCAGCCTCTTTGTCCTCGATGATCCAGGGGGTCGCTGCTCCTGGATCCAGACGGCGTAGTCCTGGCCGGCCGGCGGAACGGGTTGCTAGGTGAGCTGCGGTGGGTCCGGCTGCTGGGGGGTCGACTCAGCATCGTCGTCGCTGAGGGCCGAGAGCAGGTCCATCAGCTCTTGCGCCGCTGCCTCGATGCTGCACGGGGGAAGGGAGTGGACGTCTGACGCTGGGAGTCGGACTGGACTCCACGTCAGGCTGACGTCCTGCCGCACCAGGGTGTCTCCGGATCCCGACGGGGTCTGCACCACGTCGTCCTCGGTATCGGACGGTATGGGCGACGTGGCCAGGTCTAGGATGTCGTCTTCAGCTGAAGGCGACCGGAGGGGCCGGATTTCTGGTGCCAGGGCTCCACTTCCGGGGAATGGGCCGAACCTGGCGACCAAGGCCACTCGCAGGGCCTCATCGCCATCGCCAGGTTCCCATCCAGGCAACGAGGCTGCTGTATGTGCTGGAGTCGGTGGTGGTGCAGTGCGGGCGGGACAGACAAGGCGATCCTCCAGGATCCCTATCACCGGACGGATCCGTGGCTTCTTGCGCCTAGTAACCCGACCGGTACCTGGCAGCGGTAACGGTCCGCTGCCAGCCCATCCTATCACCCTGACGGAGCCACTCGTCAGGGTGTCCACCCTAGGTGGTCCCACACAACGTGGTCCCAGCCTAGGTGGTCCCACCCTAGTCTAGGTGGTCCCACCCTAGTCGGCCGGGTTGGCAGGCGGATCCACGGGGCGGCGTCCTTGCCGTCCATCCTGGGGCTGTTCCGAGAGGGTGGAATCTGAAACAGCCTTTAGATCCTTGATATGGATTCTAATTAGTTTTTGCCCGTGTGCGCCCTTGAGGTTGTACACATTGTTACTCCATTTTTTTGAAATGGTCCACGGGCCGGAGTAACGGGGCGCGAGTTTAGCCGCGAAGCCACGGGCGGCGGAGGAGAGCGGATGGTCCCGTCGCATGACCCGATCCCCAAGCTGGGGTTGCCATTCCCGCCGGCGGAGGTTGTAGTACCGGCATTGCTCTTGGGAGGCCCTCGCCAAATGTAGTTTGGCGAGTTGACGGAGTTCCTCCAGTTTCGCAATCCGGGTTGTGAGGTCCGCTGGGATGTGGTTGGTCTGGTCAGGGGGATTTCTCTCGCCCTGGGTGGCCTCGTGATACAGGCCTGGCATCACTGGTTCGCGCGCGTAGTTGAGAAACGCGGCGGTATACCCGGTGGACTCATGGTGACTGGTGTTGATCGCCATCGTCAGTTCTGGAAGATGTTCGTCCCAGGTTTTTTGGTTGTGTTGACAGTACTGACTGATCATAGTTTTCAACACTCTGTTGACTCGCTCCACGGGGTTGCATTGGGGTGCATATGGTGGGGTTTGGTGGTGGTGGATCCCCAATGCGGTGAGAGTGTCTCGGAGTATCCGGTTCGAGAACTCTGTGCCATTGTCAGTAATAATAGATTTGGGGCAGCCATATCTAAATATTACCAACTCCTGGATGGCACGGGTGATGGTGGCGGCGGTGGCACGTCGAAGGGCTCGGCACTCTACCCACTTAGTCATGCGGTCCTGGAGGACCAGTAAGTAGCTGTGCCCCTTCTTGGATGTAGGCAGTGGTCCCATGATATCCGCCGCAACAGTGTCCCAGGGTCCGTGGATGCGTGGCGGGTACATCTTACCCGCGTTCCCCCGTTGGCAGGTTTTAAACTGCTGACAGTGTCGGCACTTCCGGACGTATTGGCGGATATCCCGGAACATTCCCGGCCAATAATACCGGGTGGTAATCCGGGAAGTGGTCTTGGTGATGCCTCCGTGCCCTCCGGTGGGGTGGTCATGATTTTCCTGGAGGACACGTTGTCGATCGGTGCGTGGGACGCAGACTTTCCACGCGGACTCCTCGTCATCGTTGGGGCCATCGATGCGTCGGTAGAGATGATGGTCGTGGAGCCGGTAGTGCGGCCAGTCGTTCGGACGGTTGCGCACTTCGTCGGTGCGTTTCCGATACCATGGGCAGTCTGGTTCTACGGCGTACACAGCGGTTGCATCGTCGAGTGTGCGAGTGGCCGGTATCGGTTGACGAGACAGTGCATCGGCCACGCGATTCAGGGTGCCTTTTCGGTACTGGATCACGAAGTCGAATTGTTGGAGAAACATGGCCCAGCGTGCTAGGCGGCCGGGGGGGTTTTCCAACTTGTTCAGCCATCGTAGTGCTTGGTGATCCGTCACGATAGTAAAGGCGTATCCCTCGAGGTAGTGTCGCATCTTCTGGATGCCCCATACGATGGCCAGGCACTCTTTCTCCGTGACGGAGTATTTGGGCTCTGCCCCACGGAGAGTCCGACTGGCGTAGGCAACGACTCGTTCCCCTCGTTCCGTGTGTTGGACGAGCACGGCTCCTAAGCCTTCGTCGGACGCATCCGTTTGCAGAAAGAATCTCCGGTTGAAGTCTGGACAGCTGAGTGTTGGCGCGGTGGTGAGGGCATCCTTCAAGGTGCTGAAGGCGTTCGTTTGGGCGGTCCCCCATACTCAGCCGTTCCCCTTTTGCAGAAGTGATGTCAGGGGCCGGGCCACGATGGAAAACCCGGGGACGAATCGGCGGTACCAGGATGCAGCGCCGAGGAATTGACGCAGCTGTTTGAGGTTGGTTGGGGCGGCCATTGCCGTGATGGCTTCGACTTTATCCGGGTCGGTTTCGATGCCACTGTTGCTGATAACGTGCCCCAGATACCGAATGCTGGTCTTGCCGAACTCGCACTTATCCGGGTTCAGTCGCAAGTTGGCGGCTCGGAGTCGTCGGAAAACCTCTTGTAGATGCGTCACGTGTTCCTCGACGGTTCGGCTAGCGATTATGATGTCGTCCAGGTACGGGATGGCGTATGGGTCCATCTCGGGGCCGATGACTGTATCCAGTAGTCTCTGGAACGTGGCGGGCGCAGCGTGGAGGCCAAATGGCATCACCGTGAACTGGAAGAGACCTCGGCCGGGTACGGTAAACGCGGTGAGCGGCTTGCTGGGGCTGGACAGCGGTATCTGCCAGTACCCCTGTTTTAGGTCCAAGGTGCTAAAGATCGTCGCCTGTCGGAGTTTCTCCAGAATGTTATTGATGTATGGAAGAGGGTACGCGTCTTTCTCGCTGACTTCGTTTAGACGGCGGAAGTCGATACAGAAGCGTGGTTTACCGTCCTTCTTCCGTACGATTACGGCGGGGGAACTCCATGCGCTGCGAGAGGGTTCGATAATTCCTGCCTCGAGCATCTGGTCAACCTCCTCGTTGATGATGGCTTGAATCTTGGGGTTTTTGGGCTGATACCGCTGTTTCAGTGGCGTATGCGACTTCAGGCGTATGTGGTGGGTAACGAGTGGTGTAGTCCCCTGTAGTCGCTCGAACAGGGGAAGTTCGTCCCGAAGCAGCGCGTCCAATTCGGGAGCTCCAGTTGGGGGAAGCTGGATCTGTCCTATTGGTGTGGGGACGCTGCAGTGGACGTGGTGTGGTTCGGCTCTCAGGGTGATGCGGAATGCGCGGATCGCATCCATTCCCAATATCATGGGCAGAGCCAGGGTGGGGAGGCATAGTACGGAGATCTTTTGAGTGACTCCTTGGATGGAGGCACTGATCTCAAACTTTCCGGTAATCCGCGCTGTTTCCCCATTGGCCATCTGTGCTTGGTGGACGGGGGGCGGTTGGCGTGGTACTCCCTGGGATATGTACTGTTGAGCGGTTTCCTGGTTAATATAGGTGAGGGTCGAACCGGTGTCGACGAGGGCTTCGGTGTGGTGTCCTTTGACGACGACTGTCAAGTGCACCCGGCCGTCGTCGCTTTGGTGGACGGCAGGTATTACTGGGAGCGGTTGTAGGACCGGTTGGCAGGGCCGTCGTGTGTGCCAGCCGGTCTGGCGTTTCCCGAGCATGGGCAGTTGCGGGACAGAACGCCATTTTTCCCGCAGCGCGAGCAGAATGCCTTGGGTGGATTCCGGCAGTCTTTCCTGAAGTGGTCTGTGCCGCCGCAACGCCAGCAAGTGCGCCCTGGTTCGTAGGTCACGGCGTGATTGGCGGTTGGTTTTTCGTGGGTTATGGGCCCGTGATTGGGTCGTGCCGCGATCCGGAGCTCTTGTAGGACCCCTTCTACTTCCCGGATCTCCTCGAGCAAGGCGATGATTGTGGGGCAGTTCTGACGGCGTATGTGCTGCCGATATTCGGGCCGCAGATTTCGGTAGAGCCGCTGGAGCTGCTGTTCAGCGCTAAACCCTCCGTGGCGGCGCATCATGGTTTGGACGGCGATGACGTAGTCTTGTCCCGACTCTCCGGCTCGGTGGATTCGTCGACTGATGAGTTCCTCCAGCTGGTATTTCATATCGGGGATGAAATAGTCGTGGAACAGCTGGAGAAACTTTTGCCAGGTGGTACAGGTGTCGCGATGGTTTCGATACCACAATATCGCATTACCTTGGAGTAGCTCGGGGAGAGCGGTAAGAAGCTGTTCTTCTGCAATCTCGTAACTGGCCTGGAGCTCCGTCAGTCGCTCGAGAAACATTATGGGGTCGGTCTTTCCATCGTAGCGTAGATTCCACTTCCGCACGGTCTCACAGGTTTGAGCAGCCGTGCGATTGGTTTCGGTGGTGATGAGGGCCGGTGCTGCTTCAGGTTGGGCGTCCTTTGTCGCGGAGGTAGCCTGTCGGACGAAGTTTGTCAGGCGTTCTCGAAGTTCGGCGACGGTGCCGTCGGAGTCCAAGCCAAAACGTATCAGCTCTTCTTGCAGCGGCTCCTTTGCGAGCTCGTAGACCCAGCTGGTCTTTGCGGTGCCGGGTTGCACCATTTTGTGGACGTCTGTATTCTATTCTTCGGGGTCCCTGCTCGGGCGCCAAATTTGTGACGAGTTCTTGACCAACTCGGCGACAAATGTTGGCGCTGGTTGCTCGGGCGCCAACGGTTCCGGATAGCAGGTATGGAGATTGAGGTTTGGGTACGAAGAAAGAATAAAACATACAATAATGGTAAAATAGTGCTGTTGCGTTTTATTTGATATTAAAAACAATTCGTTGGTATACTGGAAAATGGTCCGGACGGTGATGGTGTTGCGGGTGATGATAGCTGCCACCACTAGGGTCGGTGTACCCGGGAGAATCGTTTCTACCTGGCTTCCGTGGGCGACGCTGGGCGTCGCGGCGCTGATATGACCCGGGGAGTGGTCGCAATCGTCTGCTTGGGTGTCCGCGAGTACAACGAGCCCAAACTCGGATTTTCGAAAATCGACGCCGGGCGTCGCGACGCTGATATGACCCGGGGGGTGGTCGCAATCGACTGCTGGGGTGCCCGCGAACACGTAGAGCGCAAAACCGGAGTTTGTAAAAATAACGACGCCGAGCGTCCCGACGGCGGGGTCCACTAAGTAGCGGCTGGTTAGTAGTGTCGAATGGCGAAGAGTGGTTTTCCAACTTTTTTGGAAACCGACGCCTGGCGTCGCGACGCTGGGTGCTCGGAGATGACGGATGGTGTGCTGATGGTGGAAGTGAAAACCGTTTTTAAGATTTCCGTGGGGTACCCGAGTTACGGCTGATAATGTACGGAGTATCGCGACTGAGGGCGTACCCCAAAATGACGGTGACAGGTGCCGGATGCGGTCGACTTCGGCGACGGCGTGACGGTAGCCGCGGCGGACGTCGGGGATTTCTCGCTCTGACGTGGTTGGAGTGAGATCCGGCAATCTCGTGAAGTTACCAAAAACGGAGGGTGACACGGGACGGACGCTGGTAGCCCGGAGAGAAACACAAACGTTACAACTGGGACGCCTAGAATTTCTCGCTCTGCGTAACAGAAGTAATATTTTGTGCCTCTGCACAAGTACCAGAAAACGGAGGGGGACACGGGACGGACGCTGGTAGCCCGGAGAGAAACACAAACGTTACGACTGGGACGCCTAGGATTTCTCGCTCTGCGTGACAGAAGTAATATTTTGTGCCTCTGCACAAGTGCCAGAAAACGGAGGGGGACACGGGACGGACGCTGGTAGCCCGGAGAGAAACACAAACGTTACGACTGGGACGCCTAGGATTTCTCGCTCTGCGTGACAGAAGTAATATTTTGTGCCTCTGCACAAGTACCAGAAAACGGAGGGGGACACGGGACGGACGCTGGTAGCCCGGAGAGAAACACAAACGTTACGACTGGGACGCCTAGGATTTCTCGCTCTGCGTGACAGAAGTAATATTTTGTGCCTCTGCACAAGTACCAGAAAACGGAGGGGGACACGGGACGGACGCTGGTAGCCCGGAGAGAAACACAAACGTTACGACTGGGACGCCTAGGATTTCTCGCTCTGCGTGACAGAAGTAATAGTTTGTGCCTCTGCACAAGTGCCAGAAAACGGAGGGGGACACGGGACGGACGCTGGTAGCCCGATGAAAAACAAAAACAACCTCTAGGAAGCGCACGACACGGTACGGAAAACAAACGGAGTGCGGTTGCTTACCTAGAAGACGGAGAAGACGACTTCTTCTTTTGACGGCTGGTGAACTTTCAGGTGACTCGCTATCTTCGAGGTTTTCACACTCGAAGACGGATGAACTGACTGTCTTTCGATGGCTGAGGGCCCGGTTTATATACAGTTTTGCTAATTAATCCGGTCCTAGGATGTTGTCGGTGGCTCGCACAATGCTAAAGGATAGGGAGATTTGGTTGAAGTTGGAAACTGGATCACGGGAGTTTGGATTTGGTTCAAAAGTAGGAAATCGGGTGAGATGGATAGCATTGTGTCCGCGGCGAACACGGCGCGCGAGTCCGGTCCTGCGTTCGCGCGCTATTCGCGATTCCGTGACTCGCGCATTAAAAACCGCGGATTCTGAGCCGAAAATCATTGTGACAATTGCGCTTCGTCACAGTTCATAGGCCTGTTAAATTGTTGCAGGGCACAACAAAAACTTCGAATACCACTGGTATAGGAATTTAAAATCTGTAAATATTAGGACCGTTGGCCAGTCTACTACAAATGGAGGATACTGCTTATTTGTCCATAAATTTATGTAAAAGGAAAAACGGTCCTAATATTTACAGATTTTAAACTCCACCAGCGACATTCAAAGTTTTTGCTGTACTCTGCTGGTTTCGTTAAAAAGAGATTTTAATTGGAACCTTTTACAAGAAATTTATGGACACAGTATCACATTTGTAGGACTCTTGTGCTACGATTTGTTTAAAGTCCCAGGGACTTGGTACACACATTTAATGCTGACAAAAATTATCAGACGTAGCACAAGTTAATTCCAAAAGGAATTATTTAATCTGCATTAGTGTGATTGCAAATATTTATTATATAATAAATATGAAAGGGAAATTACTTATTTTGAATGGGCATGTTTAATTGTTTAAAATTTCCCTGAATACAATGTTAAGTGTGCATCCTTCATTTTTTTCGTCGTCTACAAGTTTATCGGGTATTTTTATTTTTAAATTGTCGAATGCTCGCACTCTAGACATTGCAACATATAATTGACCGTGTGTGAACACCGGTTTTTCAAGATTTATTCCCACGAAATCAAATGTTTGCCCTTGGGATTTGTTTATAGTCATTGAAAATGCCAATCTGATAGGAAATTGTCTCCGCTTGAGAACGTATGGCAAATTGCTATCTGTAGGTGTGAGAGTTATCCGTGGTAGGAAAATTCTCTGGCCTTTACTTTGCCCGGTAACGACTTCTAAATCTAGAAAATTGTTACGCATCTCTTTTACGATCAGTCTTGTCCCGTTGCAAAGACCGCGTTTCGGATTCATGTTTCGCAGCAACATAACTATTGCACCTACTTTTAGTGTGAGTTTATGAGGTGGCATACCGGAAGGTGTGTCTTTGTTTAACAATTCACTTGGATAATTTAATTGGTTTGGCTCATCACATTCGGCTGTATCTGCGCTATAATACACTCTAGCTGGCCCTGCAATTTTCTCCAATACGATATCGTTTAGTTTCATCGTATCGTCGTTTTTCGGTGATAATATAGCCCTATTGATAAACTCGTATACATTTTCTGGCAATATGAGGTTTGTTCCGAATATTTCATCAGCTAAAGAATTTTTTACTAAACATATAGATGGTATTGTGACTACATCTTCAATACCATTGCCAACTTTGAGTAGATATTCTGAAAATTCTTGTTCATTTTTATTTACCCGCATATTTTGTTTTAATGAAAACTTTCTAAAGAGTGGAAACAGTGGGCTTTGTATCATTGACATCTCAATTATAGCTGTTCTGTGATTTGTGTGCTTTACAATGGGTAGGCATTGTCGAAAATCACCTCCCAATATTATTACTTTAGCACCGAATGGAAATGAATTGTTTTCTAAATCTTTGAGAACTAAATTTATTGCTTTTAATGCGTGCCATGGCGCCATGGTAACCTCATCCCAAATGATTAAAGACGCTCTCTTTATCACTTTACCGGCATTTGAGGTTGCCCTGATTTTACATACACTATCCTCATTTATTGGAACAGGAAGTTTAAAGACCGAGTGTACAGTTTGTCCGCCTTTTAACAGAGTTGCTGCTATACCTGTCCACGCGACTGCAAGAACTGTTTGTCCTTGCCCCCTCATCAAGCTAATGAGTGTGTTGTACAAAAATGTTTTTCCTGTACCGCCAGGACCGTCAACAAAGAAATATCTGTCTTTACAGGTTGCATCATTTACTGCGTTTAAAATATACTGAAGTATCTCTGTTTGTTCTTTGTTAAACAACGCAATATTTTTTTCACCTTCTAGTTTTTCGGTCTCTCGATCAATTTGATCGTCTAATTCGCCTGTGTCACTTATCTCTTCCGGTTCCGGAAGGTTAAAATCTTTTAATTTTAATCTGTGCATAAATAAAACATCCTGAATGTTTTTTAGGCATCTATTTTGTGCTACTTGTTTCGAATTATGTAGCAAATAATCCTGCATCATGTCGTCTGTGAATTTTTCCCACAGTGTAACTGCATCGACTGAGGTGTGGAAGCAAATCAAATATGCAAACAATTCACGTAATTGTTTTGGGAATTTATCAAGTACAGCTTCTTGCATGCATTCTATGCATTCCTCATCGTTTTCAAGCAACCCTTTAGCTCTAGCAGCTTCAAGATATGTATTATAAATTTTTCCGTCTACTGTACGTAAAGCTTCGAAGCTTGTCGCACCTGTTGTGTTAACTAATAACATTCTGAGATGGAATCGTTCAATATCTTTTGGACTAACAGAAATCATTCTCCCAATTGGAGGTTTTTTAACTTTTTGCCTTGCTTTCCAAGTATTGTTACTTGTAAACACGTAATATTTCGGTATGTCCATGTATCGGTATTGTCGTGCTGTGGGATCTGTTTGGTTTAGCAAAAACCAAGCTGTTAATGTTGTGTTTCGTTTGCTAGCTCGCTCAATAGCCTGTTTAACTTGTCCCGGAGCGAATACAACAGCTTGTTGATGTTGTAAATGGACTGTCAATTCGAAAATTGTGTGCGATTTATTATGCAATGGAAACTCTAGCAGTCTCCAACAGCATTCGGGCGGTGAAACGTACCGTGTGTTAAGATAACCGTTTATTTCATCCCACTGAACTGTTTTACTGGCATCGACTTGACCTAATTTAATTGACGCACAATCGTGGCCCTTACAGAAATATTTGCAAATGTATTTAATACTTTTGACCGATGAACAAATCTCGACATTGATGTGAGTACGATATTTTTTGAGCAAGTATGGATTGTATGGTATTATCCAACGATTATCAATTGTAAATTTAGTTGTACCATTTCGGTAGAGAATGTACATTTTTGCATTATTATTTCGTCTTTTGTAAAGCGGATACCCGTTAACGTTTTCGTGTGTTTCATTTCGGAACTCTTTTGGATATTTTTTAGTACATTTGTTGTCACTCATGCAAGGTGAATTTTTGTTTAAAATTCCGCAAGGTCCGTGTATCATGTGTGACTGTACAATTTGATACAATTCCGGTTCGTTGGCCTCGTCTGGAATTTCAGCGCACACTATTGTGTCGATGTCATCTTTATTTCGAATTTTACTATTCTCGTCGAGTGTGAGTAACAGATGCATGTGTGGTAGTCCTCGCTTTTGAAACTCAATTACATAAATGAAAGCAGCTACTTTACCGAAAATATCCTCGTGTAGGAATTCGTGTAACATGCTTTTTATTTTACCGTAAAAAACTCGAGCTACAATATCCGGTCTGTCTGAGGCGGTCTGGCCTTCGTACAACTTCGCAGTTATTTCGTGCCATTTAGGATTGCAGGTAACTGTGATGAAAAGATCCGGTTTTCCGAATTCGCGTACTATGGCCATCGAATCCTGGTACATTTTCTGCATGAATCTACTACCTCCTTGGAAAGTTGACGGCAAAATAACCATTGTACCAGGTTTTGCCCCTTCTAAGTTTGCCGTATTGTTTATATGGTCCATTAGCCCACTATACAGCTCTACTCTGAAAGTAGGCTGATTTAAACGTATGTACGTCAATCTTTCGCTTTCAACTTTTACGTACGCGTCTACTATATACTGCTGTGTTAGTTTACCGGCCATTAAACACGGATTAAACTGACCGCGGTCCGCTAACCTATTCATGTAGAATTGAAGAAGTGTTAGTTTCTTTTTACCGTCGGCTTGACGTCTGTGCATACCCCAACCGTTCTCACCACGTGGAAATAGAATGGGATAACACATCGGATCGCAATTTTCAGAGTACTGATTTATTCTCACGCTATTTTGACCCCTAGGGTGAATCGCAATATCCCTAAGACACGGTGGCTCACCGTCTTTAGAACTAAATACTACCGCCACTTCATTACTTGTGGGAACATTATACCTGCGTTTGTCTTTCGTACGATCATTAACTATCCACAAGCTCACTTCAGGTACAGTTTGATTCGATTGAGCAGCTTTTGCTATTTCGATAGCCTCAACCTCTTTCAACATCATGAATGCCTCATAATATGGATTTATTTCTCGAATTATTAAATCCAACTGTTTCATGATTTCCGGTTTGCACTTTTCATTACATTTATCACTCATACGTTTTGTTAGTGCCTCTGTTGTATCTACGATATATAATTGTGCAAACTTTTCCGTTTTACCGTTTGGTGGATACAAACATGACGTGTTGTGGTAGATTTGACCGTGAATTCGGAATGTATACGGCCCTTGACCGGGAGGCGGTGCAATTTTGGCTCCCATTGACGCAAATGCAAGTGCACTGTTGTACTTGCGAATGTTTTCCTTGAAATTTTTACTATTAGAGTCAATTCCTATCATTAAATCTTTCAAGTATTCGGGAAAGTCATTTAACTTATCCGGTATGAGTTTCCCCTTACGACAACAATGACTGAACTTGCCGTCTGCTGGTTTCTCAAAAGCAAAATTTTTTGACGCGCACGTTTGACAAATGACTTTCATTTCTCCTAAGCTATGTTGCTCAATACTATCGCCTAAACATTTCGCTACTAATTTGTATGTACCCTTGGAAACGTTTAAAACTTTTGCTTTTAGCTCAGCTGCTTTTTTTTTGTTTATTTCCTTGTTCAGTTTTAGTCTCTTTTCTTTTTTTTCATCTGTTTGTTTAGCAATATGTTTTTCAACGTGTGTCTTTAACCTATCTAACCGGATTTTTTTGGCAGAATCTGTTTCCTGAGTTATACGAATTAATTTGTAATCTTGTGATTGTTGCAAGCGTTTATTTCTCTGTTCTTCTGTTTTCTCAGCCTTCCTTTTTTGATAGCTTTGGCTCCATTGTTGCTGTCGTATGACCGGAAACAGCGCTATCTGTTGCGACCTAAACATTTTTGCGGCGTGCGCTCTAAGTCTAGTTATATCATACATTTCGTATTCGGGATTATGATTAAACAAAATACTAGTACAAAAAGCAATTGAAAATAACCCGCAATCGTATGTATTTGTCTGTTGCTGAACTTGAGCGAATCTAATTTGAGGTCTAAATGGAAACAGATGTTCTAAATACGTATTCGCATCTGGATGAATGGAACTACTGTTCAAGCTGTCATAAATCGTCACGATCTCCCCGTTGTAATACGCAGTAGTCCAGTGCCCTACGCCTCCTTGCATTGCAGGTCTTTGAAACATAATTTGAATATGTTTCGTTCCTACTTGGACTGGTTGAATGCGATCCGGCACATCTATATAGTAAGTTGGCTGTGGAAAATATTGCGAAGTCGTGCGAATCATCGAAAAGAAAAAATCTATATGAATATCTTCTAGATAACCCTGAGGATTTACTACTATGTCTATGTCAGCATTCGTCATGTTACATAACATCCCGTTATTTTCTATTGGATTGACTACAGCTAAATTAACGTTATTAGTAACTGTAATAACTGGTTTAGCAACTACTATTTGTTTAACTATTACTGGTTCTACTTGTTTAGTTAATACAATTGATTTTGCATCTCTAGCTACTACAGGTTTATCTTTTTTCTGATATGATTGTTGTCTTTTTTGACGTTTAACGCGATCCTTTGACGGCATTTTAGTCCCTGTTTCTGTACGTTTGTAGTGTATATGTAAAGTGATTTATAAACTACTATGGATCCCTTAAAATTGTGATCAAATTAATCAGAATTTTTATTTACTTACAATTTTTAGAGTGCGCTGTTATTTGTATTTTACAAATTTAATCAGGAACTTAACTTGTAGTAGAATGAAGTTTCTACGCTGAACTGGGTCGTAGCTGCTTATATTTGTTTCACCGAGCCAAATGGGACCCCAGTCTATTTTATTCTTCAAACCTAAATACAAATATAATTTAGCATGAATATATATAATAAAATATTTTGTCGAATATTTGAAATCTACAACTGACAATAACTGAATATTTTATTATACAGAAATTATTCCTGTTATTTCATAATCTGCAACCATTATTTGATTGATGACAATCGCAGTTCAGTTCATATCTACTACAACGGAACGGTGGCACACAGGAATGGAATATTGAATAAATATTGACAGCAGCAAAATTAAAATCTATTATTCTGATATTAACGACATAATCTACTTACGTTTTTTCAATGAATTTCCGATGTAATGCTTAGTGTTTCAGGCACGCGTCCTCAGAAATTAAAAGATTCGCAAATTCAATTGTCCTAAAATCTATTACTCAAGCTTACGGGCCTTTTGGATCGTCCGAATATACAAAGAATTATATAAGATATTCGGAATAAACACACAACACTAAACAACACTAAATTACCAACAGTTATTCAATAATTAAATAATATTTCACAAAGCACAATGAAGTTATACTGCTTTTTCACCAATGTAAATAAAGCAATTGTTTATTGTCAAGGTAAATTTTATTTTTGTTAAATCGGACTCGTTCAGTCACTCCTAGCGATATAATTAGCAATTATAATTATTTTAATTACATGCGAAAACTGTAGCACTTAAAAAATTAAACAAAAATTGTGTACAATACATATTTTTGTAAATTATATTTTATTAATAATAAAACTTGGTTATTAATGTTACAATTAATCAAATAAAATCAGAAAACGGTTAGTTTTCATTATAAAAAGCGCACGAATTAACAAAAAGTATATTAATTATGACAATAATCACATTCGATAAAGAGTAGTGGTCTGCTATACTGTAAAATTCTTGTCTGGTTTTCACTAAATTGGACAATTTGATGAATATCTGGAGATGCGATGCCAGAACTATATAGGTTTACATTTCTTATAATTCTGCTTTCGTACTTTTGAGAAATGTCGTGTAGGTCACCTGAAGACAATAAAATGAGTTGTTATAATATACATACCTATTTGTACATTTAATGTAATTTAAATTACACCGAACTACAAAATACAGAATTGTGGTTATGTGTTGTGTCATATGACAGCTGTAAAGAATCAGAAAGTCACGCGATTTGCGACTGCGCGCAGATACTGAATAACTGGCGCGTACATTTAATTTAAATTTGACTTATCTTTATCATCTTCATTTCTTTGACGAAGTACCGCAGTGTCACCAAAACTTGCATTTCACAAGAAAACATTTTTCACTATATTATATTCTTCGCTGTTTCTTCGGAACAACGGTATTTTTGTATAAATACTCTCACATCCAACACAATAAATGGGTTCTTGTGTTCTTTAAATAAAATTTCTCATTTTCAATGCGTATTTACTTCAATTACTGGGCGAATCGTACAATTTTTATCATAGACGTCAGTCCAAAAACAGAGCTCGTGGTACCAGCCATTACCTTTTCTTTGCTGTACATCCCTTTTATGCCGTGTTCCTTTTGGTACATGAATAAAAAAGTCTGTACCAAATTCTTTAAATTCTTTCAAACCTATATTTTTCTTATACCATTCATAAGGTGTGCTTGTACTGAACTTGTTTCAATCCGATTTATGACGTATACTGCTGCACTTGTAACTTCATCCCAAAATTCTCTTCTAATTTCGCATCGCATAACATTGCCCTTGCTACTTCAGCAATTGTCCTCATCTCTCTTTCGATTTTTCCGTATTGTTCAGAACAATACGCTACTGTTCTTTCATGTCTTATTCCAAACTTTTCTAATAATCAATTGAAATTTTTTTCTATTTTTTTTTAACTGTTGAAAATCGCTGAAATATTAATTTTAAAATTTTTTTATTCGATTAACTTTTTTTAAAAATGTATAATTTTTTTTGGTTTTACTGTATATTATTACCGAAGTCAATTTTTGCTTGGTTTTACTATATACTTTAACAAACTATTTGTCAAATTGACGTTTGTCTTAAAACTTTATTTGAACATGAAATCAATTCAAAACAGTTCAAAACATGTATCCTCAATCATCTAATACCTAAATCAATTTACAAAATTTTCACAATTTGTCTAGAAATTGAAATAATTCTATCGAAAAATTCCATGCGTCACGTCAAAAGTGACAGCTTAGGTCTATGATTTTTCAAAACCTGGATCGTGTATATAAGAGGAAATATTGTTTCTTAACCATAGATTTGTGAAATGGACGTTGCATCATTAAAAACTTTTATACAAATATGAAATCAATTGAAAAATGTTCAAAACATTTGTCTCAATCCTCTAATACCTAAATCAAATTAGAAAATCTCTCCAACTTATCTAGAAATTGAAATATTTATTTTAAAACATTTCATGCGAAACGTCAAAAGTGATTGACAGGTCTGAAAAATTTCTGCTTGCGGTCAAATTTCATATGCATAGCAACGCGTGCATGCTTCGATCCTTGAAAATTTGCAAAGTTTTTCATTAATTTCACGCAGACTGTACTTTCAAAAAATCTGAAATACCCAAAAGGCACTAGTCCCCAACAATCTTTAAATCCTAGAAAAAAAATCACAACAATCGCACAAACCGTTTAGGCTGTAGGCGATCATAATGTTTGGTTGCCGTCCGGAGGAATCCTTAATGATTGTACGATTAGTATATAGGACTAGCGTTCGGCCTGGCTTCGCCAGGCCTTTTCGCTAGGCTCCGCGGACACTGAAGTACGGTTTAATTGAATTACGATCTAAAACTTTTTATTTCTGTACTTCTGCTCATCTAAAGATATTTTTTGATTTTACTGTATATTACTGCCGAGGACAAATTTTGCTTTGTTTTACTATATACTTTTAAAAACTATTTGTCACATTGACAGTCGTAAAATTTCAATCAGATACGTGTTTTATTTCCAAAAAGATTTTGAAACTAAGAAAAATTCTTCGGACATCATTTCTGATAGTTCCACATTTATATTTTATATGTACATGAAATAAGTTGCATTTTTTCTCTTAACTTTTTGAAAAACTGTTAGAAATCGTTGGAAAACACGACATGATTCGAAATAGTTGAATTTTTAAACAGTTGCCTATCGTAAATTTTCAATTATTTCCAATTGCATTTAAAAGGTCTTTTAATGCCCTTTCATATGATACCAAACATGACGTGATTCTGAATAGTTGAATTTTCAAACAACTGCCTATCATAAATTTTAAATTTTTTCCAATTGCATTTGAAACGTCTTTTAATGCCATTTCATATGATACCAAACACGATCTGATTCGGAATAGTTGAATTTTCAAAAAATTGCCTATCGTAAATTTTCAATTTTTTCATTTGCATTTAAAAGGTCTTTTAATGCCCTTTCATATGATACCAAACACGACATGATTTGGAATAGTTGAATTTTCAAACAGTTGCCTATCGTAAATTTTCAATTTTTTCATATTGCATTCGAAAGTACTTTTAATGCCCTTTCATATGATACCAAACACGGCATGATTCTGAATAGTTGAATTTTCAAACAATTGCCTATCGCAAATTTTAAATTTTTTCATATTGCATTCGAAAGTACTTTTAATGCCCTTTCATGTGATACCAAACACGGCATGATTCTGAATAGTTGAATTTTCAAACAACTGCCTATCGTAAATTTTCAAGTTTTTCCAATTACATTTAAAAGGTCTTTTAATGCCCTTTCATATGATACCAAACACGACATGATTCGGAATAGTTGAATTTTTAAACAGTTGCCTATCGTAAATTTTCAATTTTTTCATATTGCATTCCAAAGTACTTTTAATGCCCTTTCATATGATACCAAACACGGCATCATTCGGAATAGTTGAATTTTCAAACAATTGCCTATCGCAAATTTTAAATTTTTTCCAATTGCATTTGAAAGGTCTTTTAATGCCTTTTCATATGATACCAAACACGAGATGATTCGGAATAGTTGTATTTTCAAAAAATTGTCTATCGTAAATTTTTAATTTTTTTCCAATTGCATTTGAAAGGTCTTTAAATGCCCTTTCATATGATACCAAACACGACATGATTCTGAATAGTTATATTTTCAAACAGTTGCCTATCGTGAATTTTAAATTTTTTCCAATTGCATTTAAAAGGTCTTTTAATGCCCTTTCATATGATACCAAACACGACATGATTCTGAATAGTTGAATTTTCAAACAACTGCCTATCGTAAATTTTAAATTTTTTCCAATTGCATTTGAAAGGTCTTTTAATGCCTTTTCATATGATACCAAACACGACATGATTCTGAATAGTTATATTTTCAAACAGTTGCCTATCGTGAATTTTAAATTTTTTCCAATTGCATTTAAAAGGTCTTTTAATGCCCTTTCATATGATACCAAACACGACATGATTCGGAATAGTTGAATTTTCAAACAGTTGCCTATCGTAAATTTTCAATTTTTTCATATTGCATTCGAAAGTACTTTTAATGCCCTTTCATATGATACCAAACACGGCATGATTCAGAATAGTTGAATTTTCAAACAATTGCCTATCGCAAATTTTAATTTTTTTCCAATTACATTTAAAAGGTCTTTTAATGCCCTTTCATATGATACCAAACACGACATGATTCGGAATAGTTGAATTTTCAAACAGTTGCCTATTGTGAATTTTAAATTTTTTCCAATTGCATTTAAAAGGTCTTTTAATGCCCTTTCATATGATACCAAACATGACGTGATTCTGAATAGTTGAATTTTCAAACAACTGCCTATCATAAATTTTAAATTTTTTCCAATTGCATTTGAAAGGTCTTTTAATGCCATTTCATATGATACCAAACACGATATGATTCGGAATAGTTGAATTTTCAAAAAATTGCCTATCGTAAATTTTCAATTTTTTCATTTGCATTTAAAAGGTCTTTTAATGCCCTTTCATATGATACCAAACACGACATGATTTGGAATAGTTGAATTTTCAAACAGTTGCCTATCGTAAATTTTCAATTTTTTCATATTGCATTCGAAAGTACTTTTAATGCCCTTTCATATGATACCAAACACGGCATGATTCTGAATAGTTGAATTTTCAAACAACTGCCTATCGTAAATTTTCAAGTTTTTCCAATTACATTTAAAAGGTCTTTTAATGCCCTTTCATATGATACCAAACACGACATGATTCGGAATAGTTGAATTTTTAAACAGTTGCCTATCGTAAATTTTCAATTTTTTCATATTGCATTCCAAAGTACTTTTAATGCCTTTTCATATGATACCAAACACGGCATCATTCGGAATAGTTGAATTTTCAAACAATTGCCTATCGCAAATTTTAAAATTTTTCTAATTGCATTTGAAAGGTCTTTTAATGCCCTTTCATATGATACCAAATACGACATGATTCTGAATAGTTGAATTTTCAAACAACTGCCTATCGTAAATTTTTAATTTTTTCCAATTGCATTTGAAAGGTCTTTTAATGCCTTTTCATATGATACCAAACACGAGATGATTCGGAATAGTTGTATTTTCAAAAAATTGTCTAACGTAAATTTTGAATTTTTTCCAATTGCATTTGAAAGGTCTTTAAATGCCCTTTCATATGATACCAAA
Source organism: Pterostichus madidus (assembly GCA_911728475.2). Taxonomy (NCBI): domain Eukaryota; kingdom Metazoa; phylum Arthropoda; class Insecta; order Coleoptera; family Carabidae; genus Pterostichus; species Pterostichus madidus. The sequence goes on along the minus strand of OU452316.1, from coordinate 14,976,986 downwards.
CACGATATGATTCTGAATAGTTATATTTTCAAACAGTTGCCTATCGTGAATTTTAAATTTTTTCCAATTGAATTTAAAAGGTCTTTTAATGCCCTTTCATATGATACCAAACACGACATGATTCGAAATAGTTGAATTTTCAAACAGTTGCCTATCGTAAATTTTCAATTTTTTCATATTGCATTCGAAAGTACTTTTAATGCCCTTTCATATGATACCAAACACGGCATGATTCAGAATAGTTGAATTTTCAAACAATTGCCTATCGCAAATTTTAATTTTTTTCCAATTACATTTAAAAGGTCTTTTAATGCCCTTTCATGTGATACCAAACACGGCATGATTCTGAATAGTTGAATTTTCAAACAACTGCCTATCGCAAATTTTAATTTTTTTCCAATTACATTTAAAAGGTCTTTTAATGCCCTTTCATATGATACCAAACACGACATGATTCGGAATAGTTGAATTTTTAAACAGTTGCCTATCGTAAATTTTCAATTTTTTCATATTACATTCGAAAGTACTTTTTATGCCCTTTCATATGATACCAAACACGGCATGATTCGGAATAGTTGAATTTTCAAACAGTTGCCTATCGTATATTTTCAATTTTTTCCAACTGCATTTAAAAGTTCTTTTAATGCCCTTTCATATGATACCAAACACGACATGATTCGGAATAGTTGAATTTTTAAACAGTTGCCTATCGTAAATTTTCAATTTTTTCATATTACATTCGAAAGTACTTTTTATGCCCTTTCATATGATACCAAACACGGCATGATTCTGAATAGTTGAATTTTCAAACAGTTGCCTATCGTATATTTTCAATTATTTCCAACTGCATTTAAAAGTTCTTTTAATGCCCTTTCATATGATACCAAACACGACATGATTCGGAATAGTTGCATTTTTAAACAGTTGCCTATCGTAAATTTTCAATTTTTACAAATTGCATTCGAAAGTACTTTATATGCTCTTTCATATGATATCAAACACGACATGATTCGGAATAGTTGAATTTTTAAACAGTTGCCTATCGTAAATTTTTAATTATTTCCAATTGCATTTAAAAGGTCTTTTAATGCCCTTTCATATGATACCAAACATGACGTGATTCTGAATAGTTGCATTTTCAAACAACTGCCTATCGTAAATTTTTAATTTTTTCATATTTCATTTAAAAGGTCTTTTAATGCCCTTTCATATGATACCAAACACGACATGATTCGGAATAGTTGAATTTTCAAACAGTTGCCTATCGTAAATTTTCAATTTTTTCCAATTGCATTTGAAAGGTCTTTTAATGCCCTTTCATATGATACGAAACACGACATGATTCGGAATAGTTGTATTTTCAAAAAATTGCCTATTGTATTTTCAAACAGTTGCCTATCGTAAATTTTCCATTTTTTCTTATTGCATTCGAAAGTACTTTTAATGCCCTTTCATATGATACCAAACACGACATGATTCGGAATAGTTGAAATTTCAAACAGTTGCCTAACGTAAATTTTTAATTTTTTCATATTTCATTTAAAAGGTCTTTTAATGCCCTTTCATATGATGCCAAACACGACGTGATTCGGAATAGTTAAATTTTCAAACAGTTGCCTAACGTAAATTTTTAATTTTTTCCAATTGCATTTGAAAGGTCTTTTAATGCCCTTTCATATGATACTAAACATGTCGTGATTCGAAATACTTGAATTTTTTTTAAACTGTTGAAAATCGCTGGAATATTAATTCTGAAATTTTTTTATTCGATTAACTTTTTTTTACAATGTAGATTCTTTTTGGTTTTACTGTATATTATCACCGAGGTCAATTTTTGCTTGGTTTTACTATATACTTTAACAAACTATATGTCATATTGACGTTTTGTCTTAAAACTTTATTTGAACAAGAAATCAATTCAAAACAGTTCAAAACATGCATCCTCAATCATCTAATACCTAAATCAAATTACAAAATTTTCACAATTTGTCTAGAAATTGAAATAATTCTATCGAAAAATTCCATGCGTAACGTCAAAAATGACAGCTTAGGTCTATGATTTTTCAAAACCTGGATCGTGTATATAAGAGATAAAATTGTTTCTTAACCATAGATTTGTCAAATGGACGTTTTGTCCTTAAAAACTTTTATACAAACATGAAATCAATTGAAAACCGTTTAAAACATATATCTTCAATCCTCTAATACCTAAATCAAATTAGAAAATTTCTCCAACTTGTCTAGAAATTGAAATATTTATGTAAAAACGTTTCGTGCGAAACGTCAAAAGTGATTGACAGCTCTGAAAAATTTCTGCTTGCGGTCAAATTTCAAATGCATAGCAACGCGTGCATGCTTCGATCAAGAAAATTTGCAAAGTTTGTCGTTAATTTCAAGCGGACTGTACTTTCAAAAAATCTGAAATACCCAAAAGGCACTAGTCCCAAACATTCTTTAAATCCTAGAAAAAAAATCACAACAATCGCACAAACCGTTTAGGCTGTAGGCGATCATAATGTTTGGTTGCCGTCCGGAGGAATATATAGTGAATTTGAACGATTAGTATATAGGATATCAATATTGCTTATTTATGATACACTATATATGTATATATTATATATATATATATATATATATATATATATATATATATAAAATCAATGAATGAAATTAGCAGATAAGGAATTAGGTTTAAGATGAATTAGAGAAAAATTAATGATTAGTCTATTTAGACTAGTTTTAATAATGTAAACATCACAGGATCGTTTAAAGAATGAAAAAATAAAAAATATTAACAATTATTATAAGTGTGTAGACGACGATATTGTTGTCCTAATTGTTGTTAATGTACATCTACAACTGGATTTTGTGCAATAATAAGCAGATCCCATTTACATGTTATAATAATAGAGAGTGCACTTAAAATATAAAACTTTTCTAACAAAAAAAATATCAAGAAAAAATGCTAAGCGATTGACAAATGACACTTCGCAATAGCCTTGTACTAGTCGCTAGCATACGCGACTTCCTAAGCGACAAGTCGACCACAATGACGTCAGGACTATACTTTTTGACTTTACCAACAGATGGCGGCAATATCAAAGTCGCCAAATATTTGGCCAAAAGTCGCTATATCTCCAGTCGCCAACGAATTAGAATAGGTCTCCTGATGTTTCAGCTATTTAGGAATTCATCAAATGCTTCATTTGTTCCTTGTTTCAATTTATTCAACAAATACCTTTTATATCTTTGGAACAAAATAATTTTCAAAACTTTTTTCTCACTTTTTCTACATCTTTAGAATTTGTTTCACTCAAATGGAATGTGTTATAAATCTTTGCAGCATCTGGTCCAATTATTGACATAAACGTTGGCACTTGCACAAGAGCATAGTTATGTTTTAGGTTTGTTGATATCTCGAACCATGTATACTGTTGACTCCAGGTCTTCCACTCATTTGACATATTAGTTTCGAATTTATTTGCTAACTTTTCGGTGGTCTCAGACCTGCAAAACTTTATTTTTAGTTACTCATATTTACTTTTCTTTTAGTATGTGTGTGCTGGTTTTGGCCTCATGTGTTATCTGCACTTTTAATAGATAAACAAACTTGTATTTGAACTTAGTTTAATTTTAACAGGTAACTATATTACATAAACATGAACATAACGATTTTAGTAAATAATTCAAATATAAATAATAAATAATGGCCGCCTTTTTCCAGACTTACCAAACATTCGAGAAAATGTTTACGTGTACTTAATCGTGTTCATATTATCAACACCATACTATTCAATCTTAGATACGGAGAGGGGCGGTAGGGTCCATTTTTTGTATGGATGCAAAGGGTACAAGTGCAGAAATTACAAAAACAAAAATGGCAGAAATATTGTAAGAAACATTATTTATTATAAAAAACGAAACAAACAATAAATACAATAAATTCTATGAAACATATGAAAAATAAAGAAAAAAAACTAAAATCACAAAAAGAGTATTAATTATTTAAGCAGAAAACTAAATAAATAGGTGTACCTATCTATATAGTGTGCCCGCATTTCGAGCCTAAGCATTGGGATCTCGAGAACCAAGAGATACGAAGTCCGTTATATAAGAGCAAAGTTGCCGCATTAGTTGGACACTTTAATCATTTATTTAATTTTTCAAAAAAAATGCACAGATCACTAGATACAAACAAAAAACTGATTTGTGTGAATTTACTTGGCTTACAACTTTTTTGTTTGAATTTATACGAGTTTCTAATTTTGCATGTTCTACTTGCACTTTTGTGATAGTGATCCTTTATTAGTTACCGGATAATTTTTTATTTTACTTAAAAGTTAATTTAACGAGGCTTGCTGAGTCAAATCATTTCACAAAGGCACTAAACACATTTTACGTACGAGGTGCATACACTATTATTTATACAAATGAATTACTATATTTCAAGTAGTACATACTCGCCAAATATACTTTTATTCTAGTTAAACATGCATTTCACGCAGAGCTGGGCAAAATCACGAACAAAAGGAATTAAATCACAATTCACAAATCAAACAATTATTTTTTTGTGACAATTCACAATTCCACTTCATTTTCAAAGTGAATTAATTCACAAATCTAAGTGATTTGTGCTTTATTTATGTGAATTATAAATCACAAGCCTTTTTGTGAATTGGGGCTTGAGGCTTGGGGCTTGGAGCTTAAATCACATTTACAATTACTAAATATTATCAATTTATTTAATATTTATTTTTTTTAAATATTAGGTGCATTATTATATGCCAAACATATGTGCACAACCGAATGAAAACAGATGTAAGTAGATACGAGATGTGGCTATTAAATAATGAGACTGACGTTGTTTTAACATTTCATTTTGATTTCATACCTATTTACTCATTATCACCTTCATTATACACCCCTCCTATCCTTACAACGCTCCATGCGAATTTTCCATTGTTCGAAACAGTGCTGAAAGTCTTCTTCTGTCAGCTCCTTCAGAACGCGTGCCGATCTCTCTTTCAAAGCTCAAATCTTGTTGCTATTAAGGCAAATTTGAATTAAGCCCTTTCATTTGAATTAAGCCCTTTCAACTGAATTAAGCCCTTTCATTTGAATTAACCCCAGAGAAATGATTTAAGCCTTTTTTTAGCTCTAAAACAATTCACAAGTCCAAATCAATTTCTTTAAAGGTCTTAAGTCACAAGCCTGATTTGCGAATTTTAAAAAAAGGCTTAATTCACTTGATTTAAATCAAGAAATATGATTTAAATCAATTTATAATTCCTTTTGATTTAAATCATGCCCAGCTCTGATTTCACGCACTTGGTACATAAATACTATTTCTGTTTGTATTTAGTTTTTACCTTTGTTTTTAATTTTTGTTTAAATTTGAAACTTTACGTTTGATTTGAGCATTTTTTTCTTTATTTACATTATTGGTTCAGCTCTCTCCACTGCAAATGATCAACTAAAATTATGAAAAGGGAGACCCTCAAATCACCTTCCACATGATGTTACAAATTTATTAACTACATTCATACAAAAATAAACAATGATTATGGGTCTATTTAATATTTATACGTAAATTGAATTGGCAACTAAAGCTGTGTTATTGTTGTGTTGCCAACATCAGCGTTGAGAGGTCGGATAATGTCCAGCGCTATCCAGTCTGGCGCGGCTGCGTGATCGGCCTGACTTGAGGCGAACACGTCACTTGAACTCTCCGCCTCAGCAGAACGGCACTGAAACATATCATCACGTTAACGCATTACTAAAAAATATTGACAAAAATTTAAACAGTTTACCTTGTTGGGCTCCTGGAGCAGGTCGTGAAGCGTCTGGACGAGACACGAGAACGTGGGTCTGCTTGACGGCCGCACACACCAGCACTCGCGCATCACCTGGTAGCTACACACACACAAACATCGGTTGTTACAATGTAACACTCACTGTGTACGCGCCTTTTACATTTCTCTGGTAGAGTACTCGGGTCGCTTTAAGCGGTAGCCGCTCTCCAGCTTCAGGTAGAAGCGGACGTCCGGCTCCAGTTCGGAGTACGGGGTCCGCGCCAGGCTGAAGAGCTCCCACAGCACCACGCCGAACGCCCACACGTCGGACTTCGTGGAGAACGTCTTGTCTCGGATGGATTCAATCGCCATCCACTTGATAGGTAGCGGACCCTGTTAAAGCGGAACATATACAATACATACATATTATAGCTGCACACAACACAAATAACACTAGACTACTAGTTCTGCTCACTTGAGATGTCTTCTTGTAATAACCACTGGAGCTTAAAGTCTTGGACAGCCCGAAGTCACTAATTTTTGCCACGTAATTTTCGTCCAACAGAAGGTTTCTCACCGCTAGGTCTCCGTGCAGGATCTGTTTGGAGGCGAGGAACTCCATACCACGCGCCACTTGTAGCGCCCAGCGCAGCAACTGTAGCGTGCTGACGCCGCCCGAGCCACGACAAGCTACTTCTAAAGCACACAACTCTTACACATGATCATATGATGTAAAGGATATTTAATATATAAACATAAAAAATTTTGGGTAAATTAACCTCATTCAAATCCGATATTGAAAAGTTAATCTAAATCACATTTTAAAAAGATTACTGTAACATAATTATAGAAATGTGTTTTAATAAGCCAAAAATAATATAGGAATTCAACAAGAGACTAATTAAGTTGTAAATGCTTTATTGAAGATTCATTGACAATGTTTCGGTCAAAGTTATGGTCATCTTCAAGTCAGAAGTATAGATATAAATACAATAACCATAAAATATTTTAAGTTGAATGATGAAGTTCAGGCTAAATATTTAACAAATGAAAAAAAAAATTTAAAAATAATTCAAAATTTTTATCTTTTTCGACTCTACAGGCCAAACATTTAGAATTTAAAATCATGATGTTTGCTATGGATTTAGATTTTTTTTTCATTTGTTAAATATCTGGCCTGAACTTCATTATTCAACTCCAAATATTTGATGGTTGTTGTATTTACATCTATACTTTTGACATGAAGATGGCCATAACCTTGGCCGAAACGTTGTAAATGAATCTTCAAATACTTTAAACTTAAGCCTAAGTCCATTATTAAACTCCTATTGTAACAGTCTTAAATTAACGTTTATTAAAATTATTTAAAGAATATTAATTAGCTTAAATTTGAGTAACCAAAAATGAATACCTTGTAAGGAATCGTTATTATCATCTGGAAAGCAAATAAGTTCCGTGTCTGGATCGATTAAATTGACGAAATTACAACGATTTTCCCTGAGATAGTTGCTGAGGCTGCCATGTTGACAATATTCAATTACAACAAGTAGATTTCCTGAAAAATTTATTGCGGAATTTCAAATGAAATTTATACGTATTTTTTTTACCTTCCGCAATTCTGTCTGTACATGCTCCCAACAGATTGATCAAGTTGACGTGTTTCTCAAGATGACTCATTATTTTGAGTTCACACATGAAAGAATTTAATTCAATGATGTTACAATTCCGGTGAAGCATCTTAAAAGCAACAGTTTTTTCTGGTTCTCCGTCAAAAAAATTTGAAACTACTGCTTCTACCACAAGTCCAAAATAACCAGACCCCAAATTACGTCCTGCAAATAACGTACTTAGTTATTAAGTGCTTGTTATAAATGATTAAATAATTACTGACCTAATTCAATAGAGTTTCTTGGAATTTCCCATTTTGTATCATAGGATAGCAGCGCAGCCTGCTCGGCCATGTTAAAACATGGATTTAATCGTTGTAATTCTCCAGATTTAAACATAATGAAACCAGCTTCATTTAATTCTTTTCGAAATTTCTGTAGAATTAATAACATTAAACGATAGAGAATTATACCACAGTATAGAGAACGATACAGTAGCGGCACTCCGCTCGCGTTTCTTTCAAACTGCTCGCCGTGAAGGGGGCAATAATGTGAAGCGGAAGATGCAATTCACACTCTATCATCGCCAAATCACAGTGTAAAGACTATCATTTCTACTTACTTTGTACTTACTATGAAGTTGTAAATATTTAAAATATCGCAGGTGTTTTTTGTTATTTTTGTATTTTAAAAGACACGAACAATAATTCGTAAAAGTGTGATTTTCAGCAAATACGTGTAAAAATCTGAGAAGAAAATCGACGTTATCTTTCATTTTGATCCGTTATATTGCAAAATTAAATTTCTTTGAATTATACAAGAACTAGTAAAATATTTACTCTTTTGAAGTTATTAACTAGGATCATTCTTGTTCTGAGATTCCAAAATAATATTTATTAGAATTATTTGGTCGAATGAAACCGTTTTATACTATAATGTTTATTAATAAAAACTTTCAAGACAAAACCGTAAAATTATTATTTTAAGCAATGATTAATATATTATATAAAGAAACGTTATAAGAATATTTGTATATTGTCGTTTGAAGTGAGTTGTTCAGTATCTATATTGAATATATTTTGAAGAATAATATGTAAATACTTTAGTTTTATTTCATGCAAATATGTAAAAAAAAACAATTCTTATTAACTAAAAAAAAGTTAAGGAAATATTATGATGCAATTCAAATCTCCTGCTCTACATTATTACCCACATCATGCCGAGCAGCTTGAAGTGAAACACCAAAGAAGCCGACAAGAGTGTCGCTACTTTAGTATATTTTTATACTGTGGTTATACATTTAAACAATTTCACGTCACACCCGGTAAGAGTATTATTAATAACAAAAAGAACGTGGTATCTTGTATTAGTGGGAAAGTTAGTTTACTGATCACGACCGACTAGAGCATATATATTTTTTTTTTGTAGTGACCAGGGTACACACCTCTTGTCTGTCAAAAATCAAAGCAAGTGAGATGTGATTTTGTAGAAAGAGGGAACAATGGCTGGAAAAAATTAATTCTTATATCTTCTTTACAGTTTTCAACGCGTCTTTCTATCGTTGCTTGTTTACTAGTTTTTTTCCAAAGCAGTTTCGGTTGTAATTATAAAATAAATAAATATACATAAATATAACTAAATATATAATAAGGCCTTTTACCTATTAATGGGTGTGGTACTTTACCGTAGCAGATCTTGGTAAGTAATATATTTATGCGCGTGAAGTGCTGTTACCAGCAGCCACAGAGCCACAGGGATAATTTTAATATGGGAATCGAATCGAGGTTCTCAAATAAACCGACAGACTCGATACCACAGAACCACCTATCCCATGGGTATAATTGTCAATATTATATATGTAAATATGTTTGACTAGATTTCGTTGATTTATAACTTTTCCTATTTGATTTATTAACATCTTCAGTATCTATTTTTGGTTTTTTATAATAACTGCCAAAAATTGTATTTTCCAAAATTGATGGTAAGAACAAAATTTTAAAATCATAAGAACCAAATATAAAATTTGCCTTAGGAACATCTGCGGGCGTTAAGGTCATGTTTAAAAACTTACTACTGTAACCATAAAACCAACACAAAAGTCAAACTGTGGGGAATGTACCATGCCCATTTGCATCTGCATTGTATTTTAAAAGAATATTTTAATGGAGTTTCGACTGTAAGCTAACTCTCACACTAGTGCGAGATGTCTCTTTAGTTTCCCACCCATCCCGCTACGGCATGACGGCATTTGTACAACACGCAATTGAAAATCACTCTCAGAACTGTACCTTGTTCCTATATGTCTTCCTTGCTATTAATGCTGACATAATAATACACAGAATAATCATGAAAATTATTCCTAAGATGTATTCGGTTCTCATTAAAACTGAAAATAAAAATCACTTCAGATAACTTCTCAAATAAACTTAATATTAAAATATATTCTTAAATATTCCATATTTCCATTAAGTAATTCTGTAGATGTTATTATTTTTGTAGACGTTCATTCCGGCAACTTTTACCCTTTATCAATTAGTGATAAAGATAATAAGAACTTAAACTTAGAAATAAAAAAAAAAATTCTTCCTTGTAGTTAAACGCATTTGATTAAATATTTTTATTTTCCGAGTGAAAGACTTCGTTTTACTCCATTAGATAAGATATAGCGTAATGTTATGTATGTAGTCCGGAATTACACAGTACCTGTCTGTACTTGAACGGTCACAGCGCGAGAATCTCGTCCAAATGAATTTTCTACTATACAAGTGTAGAGTCCAGCATCAGACTCTATAATGTAGTTAACAGTGAGTTCTGAGTTGTCGGTAGCGAAGTAAATGTGCCCACCAAGTCTTCGTACTTTAGTGGAATCCTGTGAAAGAGAATATCTGTGTTAGAGATTGAATGTATCATGACTGGTTGGTGTACCTTCATCCAGGAGATCCTGGGTTTCGGATCTCCTTCAGCAGAACAAGTCAGCTTCATGGTCTCCTCGAGAAGCATGACGATTTGTTCTTGGTTCTTGAAGCTACTTGCTACAATTCTAGGCTTTTTTCCTTCTAGAATTACCGTAATTATTAATTATTAATATCAGTTATAGTCTTATAGAGCTAAAATATAAACTTACTTTTTACCAGAATATATTTCGATGTATAATTTCTTCTATTTGTAGGATAAAATACATTACATGAGTAATTTCCTTGATTTTCCTGCGTTGTGTTGTTTATTTTAAAAATGATCTGACCAGTTGTATTCCGAATGCCTGGAATATGTTCTATCTTCAGGTTCTATGGGACATAAAATTCATTAGAAGAATCATAACATGATTATTATAAGCAGAACCAATACTTGAATGTCTGTATGGTTTGGTGTTGTCCAGGACATTTGGAAGCCAATATTGTGATCAACAGGCACTTTACATCGCATAACTAACGGTTGCCCAATGTATGCGTAGTCGTATGTCAAATTCTGTATTGATGGTCCTACGGCAAATTTGTCTGCAAATATAAATGTTTCAATGAAACCCCTAGTTTGCTAGTCTGTGCTGCAAGTTGCTACACAGAATATTTCCATCCACTAAATTAAGACACAATTAGAAAATAATTATATATATTTTATTATCGATGAAACAACATGAAACTTATTAATTGGTGTTTTATCTGAAAAGTTTTCAAGTAAACTTTATTTAATTGCCGTAAAAGAACTGGAAAAAACGAACAATATTACAATCCGTAGATTTATACAAGAAAATTTTATTAATGCTTAGTAGTGCTGCGTCATACATGGTTAAGGTTGGAATAAATATAAAGGTTTTTTACCCCAATATAACACATTGCACATATATCGCTCATAGAACAGAGTCGCGGAACAAGTACGAAATCAGTTTCCATTTGTTAACGATTTAATTAATAACATGAAAGTTTGTAACAAAGATCCGTTAATAGTCCAAATATACAAAGAAACTATACCATATGTGCCATTGCCCCCTAAACGGTGGGGTGCACGGCTCGACGCGGCTTTATTTTATTTTAAATATTTTGAACAAATACAAAACGTAATATCACAATTTGACAAAAATTCTTCTGCGGCGATTAAAGAGGTAAAACTGATTTTAATTAACTCAAGACTATGCCAATACCTGAGTTTTATAAATCACAATTACAGATTAATTTCTGACACTTTATTAAAACTAGAAAAACAAGAAGCATTTTTTGCAGAATAAGTAAAATTGATAGATAATTTAAAATTAAATGTTAATGGAGCAAAAGGTGCTATTGTTCAATTAATTTAAAAGAAATTAGAGGACCTGCTCAATAAAAATGGGAATTTTACCTTGTTGCGTAACATATTGAATGTATTAAATGGAGAATTTTCAGATGAACTTCCTATTAATATTAACCCCAAAATATTATCATTTTAAAAATGTGCCTCTGTCACGTCAGTCGATGCAGAGCGTATTTTTTAATTTACAAACATGTTTTAAGTGACAGATGATAATCATTTACTCTTACTCTTTTAGATAACCATGTAATTATTAATGTCAATACTAACGTTGTTGTTAGTAGTTAACCAGTTTAGTTACATATTTAATAATGTAATATTTTATAAATAATATGTAATAATTTTGTGAATAATAAATGTCGAATTAAAACCGCAGTTTTTTTTATCATATTTTGCCTATATTATTGCCGAATTTGGATATCTTACTGCATTTTTTGTTTAAAAAGCCTGCATATATTGTATATGCACATATTTTACGCAAAATGTTTGCCTATAATCCGAGCTTTAGTTATTAATAACAGAGTTAGAAGTTTTACCGGAATATTTTAATTAATTTCTCTAATTAGTGGAAATAAAATAAGGTAGGTAATTTATAATTTAATACAGTGTGAATAATTCTATTTATAATATAATGATAAAAATGTCTCTAATTTCTAATATTTACAATAAATATAGAATTGATACAAATATGAAATCGACACCGAAAGCAAAACCTTTTTTTCTTTATCGATTAGCCGCCTCATAATAAATGTTTTCTTGTTAATTAAATGTAATTGGTAAATTCCTATTTTTAAAATAATTTAAAAGTATTAACTTTATTTATGATTCAATTGATCCTGCGACATTGACATGCTGTATTTTTTGTTTGGGTTAGAATAGTGAGGGTCCTGTATACGCATCAAACATTTTTACAAGAAGTAAAGTATCCTGAATTGTTTTATTATTATACATATTTGAAATTCATTCTATCACCGCTACAGTCTAACATGAGACAAAAGACACTAGAAGATATTTTATTAATAAGGTTAAATACTAATATTTTATTAAAATTGCTGTAAACTTTTACAGTGTAAATATTGTATACTTAGTTTATTATGGAATGCCGTTTTACTTTTTATTTACACAAAATTGCGTATTTACATATTATTAACCTTTCTCAAGATTGAATTTAAAGCAAATTATCAAATTGACTTTAGTCATTTTTGTTTTAATAAATATTATCTCAATATAAAAATATGCTTATATTATAATATGAAATTAAAAATGTTTGTGTTAAATTTATTAAACTGGGTTGTAAATGAAAGTCAAATATTTCGAAATAACTTAATATGTGATTAATGTTTTTCTACTTGAAATTTATAACAGTTTGTAATGTGGTTTTCACAAAACTAACATTACAAAATATTAAACATAATATATTTCAATATCACAAAAATAGAATACAAACGAAGATAGAAAATATATGCCTACTATATGGAATGTATACCTGTCTCTTTCTTGTAATATTCAACATGGATTTAATGTGATGTCAAAAATGCTGCTTAAACATTTAACACGATACTTTTTGAATCTTAAAAGCAAAATTTAGATTAAAATTGTATGCCTCCAATTTATGCATGTACAATATTGCTATAATAGCTCATAGGTTTTTATAAAATAATACTTATAAAATTTTGTTACTTGAAAATAATGTCTTACTTTAAAAATGTGTAACTCAAAATATTTTATATATAAATTTATGATATTTTGAAACTACATATCAAATCTTACTAAGATGAATTTTACATCAAGCATTGTGTTTAAATATGAAAAGTGTCAAGAATGTTTATTTTGAAGCTCTACCACTAACATCATTCAATTCCATGTATGTTATTGTATCATTTATATCTGCAATATTTAATATATTTAAAGAAACTTGGTCTTGAATATAATGTAACTCTGAAGTTTGAAGTTCAATAATATGCAAGTATGATGCTCTAAGTGTTCTACAATTGTATACTGTAATATTAAATTCCAATGTTGAATATATTAAGCAAATAAAATATAAATAAAAAAGGACTGTGTACGTGGATGGTACCTAAGTACAAAATATTTTCATGTGTCATATTATTTAAAATAATAAATTTTGTTAGTACAATATTACAAGTCTAACTTATATTATACTCTTTAAATTGAAATCCCATGTATAAAACGTAATCACAATTATTTATACATATCTGTCTATTCAACTAAAACAAAATTTCTTACTTTACAAAAAATGTAAATATAAAACGTTAGACTCTCATAAAATGCAAGTTCATTGTTTTAAACTTTCATAATATGAGAGTTGAAAATATTAGACTATTATAATATTATCTAATGTCAAATGAGTGGTGGCGGATTACCGACAGCGCCCACAGCTGTCAGTGATTGTCCTTTCGGGTTTCATCGCTAGATTGCGCTGAACGCAGAGTGACAAATACAATTTATTTATAATTAATAAATACAATTAAGTATAAGACCCTAGCTCCTGTTATTTTAAATCCGGAAGTAGGTGTACATTGCAATTTAATAAATTTCCAACCTTTAATTTGTACTTGTTTTATAATTCATATTTATCATCCTTCGAAATTCAGTCCGGTCCAGACATGCCCTGCCATCTATTATCTGACCTATAAATTAATTTCTATTCCCCCACTACTGAACTGACATTAGATAATTTTATGTTAGTTTGAAATTCTCAACTTACATTTTAGGTAGGTCTAATATTTCCAACTCACATATTTTGTAGGTTTAAAAATTTCAACTAACATATTATATAGGTTTAATATTTCCATTTTAAATATTATGTAGATTTACAACTTTCAACTTACATTTATTTTTTTCTACAGAATTCAAACTAATGATTCACAAAAATTGCATGTTTTATATTTTGCTATTACATTTTAATTTAAAGTATAAAAGTGATACCTTAAAAGAATTTATGTTGTAATGTTGTAACTTATGAAGTATACTTAAAATGTAAGTTAATAGATCGACTTACAAATTTGTTCCTGTTTTTATATGAATCATTGCAGAAGATGCCATGATTAAATTGAATATGATTAAAATTGAATGTTCATAAATTGTCATTTGCATCTATACGAATATTTAAAATAATTTCATACATTTTCGCTGGTTTTCTCTAATATTAATAAAGAAATTTACTTCAATAAAAAGTAAAACGGCATTCCATAGTTTATTATTATATTATTCGAGTACACAATTTATATGATAAATATTTTTTATTTGTTTAAGTAGATTTTTGTTTTCCTAAATGTATTTAAAGTTCGAATGTAATACGTACATATATATATAAGAATAAAAATTAAAAATATATAAGTACTTGTAAATTACTTTGGTAAAACCGAAACAGTTTAATAAAACAGGTTTACCGAAACTTATTGCAGTCTAAAAACTGAAACCGAAAATCTTTTCACTAAAACCCGTTCACCAAAACAGATTGTTGTATAAAAACTGAAACCTAAATTAAATCAAAATTTAATTATCATGATAATGATGATTTTTAATGGACATTGAGTCTTTTCTAATAGGAAGTCATGTGGATGAAATAATGAAATTTTATGCTGATGATGAACTGCCTTTTTATTTATTTATTTATTTATTTATTTATTTATTTATTTATTTATTTATTTATTTATTTATTTATTTATTTATTTATTTATTTATTTATTTATTTATTTATTTATTTATTTATTTATTTATTTATTTATTTATTTATTTATTTATTTATTTATTTATTTATTTATTTATTTATTTATTTATTTATTTATTTATTTATTTATTTATTTATTTATTTATTTATTTATTTATTTATTTATTTATTTATTTATTTATTTATTTATTTATTTATTTATTTATTTATTTATTTATTTATTTATTTATTTATTTATTTATTTATTTATTTATTTATTTATTTATTTATTTATTTATTTATTTATTTATTTATTTATTTATTTATTTATTTATTTATTTATTTATTTATTTATTTATTTATTTATTTATTTATTTATTTATTTATTTATTTATTTATTTATTTATTTATTTATTTATTTATTTATTTATTTATTTATTTATTTATTTATTTATTTATTTATTTATTTATTTATTTATTTATTTATTTATTTATTTATTTATTTATTTATTTATTTATTTATTTATTTATTTATTTATTTATTTATTTATTTATTTATTTATTTATTTATTTATTTATTTATTTATTTATTTATTTATTTATTTATTTATTTATTTATTTATTTATTTATTTATTTATTTATTTATTTATTTATTTATTTATTTATTTATTTATTTATTTATTTATTTATTTATTTATTTATTTATTTATTTATTTATTTATTTATTTATTTATTTATTTATTTATTTATTTATTTATTTATTTATTTATTTATTTATTTATTTATTTATTTATTTATTTATTTATTTATTTATTTATTTATTTATTTATTTATTTATTTATTTATTTATTTATTTATTTATTTATTTATTTATTTATTTATTTATTTATTTATTTATTTATTTATTTATTTATTTATTTATTTATTTATTTATTTATTTATTTATTTATTTATTTATTTATTTATTTATTTATTTATTTATTTATTTATTTATTTATTTATTTATTTATTTATTTATTTATTTATTTATTTATTTATTTATTTATTTATTTATTTATTTATTTATTTATTTATTTATTTATTTATTTATTTATTTATTTATTTATTTATTTATTTATTTATTTATTTATTTATTTATTTATTTATTTATTTATTTATTTATTTATTTATTTATTTATTTATTTATTTATTTATTTATTTATTTATTTATTTATTTATTTATTTATTTATTTATTTATTTATTTATTTATTTATTTATTTATTTATTTCTGACCACTCTACAGGATACAAAAATCCCAATTACAGAGGGTACTTATAATATGACAATAATATTAACAAATTAATATAAAACACAATATATAATCAAATCAAATTACTAAACTACTTATCAATGCATAATAATAAATGAAGCATACAAAAATAAAACAAAGATAGAAAACAAGCAAATTTTACAAATAATTAACAATGTACTTCATTAGAGAAGTAGGAAAGTACTTTAAGTTTAAAGCAATTGTATGTATCATAAAATAAATCACACAAAAAAGGTAACTCATTGAACAATTTACATATACGGTTAGTTGGTGAACTAATTTCATAATTAGTAACACAATGTTGAACTAAAAATGTTAAATTATATCTAGAATTTACACGAGGTACAAAAAAAATTAACCTCGACAAAGTATGACAATCAGAAATAATGTTATTAGCTACTTTAAAGATATGTAATAGATCTATGACATTTCTCCATTTGTCTTGTAACAGACAGGATGTGTAAGAAAAACCGTTTGCAAAATTATTGATTAGATTGCGTCTTTAAGACACATGTCATGTTATTCACCTTTTGGAACACGCGCAAGTATTTGAGGCATTTGTCACATTCAGCGAAATTATTGCGATCTAGCATTTATTTAGTATAAATGCCGTAGTTTAAGATAGTTCGTAGATGATAGTAGATGATAGTAGATGATAGTATACAATGTAGCACACAGTTCGAATGTAGTAGATAGTACGTAGATAGTAGTTATGATTCGTGAGTAGAAGAATATTCGAGGGTGTCTATCCCGAGAATATGATGTTATTAATTTGTTATTTGTTGTTTAATTAATTCATTATCTTTATTTTATGTTAGTTTTTATTATGTTGTTTTAATCAAATATTTACCACTCACACTTGCAGCGTTCAATACTTATTATTCAACTTCAGCACGTCGACAATCAGTGGTCAAGATAAATTCTCATTTTTGACCACCATGATTTGTTACAATTGGCGCTGCGGACAGGATTTGGTGATGCTAATTAATTGCTAGTAGTTTTTTTATTTATAAAAAGATTTACTATGTAATTGAGTTACCAAAAACGAATAATCGGCTTGAAGTTGTTTAATAAGTATATATTTCAGTCATGTAGAATGTTTACGTTTCGTAATTTAAAAAAATAACAAATTATTTCATCATATGCGGTAGACACCCTAGTAGTGACAGTAGTGCGCGAAAAATGTATTCGCGAGAAGTGCCGTATGTCGCGCCACATCCGCTCGTAACGATGTTTCCACTTTGTGGTTACGAGTACGATAATTCCGGTGCTGATATACTTCGACTCCAGAGGACGAAGTACGCCCTGGGTTGCGCACCATGTCAGTTCAAGAAGAAGGACTACCAGTCTTCAACATTAGTTTTACGTCAGCAGCAGAAGGGAGGTAGTGCGAATGGTAACTATGTAGTACCTTGTAATAGTTACGCGTTCGACCTCCACTACGGGATCCATTCGGAACAATGTGCGGCTGCCGACAGTCATCGTGAAAGAAGATCCGATGCGGCAAGAGGGCATACGAAAGAACCAGCACTAATAACATCAAGTGCGTGGCGAGAGGAACAAGAAGTTACGGGAACGAGAGACTATTTCATCAAATGGTACATGATCGAGAAATGGACGCGAGGGCAAGACAAAGCTACGACTTCAACATCCGTTCCGAAGCTGACAGTAGTAAAAATTAGCGCAGCTGATTTTGAAGCGTTGCTACTGGCAGAGCAGCATACGGACATCGTTCGTGCAGTGAGGTACGGCGTTGTCAATATAGAAGTAGTCGAGGAAGTTGAAGTCAACGAAGTAGCAGTAGAGGTCGCCCACGCTCGCGCTGTTTTCGAAGATGTAAGAACGAAATTCAGTGAAGTAATAGTCAAAGAGAATGTTACAAAAAGTATCAAGTTACAAAAATCTGAATCCGTCTCTGTTCCTAAGTTGTCAGCAAATATGCCACGAATACAAGACCTACGACAACGCTGTGCCAAAAAAGCAGACTTGGCAAATTCCAATGTCGAACACAATACTCGCACAAATATCGTGTGCAGAGTTAAGGAAACGTCAACACCGAGAGGTCAGCTACATCATCCAAGCTGCAGCCTCTCACAACAAAGGACCTCTGGCTGCCCACGACGGCAGCGTTCCAGTTACCAATTCCAGCCACGGAGAAGTCGTGCCTTTGCATGGTCAGCGACAATTATACTCCAGCCGCGGATCAGCTGGCGAACCCAGATGATCACCGTCAAAAGTCGTCTCCCACAACTCTGTGAGAAGCCCCCACCGTTTAACCCCCAAAAACAATTTGTGACCTCAATTTTGGTGACGTTAAGTGCAATGTGATCGTGATGAGTGTAGTGTAGAAATTCGGTAGTTAAGTGCGGTAGTGTAGATATGGTGATCGTAATAACATACATACATACATACATACATATATATATCTTCACGCTATATCCCAACAAATGGGGTAGCACGAACCCTCAAATCACTCATAAAACATTCACTCATCACACCCATCAAACAACCAGCCATCACCAAACATTTTCATCCAAACACACCACCCTCACTTCAACCACATTTATAGATCACTCCATATAAACTCATTCATTTATTACACTCGAAAACATTATCACACAACAAACCTTCAATCACATCATTCCTATTCTCTTACCATTCATTTTCCTTCCTCAACGCACATAACATATGCATAAAAAAAAAAATCTCAAATTACTCACATTTACTCCTTACAACGAATCTAATAACGAAACTAACAACGAATCAACAAGATTAGAAAAAATGAAAGCGATAGTCTACACTTGTATATGTAAGAAAAGACCACACAATGCAGTCACAGAAAATGAGACAAAAAGATAAGAAAGGGAGGGAGCGTCGCCCTGCGCATGTTTTTGAAAGTGAATTTCACACAATTGCAGTTAAACACTCTACGTAATAACTGAAAACGAATTAAAAGATAAGAAAGGAAGGGAGTGTCGCTCTACGCTTGTTTTTGGAAGTGAATTCCACACAATTACAGTTAAACACTAAATGTAAGATCAGAAAACGAATAAAAAAGATAAGAAACGAAGGGAGTGTCGTCCCTGAGCTTGTTTTTGAAAGTGAATTTCACACAATTACAGGTAAACACTCTAATGAAATTACTAAACAACGAAACAAAAATCTAAAACCCTGCGCTTTTCTGAAATCATCAGATTCATTCTGCAATTAATCTTCGCCAAACGTTCTTATCCTGACACACCACTTTTGCTTCATCCACATTCATAATTCCTTTCATACAAGCACGTTTGTTCCTCGTACTCGGAAACTTTCGTTCACGCAACAATTTTTCTATCATATTCATCCATTTATTCATAGGTCGCCCACGCAATCGTTCACCCTCAATTTCACCAACATATACCTGTTTCACTAATCTCTCATTCGACATACGTTCAACATGCCCAAACCATCTCAACTGACTTATACCTACTTTTCTAACTACATTCTTCTCAATTTCACATTCATCATACACCAATGTATTCCGGACACGATCTCTTCTAGTATAACTACACACACCCCGCAAATACCTCATTTCCACAGCAGTTATACGACGTGCATGTTTCTTCATCCACACCCAACATTCACTACCATACATCAATGAAGGCACTAAAACACTATTATACACACTCAATCGAGCATCTCTGGATACATTCACATTTCTAGCAAAGGTTCCCAGAGCACCCAATACCTTGCAACCCACAGATACTCTTCTTTCAATCTCACAATCAATACGTCCATCCCTTGAAAACACACTACCCAAATATAAAAACTCATTTATTTGACCCAATCTCACACCATTCACCGAAACATTGCAGTTGGTCACCAAATCACTCTTCTCAAACACTAACACTTTACATTTATCAACATTTAATAACAGATTTAAACCTTTTCCTACTTCATTTATACTTAGAATCATTCTTCTCAATTGCCCTTCAGATTCACCCATAACAACAACATCATCCGCATACGCTAACGCAGACACTACACTACCACCAATATGTACACCATCCACCCCATTCAGCGCCGTTCGTAACAACACATCCATATACAAATTAAACAGCCACGGAGACATCCCACAACCTTGTTTCACACCAACATCTATACAAAACCAATCACTCAATCTACCATCAACTCTCACCGCAGCCTCGCTACCATCATACAACGCACGAATTGCCCCCAACAAATTCCCGTTTATACCGTACTGTAGAAGTACATCCCACAAAGTCTCGCGATGAACACTATCATATGCTTTTTTAAGATCGCGAAAGCCACAGAACACCTTTTTGTTCTTAGCAAGTGACTTCTCAACAATCATACGAAGAGAAAATAATTGATCCACACACCCTCTCTCAGGCAAAAAACCACCTTGCATACCGCTTATCTTGGAAATGGTTAAGGTTCGTACCTTATGAATAAGAATCTTCCCGTACAACTTCCCTACCACACTCAGCAAACTTATCGCACGAAAATTAGTACATTCACTCGAACTACCTTTGCCTTTAAATAAAGGACAAATGACAGCACGTAATAACTTGGTTGAAAATTAAAATATATTCTTCAAATATATTTTAATTTTATTATTAAGGGGTGGCAGATGTAACAGACAGGATGTGTAAGAAAAACCGTTTGCAAAATTATTGATTAGATTGCGTCTTTAAGACACACGTCATGTTATTCACCTTTTGGAACACGCGCAACTATTTGAGGCATTTGTCACATTCAGCGAAATTATTGCGATCTAGCATTTATTTAGTATAAATGCCGTAGTTTAAGATAGTTCGTGGATGATAGTAGATGATAGTATACAATGTAGCATACAGTTCGAATGTAGTAGATAGTACGTAGATAGTAGTTATGATTCGTGAGTAGAAGAATATTCGAGGGTGTCTATCCCGAGAATATGGTGTTATTAATTTGTTATTTGTTGTTTAATTAATTCATTATCTTTATTTTATTTCAGTTTTTATTATGTTGTTTTAATAAAATATTTACCACTCACACTTGCAGCGTTCAATACTTATTATTCAACTTCAGCACGTCGACAATCAGTGGTCAAGATAAATTCTCATTTTTGACCACCATGATTTGTTACAGTCTAAAGATAACAAATTAAATGTGCGTAATCCCAAATTATAATTTAGATAATTATCATAAACACCATTCTGCTTATACCAGCAATATTTAATTAATCTTTTTTGTACATTTTCAATCAAATATTTGTATTTTGCATAATAAGGACACCATATTTGACAGCAGTATTCTAATTTAGAACGAACATAGTAGAAATACAAAGACTTGACTGTGGAAATTCTTTTGAAATTTTTAGAAGAACGTATAACAAAATTTAAATTGCGGTATGCTGCGGATACAGTGTTGCGTATATGTTTATCAAATAATAACTTAGTGTCAAATAAAACACCTAAATCCTTGGACTCAGTAACTCGCAACAGTGGTTGAATATTCATGTGATAACTGAATAAAATTGGTTGTAGTTTTTTGCTGTATGTCATAATTTTACATTTATAAACATTAAAAAATAGCTGGGACGACTCAGACCATGTAATTAAACTGTTAATATCCATCTGAAGTTCAAGACAATCATTTATTGAATTAACTTTTTTAAATAGCTTAATATCATCAGCATACATGAGAACCTTAGAAAAACGAACCGTGTCAGTAATATCATTAATAAAGAGTAAAAATAGTAATGGACCTAAATTAGAACCCTGAGGAACACCTGAACTTGCAAGAAAAATATTTGATACAAATCCATTAATCTGGACAAACTGATAGCGATCATTTAGATAAGAAGAGAGAAGTTTACAAAGTGGAAGAGAGAAATTGAAGTCATTGCACAGTTTGCCTATTAAAATACCATGATTCGAGTATTCTTATGTAAGTTAGAGGAAACATAGTCAGTAAAATTCATTAAATTGGTAACAGTAGATTTACCTTTTAAGAAACCATGTTGAGCAGGTGAAATATATTTATCTGTCATACTGTAAATATACTTGCAAACAATTGTTTCATAAATCTTAGAGACATTAGAAAGTAAAGCGATTGGACGATAATTAGATATATTGCTAGGGTCACCACATTTCAGAACAGGGCAAATACGCGCTTTTTTTAGTATAGTCGGGAATATACACTTACTGAGGGATAGATTGAATAGAATATACAATGGTTCAACAAAAATATCTTTACAGCCCTTCAAAATGTAACACGGAAAATTATCAGGACCAGTATTTGGCTTAGATTTTAGATGATTAATTGAATTCAGTATGTCACTCTTGGATATATGTTTAATTTCAACATGATCACGGCTGATATTATGTGTATGTGTACTACTAATATTAGTTCTATTTGCAACCTTGTCTTGTTTTGAATAAACACTAGAGAAAAAATCTGCAAATGCATCAGCAATATCCCTACCATTCTCATATTTATTTTTATTTAAATACATATTACGAGGAATACGTGAAGAAGATTTTTTATTTCTGAGATGATTCCAAATTAAAGAAGGATCATCAGTAATGTTTTTTTCTGCATTTATCATGTATGCCTCGTAAGCTTTTTTAATATTTTTCTTAATTTTAGCTCTAAGGGTTATATAATCAACTTTACATGACACAATACCATAATGTTTATAAAGTTGTCGGTTTCTCTCTTTAGCTTTTATGCTGCAAACAATATCAGGAGTGAACCAAGGCGGATACTTAGATGCAATTTTCTTTCTAGTCGGTATACATTTCTTAAATATGTCGGTGATAATTTCAAAAAAATCATTAAAGGCTGTATCGACATCATTGTAATTTACAAATGCATTCCAATCAATAGACTCAAGTGACCTGTAAAGTAATAAAAAATCCGCATTTTTGAAATCATAAACTACATTGTCAGCTATGTTGAGTGATTTAGTACTTGTTTCAAAATTTTAATGATGAGCATCTTCAGTTACCAACGGAACAGGATCACGTATCACTAAACATTCAACATTGCTAAGAATAATGTCTAAGATTCTAAGGTTATCATTTAATATTCTATTGTGCTGTTTTGAGAGAGTAAGATTAGTAAAATCAATAAAATTAGAAACAATAGAGTTCATGAATCCGTGATTGTAGTAATCAGATAATTACATCTATTACATAGATACATGTTTCCTGATTGTACGCGAATATGTAACTAATTTAAATGAAAGTTGCCAGAATTTTAGAATTTTTTTGGAAACAATATTACACACTTAAGATACATCATCACTCTTTTTACCCAATACTGAGTGTGACACTCAGCCGTATCAAATCTCGGCGAGTCACATATTTGTGTGCTGAAGTGTGGATACTAGCCGCCAAATAACGGTCCCGAAAGATGTTAGTGGAGGAAAGCTCCATGAGTAATTGTAATGTGGTGAAAATTGTTTGTTGGTTTTATATACATAAATAAAAAATGGTTTTATATTGGAAAATACAATGCGAAGAAATAAATTTTTGATTGAATAATTATTTTGATTAATTTAAGTTTCAGTATGTTGTTTGTAAATATGTATATGTTTATTTTGTGATAACAGTAATTTAGTTGAAATTTATTGGTATATTTTGTTTAAGAATAAAAAAATAAGTTATTAATTATTTATCACATTTGGCATTTGGATCTGCATCAGATACCTACTAGGTAACGTATGTTTTATAATATCAAAGTGCAGCGTGCATCGGGCACCCACATCACAAATTGAAAGTCTATACACGAATTTGGTCTACATTACCGTAAACAGTGATGACCTTGTTCGTTGTGAAGTTCTTGGCGTCGGTGGACGTGAAAGAGCAGACGTAGCGGCCTTCATCTGTATGCTTCACGTCATGTAATATTAATTTACTTATTAATACTTTCCCTTCTTCAAATCTGATTATGTTTGTTTCTTCAGTTACTTCCTGTAAATAAATAAAACATATGTCAGTGGCGGTTCGTTTATAAGGTTAATTGAATTGATCCTCTAAGAAGACTGAAATAGGCACAAGAGTATTTTTGCTTTTTTAGTTATTTATATATATATATATATATATATATATATATATATATATATATATATATATATATATATATATATATATATATATATATATGGCGTAAACGAATCGAGGATATAACACTCCTCCATATAAGAAGAATACTGGCAGTGTCCCACTGTCATCTCATAACTGTCTTGCACTTGCAGATAGTAAATACTCTTATTCATTCGTTGCACTGTTTGTAATATGTATTTATTTACTATTATTTGATCAATTATATCAAATAATAGGAATCAATTACTAGTGAGAATATCGTAAAAATTATATTTTTTGCTAGTTGATCAACATTTAGGTATCAAGCGGATCAAGAATTGAATCATAGCATTTAAAGAGATCTAAACCTGTTGAAGAAGTGTTATTTAATGAGATTATTACCGATGTAATTTTGGTTTCCATTGCTGGTTCAAGATAGATGCTGCTGTAGTGATTTGCAGTAGTATTGATATAACCATTTATTTATATTACTCACGGTGCGCTTCAAGCAGGTTCAAGACGGATGAAAATGACAACAAAACACGACTGTGTTTTTCAACATCAAATTGTTTTAAATAATAAAGGGTATATAAAGTCTATTAAGAAAAAAAATGGATCATAAACCGAATTTTTAATTTTTTTTAAACGAGAGTGGCCAACTTATGACTCGTTATTGGTTATTGTAAGTACAATGGTATTAAAATATTAAATATTCAATCACAGAGAATAACGTTACAAAATATGTTTTTATGAACCATTATTTATTATTATAACGTTATTAAAATATCTGTATCTTATGATATTAAAAACAAATAGAAGAATTAAATAACTCATAATATTTGCTCGCTAATGCCTATCTTACTTTAAAATAAAATAGTTTATAATTTTGGTAAATTGCAGAGATTTTTTATAGTGTCATTTTTTTAGACCACAGGGAAGAAATTCTCTCAAATATATAATTATTAAGATTGAGTACATACAGCCTGTTTCAAACACAGGATAAAAATTAAATGTCAGATACTACATGATCACGAAGCAAAACTATTTTTTTTCAAAATTCGCAAAATTAATTGCACTTTAGAGAAATAAAACATTTTTAGTACCACTGGTTTCAAAAGTATTTTAAAAATTGTAAATAATTAGTTTCCGTCTAAATAATATAATAATATTTATTCATTATTGAAATGTTACACTAAGTAATTTTTAATATTAAATTTGTAGTCATGTTATTAATATGTTAAATTAATACTAGTGGTACTAAAATGTGTAAATCCTGTAAAGTACAATTTTTTTTATCTTTTACTATGTAAGTATCATGAGATTTTTCATTAGAATTTTATATCATTTTTCAATAAATAATTATACATACGCGTATCGTGTTAAGCACACAATCACAGTGATAACCATAAAACCATAGTTAAATAATTATAATAATATGCATCTTTTTTACATTTTCAGTTTTAACTTTAGCTTATATAAAGTATAAAAGCGAAATAGTTCCACGTCGTACAGAAAGTTCAGTAAATTCAAAAGTGTTTAATAGTGAATCATAATAATTGCTTTGTCAGTAGGTGTGTACAAGTTTATAATGTATGTATTACAGATTTTTTTCCTGTTCAGATTTTCTTATTTGTCATACCTAGTATGAGTTCCAAATAATGCAGTAATACTCAAGTTTGGAACGAATTAATGGGTAAAAAAGTCTATATTTTATAAGAAACGGAGACAATATTTAATACATGTGAATTAAAATTTAACTTAGAAAATGTTTCTCTTTCTGCTTCGTGCAAAGGTCTAAACATTGGCATATCACCACAGCGTGTATCAGTAGAAGGGATTGTGACAGCTGTAGAGTCTGCAGTGCAGTGGCTTCCAGAAGAAGAAGCAGAGGCGATACGGATTGAAACAGTACGAATTATGAAGAAAATGAAACCACCCAACAGCAACTTATATTTGAAGGAATTAAAAGTTTAGTTTTTCACCTCATTTCACAACAAACAACAACATGATAATACAATTTTAAAATAAATGTAAATATTCTAATACTGCAACCTAACGCTACTGGATTCACCTGTTAATTAAACTTTAACAGAATATTAATTAAAAGAAAAACGTGTAATAAGCATTTAACGTGATAATTCCATTCCGAACAGTATATTTTTCTCTATAAAAACATGTCCCACACTATTTACCCGTACTAGGTAGTTTATTTTAAAGCAATTGAGAAAAATTATTTTCTTTTGTAAAAGTAAATTTTACAGATTTTTATTGAAAGTGATTAAATGTAATTGTAATAAAACATTTAAAAAAATTGAAATTTTATTGATGCACAGACATAAATATTATAAAATAATATAAATAAATATATCATCACGCTTTTTACCCAATACTGGGTGTGGCACTCTGCCGAAGCAGATCTTAGTAAGTGATACATTTATGCGCGTGAAGTGCGGTTGCCAGCCGTTAAATCACAGCTCCCAAAGATATTAGTGGGAAGGTACAGAGGTATTTTTAATGTGGTGAAAATGTTTGTCAGCTGTGGGAATCGAACCAGGGTTCTCAGGATCCACAAGCCGACCCGATACCACTGAGTCACCTACCCCATTCATTTTTATATTTAGAAATGAAACTAACTGAAGAAAAAAATGAAAAAGATTGAATTGAATAATGTAATTGTAAAATGTCCGGATCAGAATCTAGATTGATCGGACCTGGGATAGGCAAACCGCGGCTCGCAAACCGCATGCGGCCCTTATTACTACCAAATAATTAGGCATTGTAATTGGTATATCGAATTGATGAATTTAGCCCGAAAAATAGCCCGTCGGAGAACAATTATCAATTCTCATAATGAAGAATTAGATACACTGGATTTAGGGAAATTAGGAAATTAATTTATTTTAAAAAACAACTGTTAGAAGCAATACGCTTTTTTTTAACAAATAGATTAATTATTACTATTTTGTACTCCTCTAATAATAAATAATAATAAATACCTATTTTTGTTTGTAAAATAAGTGACAGATTATTTAGTACAAATTCTATCCATTCTTTTATTTATTTATTTCGCCCCCGTGGTAAAACTGAAAAGTCTGCCCCTATGGTGAGACTTTTTGCCACTCGGGGCTAACTTTTAAAACTGCCATTCATGACAAAAAATACTATATGGGTAAGTATATAAAGGGGGTGTTAGGGGGATTCAACTTCCCCAAATGTCAACCTCACCTCCGCGTGGTATACCCTAGGTAAAGCTAACGAAGCTCTGACAACCGATACTGGGCGGTATAACCCACAACGAAGAAGTCAACGGATTACGTGGCGGAGACAAAGGATGTCGGCACGGTGTAAGATGCGAAAGAACCAACTCAAACCAATCTGCTGCCTTGCGGAAAGACTTTGGATCGTCAAAGGCTAGAGGAAGAGGACCTCGATCACAAACTCCTGGCCCTCCAGGTTGAGGGTTGTGCTCATGGCTAATCACCAAGACACGGAAAAATGGCTGATTCAGGAACCCCCATACTTGCCTCGGAACGGCACTCAAAACTCTAGACGACACAAGCAACGGAAAAGGTCAAACGAGATAAACATTGGAACATGGAACACCAGAACCCTATACAGACCAGGAGCACTCCAGGAAATATAAGAAGAAATGATCAAATACAACATTGACATATTAGCGGTCCAAGAAACTAGATGGCCAGCAGACGGAATACTGCAGCAGCGTGATACCACGTTCTACCACACAAAATGCAAACAAGGTCAATTTGGGACAGGTTTTATAGTAAATAGAAGAATGAGTCAACAAATTATGGACTTTCAACCTATAAATGAAAGAATCTGCTTTTTAAGATACAAAGGAAAATTCCAACAAGTGGCGATAATAAACGCGCATGCGCCCACGGAAGGAAAAGAGGATAACGCGAAGGACGCGTTCTATGCCAAACTAGAAGATATCATAGACAAAGTTCCACGATATGATATGCTAATAGTCGCAGGCGATTTTAACGCAAAAATTGGTAAAGAAAAAATCTTTACTCATACCCTAGGAACACATAGCATATATGATTAATCAGCTGATAATGGGGTGAGACTAATCAATTTCGGGATATTAAGGAACCTAACTATTAGGAGCACACAATTCCCACACAAAAGGATCCACCTAACAACATGGCTATCACCAGATGGACACACAGACAACCAAATTGATCACATCTTAGTGGGAAGAAGACACGCATCGGACATCCTAAACATTAGAAGTTACAGAGGAGCAAATGTTGACTCTGACCATTAACAGGTTAAGGTAAGAATCAGACAGCGTATAATATTTCCTAAAACTCATCATATTAGTAAGTCAAAACCGAAATATCACATAGAAAAATTAAAAGATGAAAACATCCTAAAAAATATCGTGAAGGATATAAACGCAAAATTAACCGAAGATATACCAGATCAGACTAATCTAACACACGAAAACTGGAAACAGTTAGAAAACATTTTAAAAGAGAACGCAGACAAACATCTAGGTACCCAAAATAAAAGAGAAAGAAAAATATGGTTCGATGATGAATGTAGGAAAGTAATAGAGGAACAGAATACAGCTGGAAAAAGAATGCTACAGCGCAACACCAGAGCGAACAAGGAGGAATATAAGAAAAAACGGAAAGAAACTTTCAGGGTCCTTAGAAATAAAAAACGACAAAATAAAAAGAAGAGTTAACACAAATCCAATACCACTATAATGACAAACTTGTTAACGATTTTTATAAATCAGTAAATAACTCGGGGAAAGGCTTTAGAGCCCAAAAACTGCGATAAGGGAGACAGACGGAACACTACTACATAACAACAAAGATGTAGCTAACAGGTGGAGAGAACACTTCTCAAACCTGTTAAATGAGGAAACCCAACATAATGAAAATGAAAATGAGAGAGAAAATGAAAATAGAAATGAAAACATTAATCAACAACAGAGAGGAGAAGAGATATACCTACAACCACCAACCATCGAAGTGGTAACAGAAGCGATCAAAACCAAAAAAAAAAAACACAAATCTGCAGGCCCCGATTCCATCACACCGGAAATACAAAAAATTAAAGCTGAAAAATTTGTCCTAAGACTTCACAAAATAATCACACACATATGGGACAATGAAATTTTACCAGCGGAATGGAAGCAACTAACGATTATCCCAATTCACAAAAAAGGAGATCTTACTAACTGTAATAACTTTCAAGGAATATCACTATTTAATACATCATATAAAATATTCTCCATCATCTTACACCAGAGATGCAAAACAAAAGAAGTCCTAGGCGACTATCAATGTGGATTCCGCAAGGAAAGATCGACAACAGATAATATATTTTATCTGCGGAAAACGTTAGAGAAAAGCTGGGCACACGATGTGACAGCATACTGCATGTTTGTGGACTTTAAAACCGCATACGACAATGTCAACAGAAAAAGTTAGAATTCCCAACAAAGCTAATAAATTTTGCCAGACTAGCAACAGAGCACCAGGAAGCTGTAATAAAGATAAAAGGAGAAACATCAGAGCCCTTCCACACAAACACGGGTCTAAAACAAGGAGACGCACTGACACCAATGCTATTCAATATAGCACTCGAAATGACACTTAGGAATGCCCAAGTAAACTTAAAAGGAACAATATTTACAAAAGCACACATAGTTCTAGCATACGCCGATGACATTGTCATAACGACAAAAAATGCTGAAGACATGAAAAACATTTACACCAAAATAAACAAAGCGGCCAAACATTTTGGCCTTAGCATCAATCCAAGCAATACTAAAAATATGATACAATCGAGGCGAAATACAAACATCCATGAATTACACATAGAAGATGAAATGTTCGAAGTAGTTAGCGAATTCTGTTATTTAGGATCGACGATAAACGCCACAAACGACATAAGTATGGATATAAGAAGGAGAGTGACACTGGGAAACAAATGTTACTATAGCCTACTGTACATACGAAAGTCACAAAACGTTAGTAGAATCACAAAGTGCACAATATATAAGACAATAAAACGCCCAGTGGTTACATATGGCGCGGAAACATGGGTTGTAACCAAAGCAGACAAGAGAGTACTGAGAACATTTGAGAACAGAGTGTTGAGATGAAATATGGAGAATTCGTATGAATCACGATCTAGAACAGATATTTAACGACAAGAACATCATAGGTGCTATTAAAACACAACAGCTTAGATGGGCAGGGCATGTCATACGCATGGAAGAATCAAGAAACGCAAGTAAAATATATAAGAGCATTAAAAATTAAAAACTGGAGAAATAAAGCTAGAAATGGAGGAAAGTCATACGGGAAGCGCATATCTTTCTTGGATAGTGGAGCTGAGAACGAAGAAGAGGTATATAAAGTCTACTAAAAAAAAAACTGGATCATAAACCAAATTTTTCTAATAAAATTTTATTAAAACCATAACGAATAAGAAAATATACAACAAAAAGAAAAACAAAATAAAAATACTTACTGCTTATAAAAATTAAATAACATGTTTCCTGTCTGATAATAATAAATGAATATACTGATAAATAGTTAGCCTTGGAAAATTCCCATAAACAAAAGCAAAAACGGTTAGCGTAACAATAAGTACGTTGTCTTTCAAATAATTTCTCTAATTTTGGTGATAAAAAGTTCAGCCGATTCCACAGTGTGATTTTTTAAAAATAACATGTTTGAAAAAAATCTCATTTTTGACAAAATTGAGTATCGATTGGTTATTAATAAAATAATGTTCATCGTGAGATATTATGGAATGTACTTCTACAGTACGGTAATAAATGGTAATTTGTTGGAGGCAATTCGTGCGCTGTATGAAGGTAGTGAGGTTGCAGTGAGAGTTAATGGTAGATTGAATGATTGGATTTGTATAGATTTTGGCGTGAAACAAGGTTGTGGGATGTCTCCGTGGCTCTTTAATTTGTATATGGATGTGCTGTTACGAACGGCATTGAATAGGGTAGATGGTAAACATATTGGTGGTATTATTGTGCCTGCGTTAGCGTATGCGGATGATGTTGTTATGAGTGAATCTAAAGAGCAATTGAGACGAAAGATTCTAAGTATAAATGAAATAGGAAATGATTTAAATCTGTTATTAAATGTTGATAAATGTAAAGTGTTAGTGTTTGAAAAGAGCGATTTGGTGGTTGCCTGCAATGTTTCGGTGAATGGTGTGAGATTGGGTGAAGCGAATGAGTTTTTATATTTGGATAGTATTTTCTCGAGGGATGGACGTATTGGCTGTGAGATTGAAAGAAGAGTATCTGCGGGATGCAAGGTATTGGGTGCTCTGGGAACTTTTGCTCCAAATGTGAATGTATCCAGAGATGCTCGATTGAGTGTGTATAATGGTGTTTTAGTGCCTTCATTGATGTATGGTAGTGAATATTGGGCGTGGATGAAGAAACATGTAAGTCGTATAACTGCTGTGGAAATGAGATATTTGCGGAGTGTGTGTGGTTATACTAGAAGTGATCGTGTCCGGAATACATTGGTGTATGATGAGTGTGAAATTGAGAAGAATTTAGTTAGAAAAGTAGGTATAAGTCAGTTGAGCTGGTTAGGGCATGTAGAACGTATGTCGAATGAGAGATTGGTGAAACAGGTATATGTTGGTGAAATTGAGGGTGAACGATTGCGTGGGCGACCTATGAGTGGATGGATGAATGTGATTAAAGCAATGTTGCGTGAACGGATGTTTTCGAGTATGACGAGCAAATGTGCTTGTATGAAAGGAATTATGTATGTGGATGAGGCTAAAGTGGTATGTCAGGATAGGAACGTTTGGCGAAGGTTAATTACGGAATGAATCTGATGATTTAAGAAAAGTACAGGATATTTGATTTTAGTTTTGTTCTTTAGTAACTTAATTAGAATGTTTACCAGCAATTGTGTGATATTCACTTTCAAAAATAAGCGCCGGGCGACACTCTCTTCCTTTCTTATCTTTTTGTTTCATTTTCAGTTGCTGCATTGTGTGGACTTTTCTTTCATATGCAAGTGCCAACTATCGCTTTCATCTTTTCTAATCTTTGTAGATTCGTTGTTAGGCGTAAGCATGAGTAATTTGAGATATTTTATGCATATATTATGTACGTTGAAGAATAGTAAGTGAATAGGAATGATTGGATAAATGTGATTGAAGGTTTATTGTGCGATAAATGATTTCGAGGGTAATAAACAAATGAGTTTATGATCTATGAATGTTTTTAAAGTGAGGATGGTGTTTTTGGATAAAAATGTTTGACGAGGGCTGATTATTTGATGAATGTAATGTGTGAATATTTTATGAATGGTTTTAGGGTTCGTGCTGCCCCATTTGATGGAATATAGCGTGAAGGTGAAGATGTATGTATGCATGTATTAAATACCAGTTTTTGAAAGGGTTGCTAAATTTGAGATAGGAAGAACAGAGATCAAAGATGAACACCGTGTTGGGAGACCCGTTTCGGTGTCCACTTCTGAAAATATTGAACTCGTACATGACATGATTTTGAGGGATTGACGAATTGGGCTCAAATATATAGCAGAGACTTTAAAAATTTCGTACGAACGTATCTTTCACAACGTTCATCATGATTTGGATATGACAAAATTATCTGTAAAATGGATTCACAAATGCTGATCAAAAAAGACTCAAAATGTCAACTTTCAAGTTACTTTGCTACAGTTTTGAAGGGTATTCTTAAAATATATTATATATTAGATCGTATTATAACTATGGACGAAATATGGATCTACTACTAAGATACAGAAATAAAAGAGCAATAAAAGGAATGGAAACATGCTGAATAAAGCAGTAATAGAGGAGTGATTTGCAGACCAACATAAATATTTTTTTTGAAAGGCTTAAAACTACTTTATGAGCGTTGTGTTATGTATATAAAGTAAAATTATAACATTAAATAAATAAAAATTAGTTTTCAAATACAATAACGTTTACTATGTCAGGCTAAGAACTTATCAATATACCCTGATATCTATTACGCTATCAATATTCATTTGTTCTAATAGTAACTGAAAAACATAAAACAAAACATTTAAATTACAACCAACCAAGAAAGAATTAACAACTTAATAGGTATTTGTTTCATTATATAAAAAAATACAAGTTTTCGGTTGAGAAATAGAGGTTGCCGAACGATTAGGAGTCTGGCAATATTACGAAACTCGAAAATGTATTTTTCAGTCCGATTGAAACATATTAATTTCTTATTCAGTTATTAAGTAAATTTTGCAGATTTATTCAAATTAACATAAAATAAACTGACAAAATTAGAATAATTATTAACTGTACTAAAAATACTATTTATAATCCTAAGATAAAAACGACGACGTATCCATGGTAACGTAACATTCCAGAAATTGCGTCCTTTTACTTTTGAGAAAGTTGAAATAATAATATCGTCATATTCAAATGTGCGAAAAAAGAATATATTTTATTAATAATGAATCATTTAAAACAAAATTGTAAAAAAAAAGTATCATTTTACCCATTACTGAGTGTGGTACTCTGCCGTAGCAGATATATTTATACGCGTAAAGTGCAATTACCAGCCGTCAAATAAACATAAGAATTCTAGTCCCTGCTCGTGCTGTGGATGTGTGCGCTCTGCTCTGCGCTTGCGTGAAATACGATTATAGAGCACTGCAAACGAATAAAAAATCATAATAAAAACGACAGGGTATTGTTCTTGTACTCTCGCAACATAACAGTGTAGCGTAGTGTCCGTTTTAGAAACTAAAATATAACACTAAATACAATTATTTTTCGATTTATTACTATTATATTCAGTTTATAATTTCCTTCATTTTAAATTTTTATTATTATATAGTTATTTATTTACTGAGCATATATAAAAAATATAAATTTAATTTTAGAATGTGTTCGGTGTACCACGCTTTAAGTATCTACCACTAGGAGCTATACACCCAATAAACCCCTCTGTTAAGACGGAACTGAAGCTAGTAGGGTAAACTATACAATAATTGGCACCTTAGCAGTTTATGACAGTGTTTTTTGTTTATATATAATTATGTATTATATTTTTGTAAACGCTACTGATTTTTTTCAAAACAGCATTGTTTATGGAATTATACTTTAACTTACAATTTAAGAAAAAATTAATATATTCCAAGAAATTTTACAAAAGTATAGTTATTGGCACATTCAATTGGTAATTGGCATTTAAAAATTACAATAATTCACACTCATTATTTAGAGGATAAATGATATAAAAATAGAAGCTATACCATATATACCATATATTTTATTAAATTTTATTAAATATAGTGTACATTTTTTTCAAAATTAAATAATATTTTAATATATTTACATATTAACTATGATAATTAATTATAAAAAATATGATGAATTTTCTGGTTTTAACTAAAATCACGATAGTAGGTAGGCAGGTAGTTACCTAGATATATTTTATATACCTATCAATATCTTAATTTGAATGGGTTGACAACCGTGACCCTAAAGTAAACAAAGCGAAAAACCTGCTCTGTTTTTCATAAACAATTAAAAGTTTAAATATAGCGTTCAGATATTAACATTATCATTTTTATTTAATAATTACCGTTTCTCGAGCGTAATTATAACAAGTAAGTGAATTGAAGCAGACTTCAACGTGGCCAAGGCAAACTTAACCTCAAATTCTGCCATATGATGGAAAAGAAAATTAAACAAATCCTACTTAAATTAAACACATTAGATGACATAAAAAAGGAATCCACTCAAACTAATGCAGATATTCAAGTTATTAAGTATTCTACTATAAAATATGAAGCCAAAATATCTCATCTCGATGCGAAAATAGACTCTTAACAAAACATCATAAATAACTTGGGGCAACGAATTAAAAAGATAAATATTCTGATTATGGGTATACCTGAAAATGAATCTAATACTGCTGAATTGGAAGAAATGTTTATTCAATTATGTAACAAGTATTTTGAAATAATTATTTTAAAACCCGAAATAGAAGAAATTTACCGAATTGGTTTGAAAAATGAAACTGCTAGATCAATACTAGTAGCACTTACATCCGTCAAAACAAAGTATGTCATACTTGGTTGGTAAAAGGATCAAACTAAAAGAAAGCAAAATTTTTATGAACGAAGATCTTCTGTTTGCGGAACGTGTGAAACAAAAAGAAAATGAAACAAGATCGTTTAGAAAGTAAAAAAAAATATAATTCGAGGTAATAAGCTTATCGATGTCGAGAAAAATAAAGTATATCAAAAAAGAAATCGCGATAGGGTTTCATCAGACGACACTCCAACCAAACCGCAGCAGAAGCTGAAGACCAGAAAACACAATAGTGAAGTAGATGCAAAGAAGACGGAAAACTCAACATTAAAATCTTTTTTCTTGCGCTGAGAAAATTCTGCAGAAACCTAGCAGCAATGCAAGAAACCTTGATTGATACACACACGAAGACAACTCATCGCTGCAGAACTTCAATGTGTAACACAGTTTATTTATTAATATATATAAAAACACATATTAATACAGATATTTAAACAATATATCGATTCTACTAAGAAAACTAAATAAATATTCTATACGCATCAACACTAGTCTACACTCGTCACTCAACATTCCAACTACTACTGTCCGTTCTCACTCCACTGCCCACATGCACGGGTGATCAGGGTTGTACTGGCACATACTCCCCCTATGGGTCACATTAACGCCCTCGAATGTGAACCATTAACGACGGTACTTGCGAGGTCTTCCACGTTTTCGCTTAGGGACAACGGGTTCCTCGGATTCGATGTCTGCGCCTACATATGGCGTTAAGTCGCTTATGTTGACTCGAGCTATCGGTTCTTCTGGTTTAGATGTATGAGCGATTTCGTAGGATGTTGGAGAGATGGCTCGTATTATAGTATAAGGTCCATCCCGTTTGGGAGCAAACTTGCTTGTTATTCCTTTTGCTGCATCGCTCAATATATGAGTGGTAATCATTACCTTATTTCCTGGTGTATAAGTTGGGGCAGGTCTACGATGCTGATCGACATAGACCTTCTGGCGATCTTGTTCCTTCTGGAAACATTCACGTGAGTCATGTAATGTATCTGCAAGCTTACGCAAGTAAGGCGTAATTTGAGGTACGAAATTGTCTTGGGCGACAATTTGTCTTATGTCATGAGTAATGTCATCTATTGTGCGTAATTCCCTTCCGAATGTTAAGTATGCTGCTGTGTGTCCGGTACTTTGGCTCCATCCGCTGTTCATCGAGAATCTTACAGCAGGTAATTTTTCGTCCCAGATGTCATGTTCTTGGCAAACTAATATTGCTAGAAGTGGTTTCATGTCGCGATTTTTGCGTTCCACGGGATTCGAGCATGGATGATAGATTGATGTCAAAGATTGTTTTATGTTTAACACATGATACACCTGTTGCATCACCGAACTTATGAATTGCACGCCATTGTCGCTTATGACGCGTCGGGGAAAACCATAACGTAAGAAGACTTCTTCAATTAAAGCCTTCGCGCAAGCGACTGCTGTAGCTTGTGGTAGAGCGATTAATTCTACCCACCTGGAGGCGGTGTCTTCAATTATCAGAATCCACTGATTTTCGAATTTGGTCTTCGGCAGAGGTCCAAAGAGGTCTATCGACAAAACCTCAAAACGTTGAGCGTAAACAGGAGTCTGGAGTAATCCAATAGGTTTCATGTTACTGGCTTTATACCTCTGGCATTTGACACAATTTTGGGTATAGTCATTGACGTATCGGCGCATTCCTGGCCAATAATAACGTTGTGTGATTCGTCGTAAAGTTCTTTCGGATCCGTTATGTCCAGCTGTTGGATCGTCATGATAACTATTGAGAATTTTCTGTCGATTTTGTTCAGGGACAACCATTTGGGCCTCTTCTGTCTCAGCTTCAGGATTAAAATGATAAAGTATTCCATTTAACATTATATAGCCCCTATCTGTCCATCTAATGAACCGATCATTCGTCTCATTCGATTCAAAATCATTAATTATTTTTGCAATTTCCGGATCATTTAATTGATCAGTACGTAGTTGTTCTGCAGTTTCATGTGGAACATCCACTGCTACTACGCAAATATCAGTGTGCTCGGTTTGAGATGATCTAATGCGTGGTGGTCGCGATAACATATCTGCAACTACATTCTTCTTTCCGGGTGTATATTGCAAGTTTATGTTATATGACTGGAGTTGCAATGCCCAACGAGCTAATCGTCCCGTTGGTGACTTCAGGCTTAATAGCCATCGAAGAGGTTGATGATCCGTTGCGACTATTACTTCAGAGCACTCAACGTAGCCTCTAAACTTTTGCAATGCCCACACAACGGCAAGAGCCTCACGTTCTGTTGTTGAGTAGTTGCATTCACTGGAAGTTAGTAGACGGCTGATATACTCTATCGGACGTTCGTCAACACCTTCTCCTTGTAAGAGGACAGCGCCTAGCGCATAGTCACTAGCATCTGTGCGGATAGTAAACGGCAATGATTCATCTGCTTGTCTGAGTATTGGCGGATTTGTGAGTAAAGCCTTCAACTCATCAAATGAAGTTTGTTGTTGTTGTTCCCATCTCCAAATTGATTTCTTCTTTAGGAGGTTTGTCAATGGATGCGAAATTTCAGAAAATTTCGGAATGAATTTTCGATACCATGAAAACATTTATATCACTGACTGTAGTTCCTTAGCATTAGCTGGAGGTGATCGATTTATCACCGCTGCTATCTTCTCTGGATTAACATGTATACCATTAGTTGTAAACACATGGCCAAGGTAATTAACACTAGTTTTCACGAAGTATGATTTGTCCCTATTAACACGTAACTTATATTGTTTTAACCTTTGAAATACTGCATTTAGGTCTGTTAAATGTTTATCGAATGAATCTGAGATTACGATGAGATCGTCAAGATACGCGAATACACTGATTTCACCGAGTCCTGCACGAAACTTGTCTATAAGTCTTTGAAATGTTGCCGGCGCATTTCTAAGGCCGAATGGCATGCGTATACACCAAAATGTTCCAAAAGGCGTTACAAACGCAGTTTTGTCACGATCAGCTTCACGTACGCGCACTTGCCAATAACCACTTCGTAGATCTATTGTTGACATAAAGTTTGTACGTTTCGCGGAATGTAACAAGTCATCGATGCGTGGCATCGGATAACTGTCGTTCACAGTCACTGAATTTAGGCGTCTATAGTCAATACAAACGCGAACACCACCGTTTGGCTTTGAAACTAGCACCACTGGAGCGGCCCAGGGACTCTCACATTCTTCGACAACTCCATCCTGAATCATCTTGTTCAACTCTTGACGCAAGATTTCCTTCTTCTGTGGAGCCATTCGATAAGGAGGAACAGCAATGGGAACTTGGTCCTTTGGCACTACAATGCAGTGTTCTGCATAGGGTGTTTCGTCTCCCCCTGGTGCGAAAACTGTTTCGTTTGTTAAAAGAAGTTCTTCTAATTGTGTTCGTTCCTCATTATTTAGATCAACACCTTCTGTAGGGCGAAGACCGAGGCGAAGACTCATTGCAGCAATGATGTTATGATTGGGTTCTGCTGTGTTTTTCTGCAGAGTTTGTTGAGTCTTGTATTTATGATAACTTTCCGGACTGTCACGAAAATACCAAGTTTGGTTTCCTACATCGAGTATAATATTGGCTGTTGCGATGAAGTCAGAACCTAACAAGGTTGGATTATCACCAGCATCAGGTAAGACTATCATATCTGTGAGTATAGTTCTGTTTTCGATTGTTACTGGTATAGTTGTAATCAAGACCTTTTTCTTTGTTGCGTGACCATCTG
This sequence comes from Pterostichus madidus, assembly GCA_911728475.2. Lineage (NCBI taxonomy): Eukaryota > Metazoa > Arthropoda > Insecta > Coleoptera > Carabidae > Pterostichus > Pterostichus madidus. The sequence goes on along the minus strand of OU452316.1, from coordinate 14,937,383 downwards.
CTAAAGTAAGCATTAAATCTTCTTCTTTAAAGTTGTGTTTTCCTTGTAACTTGTTGTACAAATTACGTCCCATGACGCTACGCGAAGCGCCTGTATCGGCATATGCAGTTCCTTGCATATTATGAATGCAAATTGATAATAACGGTCGACGAATTATTTCAGATTGCATTTGGTTACTTTGTAAACCATAAAACTCAACAGATGCAAATTGGTTCGATTCTTTGGCGGTATTACAAGTCGGACACTGAGATTTTATGAACCCTGGGGCGCCGCACCCGTAACATGTCAGTTGTGGTTTAGCTGACATAGAAGTCGCTGTTTGCGTCGGAGGAAGCGTCGTTCCCTCGGACTTCTTCTTTCTGCAATCGACTTCGTTGTGGCCAAAAATTTTGCAATAGTTGCAACGCGGACGTAACTTTTTGTCAGTCTTTTCATTTTTGTGTTTCTCGTTCTCTTTTGTTTTTTCTTCACTTCGTTTATTTAGTTCACGTTGTGAATCTTCTTCTGTTTTAGCACTTTTTAGTAGAGTTTTAAAAGAGTCCATTCCACTACAAGGAATTCTTTTACGTATTCTTCCTCTTAAAAGTCCATATGTCATATCTACTTGTGCGCGTTCCGGTAACTGATAAGGTAGTTGCGCGAACAAAGCACGGATTCGACAAACAAAAAGTTCACAAGGCTCATTGTCCTGTTGTTCACGAGAAAACACTTCTCTGTACACCATATGGGCGGGTAATTTACGAGAAAAAGCATCGCGAAACGCGGTTACGGCATCTTTCCAATTTTCTATATTGTCTTTGACACCTCTCCACCATGTTGCGGCCATACCTTCCAAAAGCATGGGTATTCCACGCAAAGCATTTTCATCACTAATATAAGCACAATCTTTATATGTAATGATGGCATCAAGAAAAGCATCTACGTCAGATGAGTCTTCACCGGTAAAACGCGCGGTGCACTTTGAGAAATTTCCTGATGTTACTGGTTGTCTTTCCTCAGACTGTGATAGTCTTGTGGATTGTGTTATTTGTGATATGAGCTCCATAAGCTGCTCATTTGTGAGTGTGACTGCTGATGTGGTTGTTGAGCTATCTTCGCTTGGAGTTCTTTTTGGTGGCATTGTCATTCGTTGTGTAAACACTCAAGAGTACTGACACTATACGATAAATTAACGAACACGCGGTGTTGCACTTAATTTTTGCACTATAGTTATTGTCATAATCTTACTGAGTCCGGCCTGTATATTCAAAACGCGTGAAACTAAGCTGGCGAGCGAACACACACGGAAATGCACGAGACAGTACGAGTCTAGCTTGTCGTCGCGAGAACAACACAAAGAAACTACTCACTAACCTTAAAACACTTTTATTGTTCGGCTTTACGTTGGGCGCCAATTTGTAACACAGTTTATTTATTAATATATATAAAAACACATATTAATACAGATATTTAAACAATATATCGATTCTACTAAGAAAACTAAATAAATATTCTATACGCATCAACACTAGTCTACACTCGTCACTCAACATTCCAACTACTACTGTCCGTTCTCACTCCACTGCCCACATGCACGGGTGATCAGGGTTGTACTGGCACAAATGTAGTTAATAAGATAAGTAAACCTTTTAGTGACCATATTTGTAATAATATCAGTCTTTCTACTCGTACATATAAGTTAATTGTACTATTTTGGAACATTAATGGTTTTAGCAATATTTTTAATCTCGATGCAGACACACAATATAAACTATTACAAGCTGATATCATATGTTTAAGCGAAACATGGTGCACAAGTAAAATCTTTTATATGTTTATATTATATATACATATTATATTTTTATATTCTTATGAATTAATTATAGTTAAGGTCAATTTTCTAAGGAGAATTATAACTTGTACAGAACTAAGAAGCAAAGCTATATACATTTTGTTTATGGTTGATTTATCTTTTATGGTAATTGCCTTGTTTTGCTATATTTTTAACGTAACCATTTTCTCTTGGACCTGTATTATTACTATGTTTTATTTGTAGTTAAGCTATTTATTACTAAATTTAAACCTACTTCTTTTTTTCTTATTATCTACATTTTATTTACTATGCCATTGTTAGAATTATACATATGAAAGTATTTGTAGTTAGAATTAAATTCTAAATAAATTTTATTTATATTTTATTTATTTACTGACTGCCATCCTTTGTAATCAGTGGACTTACGCTGGATATACAAATATATTTATTATTATTATTATTATTATTATTATTGATATCTTAATTTTAATGTTTACTACAGACAAACTTCACTTGTTCCTAGAAATCTATATAACAAGTGAAATGGCAAACTTGAGTACATAAGCTACATTTAATTCCACATTTGTTAAACGTAATATAGTGGAAGCAGGTATAACACATTCCTGTTGATATTAAATTAACTGCAAATATTTCACCGTCATCAAATAATTTTTTTTTCACCTTCATCAGGCAATCAAATTTATTTAAATCATATTTTACTGTTTCGCATGATATAATATTCAATATATTAATTTCTTTTAGAGAACTATTGAAAACATGTTCACATTCATTATTATTAATAATTAAATTCGTTTTGTTAATTATTGTTTCGTTATTTTTACAGTCTCCAGTTTTATGAACTAAAGCATTTTTATCAGTCTAAAAACTCATATTATCAACTATTTTTTCATTACAGTCTACAGATTTATTTGGTACATCATTTTTGTGTGTTGTAAATTTTTTATAATTACCTAGTACGTCGGGACAGTCTATAATTTTATTTGGTTCATTATTAGTGTCAGTCTTAATGTTTGTATTATTACATATTTCTAAATATTAGTCACAGTCTATGTTATCAGGTATACTTTTAATACTTTTATTAGAACAAGATAAATTATTATGATCACATAATTGTTGCAGGTCCATACTAGGTGCTTAGTATTTTTATTACACATATTTTTAATTTTATTCTTAATTGTTTTACCTGTCTTGTTTGAATTATTATCCTTTTTTTTTCATCCTCTTACCTTTTCGTATATCTTTTTCTTCCTCTTCTTTCTTTTTCGTATCAATTTTATTTTTATAAATTGCTTGCCACTGTTCTGATGTTAGCACAAAAGGATCCCTATTTGTATTTTTTACTTCTTTTCGTAGATTTGTTACTGGCCATTGAATAATTTCTGTTAAAGAAGAGTGTTTTGAATTTATTTCTTTTCTTAGTTAATAGGCAATATATCATTAAGCTCTTCTTCATTAATTATGTCGATTTCATTAATACCGTACGTTACGTCGTCAATAAATATTTTGTTTTGATCCGAGTGATTGATAGCATTGATAGCTGCGTTAAAATTATTAGAGCTAATAATTTCTGTACAAGGTTGAGTTTTCATAGATTCTTCAATATTGCCGAGTTCATCATATTTTGAGCTTTGCGGGTTTTTATTTTTTTTAAGCTCCTTTATACTCATTTTGTTCAAAATCTCCCGATGATTCAGTGTTTTGTACGTTTCTTAAAGTTTCTTCGTTGTGGTGTCTATTCTGAATTTCTTTAAAAATCTTTAATTTCAGTATCCTGAATTTCTTCAGTTTTGTGTTTTTCATATTTTTCTAAACTTTTCGTGTTTCGTCCTGTACTATTATTTTTGTTTTAATCGTTGCAGGTATTAACTGTTTCATTTTCATTTTTGTGTACAAATGTCTCCCAAATTTCATACAATATTTTAAATTCCACCGTATTATCGTGTTCGTATTTTTTCTCAAATAATTTAAGTTTTTCATCACCAATAATTTCAACAAATTCTACGTAGCTTAAGGAGCTGGTAATATTTATATTATAATTAATATTAGATATTCTTATTTTCCCGAAGCATTTGCTTAAATCAATTGCATCGGGATTCCAAGGAGACCATCCGCATGCTCTAAAACCATTTTGGACTGCAGATTTATTATAGCAATTATCAAGTTCTGTTTTCAATATCGAAGCAAATTTTTCTTTAGTTAGAGCGATAGACTCCCTTTTTCCACGCGAATTTTATTGGTTTGAATGCTACAACATCAGCTGGTTGCAGAATTCGTGTAGAATTTGGGTATAAATGCTACTAGTATTATATTTAATTTGTTACACAATTGAGTGAGTTTAAAAGTCATATGTGTTTTGTGTGCATCAACAAAAAGTATTACTGGATATATGACATTTTTCTTCACTAAATATGGATGAAATGTATTACATATGTACTCATGAAACAGCTCAGATTTCATCCACCTATTATCGCTGATTCCTATTTCTCTATTTTTAGGAACAGAATTCGCAATGTGTCCTGGCAGTCGTTTATATGGGAAGATAATCATGGGTGGAATTTCTGCGCCATTTGGACTGAAGCTGAACATTACTGGTAATGTTGACTTAGCTGTTCCAATATCAACTTCATATACATTTCTTTCACCCTTAGGGGCAATAACTCTTTCGTCCTTTGGGCAAAGCAAAAAATTTATCTCGTCACCATTAAATACACGCGAAGGGTCCTCCAAAATATAGAAAAATTATTTTTTTCTTAAATAGGCTTCAATTTGTTGAAACCATTTATAGATATCTTGTTGCGAGACTACTGAACTAGCAGTTGTCACAGACTCTGAGGTTCGTACTGAAAGTTCTTGGTGTCCATTTAAAAATCACTTGTACCATCCATTTCCAGGAAAATTGTTACTAGAAGGATTTGGCCTACTAGATTCATCTAAAAATTCCTTCACTGCCGAAAGAATATCATCCTTTCTTCTAGGAAAACCTTTACTGTAGCTTGTCTTAATCTAGTTAACAAGGATGGATTCTTCTTCATCTGTGAGAACTGTTATGGGGCCGTGTCGAATTTTGTTCTTTTTCTGAGTCTCTAATAATTTAAATCTGAATAGGATGGTACTCCTTTAAATATTAAATATATTAGCTGCCTTCTCCTTCGACATATTTTCATTTAAAATTGCATTAATTGCTTTATCCAAATCTTTTTTACTATATGGGGTGGCTAGCTCAGTGGTATGAAGTCAGCCTGTGGATCCTGAGAACTCTGGTTCGATTCTCACAGGCGACAAACAATTTTCATAATTTCAAAAACTACCCCTGTGGCTGCTCCACCACTAACATTTTTGGACGCCGTGATTTGACGACTGGTAATCGCACTTCACGCAAAAAATATATCACTTACCGAGATCTGCTTTGGCAGAGTGCTACACCCAGTAATGGGTAGAAGGCGTGATGATATATTTATTTATTTATTTATCTTTTCTATATTTTTTTTGGTAATTTTTGCCTTCCGTTGTTTTCGGTATCCTTACAGATAAAAAGAAATAAATAAATAATAATAATTTTTCCTAGAAAATATGTTTTATGTAGGTCTAAGTATATATATATATATATATATATATATATATATATATATATATATATATATATATATATATATATATATATATATATATATATATATATATATATATTTTATTGTTAATGACAGTGCCAATTACTCAAATAAGATCACAAATAATGAATTTACAATATATCAGATACAGTTATTAGCACTGCATAAATAATAATATTAACAAATGATATATTTTTTGCTTTTACAATCTAGAACCAATTTTGAGGTTTCATATAAAAATGGTAAAACTATTAATTTATTGTACAGCAGATTGAAAGATCAAGTTGAAAATTTATATAGATCAAATGTAATTTATAAGGTAAATTGTAAAAATTGTACAAGTTGCTACACTGGTCAAACAAAGCGCTATTTAAGAACGAGAATGCAGGAACATCGTCGAGATTCCTTAAAGAATTCACTAAATTATCATAACAATAAATGTGCTTTAGCAGAACATTCTATTGTAAATAACCATATTTTTGATTTTGAAAATGTAAAAATTCTTGATACAGAAACAAATTTAAAAAAACGTTTATTTTTAGAAATGCTTCATATTCAAAATGACAAAAATAATATAAATAACAGATCTGACATACAAGATTTAAATGCTGTATACTCTCATATTTTAGAATTATTTAAGGAATTTCGATAGTTTTCTAGTATCTTTGGTTTTTGTTTTTTGATTAGTGTGGCAATTTTGTATAATTTTTCTGTTTTTTGATGATAATAGTTAAAAAAATTTATAAAATGATTTTCAAGATCAAGCTATTGTTTTTCAAAAAATTGATTAAAAATATTTTTATACAGTTAGCATGCCAATTTTGTCAATTTTTTAAATAAAAAATTCTTTCTAATTATTGACAAGTATTTATGTCATATATCTACAAATTTGAATTTTACTTATCATTGTTAATGATTTATTTATAAATATTGTTTTAGATTTATATTTATTTGTAAGTATTTATATTTTATATTTTATACTTTGTATTATTATTGTTAATTTTTATTAGTGTCCTGATGAAGACTTGCAGAGGCAGTCGAAACGTTGACAAAATATAATAAAATAAAAATAAAAAATTGACTGAATTCCAAGAAATATATCGCATTTAATAATATTAACTAATAAAAATGCTATTTAAAGCATAGAAAAATAAGCAAAAACTTCAACTAATACTATACAACAAATCCTATTCATCACTTTAAGCTTACCTAAAATTATCTGACACGTTGTTTCTAATGGTGACCTTACGATTTTCATAAGAATTGCTGATAAAACATTCAACACAATATGCGTTCTTTAACAAACTGACGTAAATATGTATGTACCAACGTGTAAGTAAAAAATTTTACTAGGCGCATACTTGATAAAATTATAAATAGAACTAAACTGAAAATTCCCTGAATGATCTTATCAATTTTTATTTGTTTGAATTTTTATTTAATGGTGCCAATTACTGTAGGGGTGTCTACATTAGTGTTCCATATTCTATTATATATTTGACAAAATATATGAAATATAAACATAAAGGACATGATTAGGTGATGAGTGAGTGGATGGGCTGAGTGAAGTTCTTTATAAAAGTACTACTTACACTAGAAGTGAAGTTATTCGGAAATGTCCAGCATAGCGCGTCATCCGGGACGATGTTGTGCACGAACACAGTGCAGCGCAACTCTAGAGTCTCGCCGACAAACACGAGATCTTCATCTGGACCAGTTATCAATGGTTCCTGTTCAGGATAGGCTGGATCTAAATAAATAAATATTAAATATAAGCCATATATTAATTCATTTGATGCAAAAACACATCTCTGTCATAACATTTATTGCGTACATAGCACAAGCACATTAGTGTAGTCCCAGGTTCGAATCTGCCGGTCGGCATGTTTGTACAGCAGGGACTGAATCTCAATTACAGTACAGGGTCCGGACTCACCGAGCCGCAGTGTGGGCTTGAGTGGGATTCGATCTCAGATCTTGGGTATAAACACTCAGGTAGGTACGTATCTCACCATATACTTACTATCTATATACCGCTGATGCTCGTATTTTACAATAGAAAGTAGCATCCGCTATGAAGGGAGATAGATGTATACATCCATCTCTCTAATAGAGTTTTGTCCTCGTAATGCGCACATGTGTTTATATAAGTGTCCTAAAGAAATATATCGAAAGGGGCATAAACTAATTAGACACAAGTGCGTACTAAAATATTTGCTTAGGGGGCACAAATATAAAATAAATTACATCTTCCGGTTATGAAATAAATTTTAAATTGCCAATCAGCAAATATTTTTAAATACATTCAGGTTTTATTAAATTGTACTCAAAATCGTATTTTTAAATGTCAAATGACAAGTAAATAAAAACTGGTGCGATTTTGTTATTTATTTACGTTCGTATAGTGTTACATAAACATACAGAACCGCACTGCAAGGACGGTAGAAATAAAAAAAAATTAAACTGCAAATAACAACAAAATATTTGTTGGTTTTTATATAGGACCAATTTAGAGTACATTGTTCGTATAAAAGACCACACAAACAACAACTCGGCATGTTAAAACTCAAAAGGAAAACTATTACTGTTCGGAACGAAATACAGCTACAGAATGACAAAAATATAACGCTGTCGGTGTAACCACGTGACAAACAGGCAGCCGCTTGTTTTTGAAACAGGAACGTCCGCTATAGGCTAAAACAATCTTATTGCAGCAATTTGAGCATGCGCATTTACTACAATATATTCTATTAGAGAGATAGAAATATACATATGCCTCCCTTCATAGCGGACGTGAAAAATATAGAATCAGCAGTATATAGATAGTAAGTATATGTATCTCAGAAACAATAGTCATTTATTGAATTAGCAAAAAATTAGCAGATTTACAGCCGCTGCTTCCAGACAAATCTGTCTTTTTGCCGTGTTGACACATATTTTTTGTTGCAAAAGTAGTACTTTACAGATTGTCAATATGCAAATAGGGTTTCTATCCTACGACAAAAAAATTTATCGGTTATTCATTCAAATCATAAAAAAAGTTTCAATGAAATAAAGATAAGTAATTTTAAAACGAAAATTGCTTGCGTTTAATTCGTTACCATGTACTCACGTGTTCAATAATGTATTACACCCAGTTTTGTACGCATGCACATATTGTAATCTGTATTACTACGATCCCATACCTATCGCGCTATTCGTTTACTACATTACTGAAATAAAACTTTCGTTTTTCGTCAGGTCGTGTAACTGACTCACTTTCATAATCAGTTCTATAATATACAGTGTGTTTGAAAAAGTGGACCCAATCCTTTTTTCTCGCTTAGTATTGCAGATACACATATTTATTACAAAACGTTATATACATAGTGCAATATTTGTGATTTAAGGGCATGGAAAATTTAAATATGGTTAACCGAAGGTTACAACTAATTGTAAATTTAAAGAAGACATAAACAATTCTTTTATGTATTGTGATTTAATTTTATCCTCTTTTTAGCCCTATTAAATTAACGAGTTATAACGTTATTCATTTGTTACAAATAATTATTTTCTTTCACTCGATTTATATCATTAAGGACCGATAGTATAAAGCAGGTTTAAATTTAAACGTAACTCAAATAGTTTCGTTATCAATGTTCTGAAAAAATAATCCATGTCTCAAATATCAACTGCCTGTTTACTATCGACATTAAGAAATGTGTATTCTAATATGACAGAGGACTATGACTGCTATTGTTTCATGGTATTATGTTAATTCAGTCCATAAATTCAATGTTATTGTGAAATAAAATAATTACTAGTTATCATGGAAATAATTAATAAATGATAATTTGCACTAGTGCAATTATCGTGATAATTGTCTGTATAACAAATTTACAGTTTTACTCTTATTATTATTTTCTTTTTAGCTACTCAGCAATTAGGTTATCTGATATATAATAATCAAACTAATATATTATAATAAGCATGTCTAATAATAATTTTATAAATTTTTGATTGTTTGCGAGGAGCAATATTCTTGCTGACTATAACATGTGCATTGAATATTCCTATTTTTTTTTTCGCTATTCATTAGGTCTTTTTTTACTCTTTCTTAGGAACTCTGCAGTCCTCTTCAACTTGTGTATATTTCTATAGCAAAAAAATGCATCTGTGTACTAAAAAAAATCTGTAATATTCAATTCAAGTTCTAAGTGAAAATTTGAAAATCTTATATTTTCTGGGCCATCCATGGATAATATTGTAATCTTGTAATGTGTGTAAGAACTTAGGCTAAATGCTGTGTTTTAGTTTTTAAAAGAATCTTACACACTTGATACCTTGCCAGACTTGAAGTTTCTGCAACATTTTTTAAACTGGGTGAAAATCTATAAGAGCTAACACAAAAATTTCGTTATTTTTATTGTACATTAAATTTTCGTTATTTTTTGACAGTTTGTTCTAATTTTATTTAAATTGTCAAAAAATCTTACACTGGAGTAAAATAATTAATAATTATTTAAATGATAGCGTATCTGTCTCCGACGAGAGTAGACGTGTTCCGCTGTAACTCCAAAAATAGTTTAGTGCTGCTAACTTTCAGTTATTTTGAAAATAATAATAAAAAAATAAAAATTGGCAAAAATACTCCTAATCTGAATTCTACGATCAATGACACCTTGGCTTCACTTATGCTTAATAACTCCTTTATCACCAAATTTGTAGATAAAGTCTGCATGCTAAATTTGATGAGCTCAAGTTACATTACGAGTCAATTGTGACCAAATTGTCCAATGAAAATCAAATGCTAAAAGCGGAAGTAGATCATCTGGAGCAGTACTCGCGAAGAAACTGTATTCGCGTGTTTGGTGTTGTGGTGAGAATGTTGATAACAAGGTACGTGACATTTTTGATAGTAAACTAAAACTAAACATTGCAACTTACGAAATTGACCGTTGTCATCGTATCGGCAAAAAGGATCCCAAAAAAACTCGTCCACGTCCTGTAATTGTGAAGTGTGTGTCATACAAAACGCGTCAAGCCATAATAAAGGCGCGTAAACTTTTAAAGCGAACCAAAATTACTATTAAAGAAGATTAGAACTTCTGAACGCTGCATCAAAAAAGTATAGTTTTAAAAACGCGTGGTCATATGATGGTAATATATCTGTGAAGTTAGATGATGCAACTGTAAAGCATATTGAAAATATAGGCCAACTACAGATGGAAATACTATAAGATTTTATAATAATTACTATTACGTTGTAGTTGTATACCTATATAGTGTAGTTTATTATCAGTTTCTTTCGTTTCGTTTTTTATTTCCTGTTTTGCTTAATTTTTTGTAGTTACACATATATTTATGAATATTTAAATTACATATGTTATTTATACTTTGTTTACTTTTGTGTTTATCTATAGCTTGTATGTATAAATCTATATTAATTTTTTCATTCTATTTTTCAATCAATTTACCATAAATCTCGACGTCAGTAAAACTGTTGTAATTAGTTGGTAAATTAAAACTAAGTTCATTGACCTTTCTCTTTTATATTTGTAATTGTGCATGATCGCTGTCAATATTAATTTATTATAATTTAACTTGTCAACTCGTTCTTAAGTGGTAGGTATAGTGAGTTAAATGTTTGTTTATATTTTTTAATTATTATAACCTATTTGAAATTTCTGAGTTTAGTTTTGTTGTTCATATTATAAAAGTGTACAATACGTTATTTGCTAAAATACGTACTTATTATCAAAATGTACGTGGTTTAAACACTAATGTTTTTTTAACTATACCTGTTGTTCTGACTTTGATATCATTCGTATAACTGAATCTTTGCTTAACGAATCCATTTCAAATAATGAATTATTCGATGATAATTTTACTGTATTCCGTGCTGATAGAGATTGTGCAAAAGTTGACAAAAAAAAGGTGGTGGAGTTATTTGTGCAATCACTGTTGTTTTTCAATCTGTTTTTATTCGCTTATCGCTCAAATTGTATTCCAAATTTGATATTATATGCATGAAAGTCCAGTTGTCAATTTGAAAGTGGATATACCTGTATGTTCTAGTGGTGTTACTTCCACCGTCTATTACTACAGAGCAACTGGTTATTTTTTACAACTGCATTGAATTTCTTCCCGTCATCTATATAGATAACTTTTTAATTGCTAGCGCAATTACCTGATCATTACAATCACGGTTTCATGAACTCTATTGTTCCTATCTTTATTGATTTTAGTTACTCTTACTCTTTCAAAACAGCACAATATAATATTAAAAGATAACCTTAGAATCATGGATATAATTTTTGCAAATGTTGAATGTTTAGTGACACGTGATCCTGTTCCGTTGATAACTGAAGATGCTCACCATCCTGCATTATCTGTAGAGTTACATTTTGCAGCAAGCACTAAATCACTCAATATAGCTAACAATGTAGTTTATGATTTCAAAAATGCTGATTTTTTATGACTTTTCATGTCACTTGAGCCAATTGATTGAAATATATTTGTCAATTACAATAATATCGATACAGATTTTAATGATTTTTTAAAAATTATTACCGATATTTTTAATAAATGTATCCCGGCTAGAAAGAAAGTTTCATCTAAGTATCCACCTTGGTTCATTCCTGTTATTGTTAGTAACATAAAAGCTAAAGAGAGAAATCGACAACTTTATAAACGTTATGGTATTGTGACATGTAAATTTGATTATATAAAACTTAGAGTTAAAATTAAGAGAGGCATTAAAAAAACTTACGAGAAATACATGATAAATGCAGAGAAAAACTTTAAAGATGGTCCGTTTTTAATTTGGAATCTTCATCACATATATTGCTGAGGTATTTGCCCTATGCTGAAATCTGGTGACCCTAGCAATATATCTAATTATCGTCCAATCGCGTTGTTTTCTAATATTTCTAAGATTTATGAAACAAGTGATTGCAAGTATATTTACCGTATGAAAGATAAATAAATTTCACCTGCTCAAAAGATAAATCTACAGTTACCAATTTCATGAATTTCACTGATTACGTTTCCTCTAATTTACTTAAAAATATTCAAATTGCTGTAATTTATACAGATATTGCCAAGGCTGTCGATAAAGTTCATCATGGTATTTTTATAGGCAAACTGTGCCATGACTTCAATTTCTCTCTTCCACTTTTTAAACTTCTCTCATCTTATCTAAATGAGCGTTATCAGTTTGTCCAGATTAATAGATTTGTATAAAACATTTTTCTTGCAAGTTCAGGTGTTCTTCAAGGTTGGGATGGCAATTGACTGGTCAAATACTCTTCGTTCAATTGACCTAGTATTTGACTGGTCATTTGTCAAGCTGCTCGCGTCAAATAGTTCTTGCCGGTAGCATAAATCTTTGTATAGCCTATGTTGACAGGTCGACGCGAGTCCCGTGTTTGGCGAGATGCAGTAATTGCAGTATGCAGTTCGCATTTTTTGAGGGTTGGTGTGTTAATAATACAGCTGTTGTCATCACGCATATGTTTCGTGTTGTTTTCTTATATTTTTATTATCTATCTATTTACATTAACATTAGTTTTGTTTTACTTTTTATCAGTATTGTTTATTAGGTTTTTTCGAAAAAGATTTTATTTTTTATAAAATAAACTTTAGTTTTTTGCAGTGATTTTTTTTAATTGATCAAATTCATTAGGTCAAATATTCCAACATCAGTCAAATTGACCGTCAATTGACAACTTTTGACCGGTCAATTGACTGAACTGCCATCCCTACTTCAGGGTTCAAATTTGTTTTTACTCTTTATTAATGATATTATTGACACGGTTTGTTTTTCTAAGGTTTCCATGTATGCTGATGATATCAAGCTGTTTAAAAAAGTTAATTCAATTCATGATTGTCATGAACTTCAAATGGATATTAACAGTTTAATTACTTGGTATGAGTAGTCCCAGCTCTTTTTTAATTTTGATAAATGTAAAATTATGACATCCGGTAAAAAACTACAACCAATTTTATTCAGTAATCACATGAATATTTAGGGATTTTATTTAACAATAAGTTTTTGTGTGATAAACATATACGCAACACTGTATCCGCAGCATACCACAATTTAAATTTTGTTATGCAGTCTTCTAAAAATTTCGAAATAATTTCCACAGTCAAGTCTTTGTATTTTGTAACTAGCATACTGCTGTCAAATATGGTGTCCATATTATGCAAAATACAAATATTTAGTTGAAAATGTACAAAAAATATTAATTAAATAGTGCTGGTATAAGCAGAGTGGTGTTTATGATAATTATATAAATTATAGTATAAGATTGCGCACATTTAATTTGTTATAATTAGACAAACGGAGAAATGTCATAGATCTGTTACATGTCTTTAAAGTAACTAATAATATAATTTCTGATAGCCTAACTTTGTCGAGAGTGAATTTTTTTGTGCCTCGTGTAAATTCTAGATATAGTTCAACATTTTTATTTCAACATTGTGTTATTAATTATGAAATTAATTCACCAACTAGCCGTATATGTAATTTGTTCAATTAGTTACCTTTTCTGGGCGATTTTTTTTTATGATATTGTGGCGACAACATTCTTGGCGTCACGATTCCGAAAATTTCATTCCTAGTTAAACGATCACGTGAACACCAGATGTCGAGGCATGGTAATCACGTGATCGCAACGTGACAGCCACCACCGCATCAAAAACCAAGGGGAAAGAGACAGGGAGAAGGGTCCGTACTTCTGACCTGGACGACCAGTCTTGTTCGGCCCTGCGATCGGCATCAACCCGTCTTTTGTTAAATCTATTTTATTATTTTATTATTGTTATTGTTATTGCGGTATCAAATAAACGATACACAAGTTACTTCGCTTCTTATCATTTCGACCGCAACGACAATTTAAAGTAGGTAGCAGATGGCAAATAAATATATCTTATCTTATTTTAAATGATGTGTACATACTAAAATCTTGGAATATTTTATAGTAAAATAATGGATCTATGCGATATCTACATACATACGAGTAGTACCATGTGTACGTCTTAATAATTTTTTGTAGGAATAAGAAATTGCATTATTAAAAAAATTCATTTGGTCCTAGTTGGAGTTGGGCGATCTTTGAATTTAGAAATCGATTTATTGCGACTGATCAACAATGCGATAATATTCGAGTGCGCACTTACAACTATGACGACACTGCACTTACAAATAAAACGAAATAGACAATAGACACTACATCGCAACTACTCATGCATACAATCTGCGAAAATCTAATCCCCTTACTTCACCATACCTCGGAGTAACGCATGTTCACAAATTTATTATATTTCAGCGCCTAGAATGAACGGGGAAAGAAATTGTATTAATTTTTGCTAAGTTGAACTTCATGCGGACAGAAGCTGAATTATTTCTTGCTTAATTGAGGCTCACATACATTTATTTTATTATTATTATTTCACATTAAATAAAAAACTATGTACATACATACATAACATCACGCTATATCTCATCAAATGGGATGGTACGAACCCCAAAATCATTCATAAAACATCCACTTATTAAATACATGAAATAATCATCTAACATTCTCATCCCAACACGCCATTTTCACTTTAACCACACTAATGAATCCCTCCATACAAGCTCATTTATTTATTACACTCGAAATCATTCATCACACAACAAACATTCAATCATATCTATCCAATCACTCCTATTCACTTTTCATTTATATTTCTTCGACGCACATAACATGTACGCAAAACATCTCAAATTAAACATGCTTACATCTAACAACTAATCTAGTAACGAATCTAACAACGAATCTACAAAGATTAGAAAAAATTAAAGCGATAGCCTGCGGTTCTATTAGAAAGAAAATTCCACACAATGCTGTAACTGAAAATGAATCAAAAAGATAAGAAAGGAAACGAATGTCGCCTTTGTGCTTGTTTTTGAAACTGAAAACCACACATTTGCAGCTAATCATTCTAATGAAATTACTAAACAACAAAACAAAATACAAGCATTTCTGCACTTATCTTAAATCATCAGATTCATTCCACAATTAATCTTCGCCAAACGCTTCCATCCTGACACATCACTTTAGCTTCAACCACATTCATAATTCCTTTCATACAAGCTCGTTTGTTCCTCATACTTGAAAATTTTCGTTCACGCAAAAATCCTTCAATCATATTCATCATGGGCGTCCACAGACATTTTTACAGGGGGGGGGGGGGGCGAGTCGCAAAAAACTCTCAGATGTACATAAATTTCTAAAATATTTTTTTTTTTACATAACATAAATACAAATACACATAACAAATGGATAAAAAATATTTAAATTTGTGAAATAAATTACTAGTCTTCATCGTCTGGGTTGAATTGAACAGGAAGGACAATTTTCTAATAACTCTTCCATAAATTGACACCATTTCTTCAATAAATTCCGATTTAGCAGTTTTACAGTTTTTATTTTCTAATATTTTGTGTCTGTGTATACTTAAACTTAGATTACTCAATCGTTACGTTAGGGAACATGTCGCTAGCTGGCCATAAGAATAAAACAATTGACTGAATTCCAAGAAATATATCGCATTCATAAGAATACAGCTGGAAATTCAGTTTCAGCTTGAATTTATTATCTTTAAACTTATAATTTTATTTTTATTTAATTTATATATACATATACAGTGTGGTGGCCACGACTCTCGAACATCGGACTTCAACTTTAACATGTAAAACTATAATTTTTTAATTTCCTGCTTCCTTAAACATTTGAAGCAAAAAAGCTTAAAAAAAAATTTTTGGGGCATAAAATATAAAATTTATTTTGCATGCTTTGTATCGGCACAAATTAGATCTGAAAACGACTAAAATTGTCTCAAAACTATCGATAGCTATGAAATTGACACAAAATTAAACAAATGTTTGTCGTTCAATCTGTCAAAACTGTCAGAATAAATTTCTTATTTACTATTTCATTTATTTTGACAAATAAAACGTCAAACATATGTTTCATTTTGTTTAAATTTCATGTCTTTCTATAGTTTTGAGGCAATTTTCGTCATTTTCAAATCTAATTTGTGTCGTTATAAAGTATGTAAAATTAATTTTGTTTATTGGTTCAGATGCCCTAAAACTTTTATTTCAAGCTTTTTTTGCTTCAAATATTTAAGGAAGCAGGAAATTAAAAAATTTTAGTTTTTCATGTTAAAGTCCTATTTTCGAGAGTCTTGGTCACCACTCTAGTTAATATCCAGGGGGAGGGGGGAGCGCTCCCCCTTGCCGCCCCCTGCGGACGCCCATGATATTCATCTATATATATTCATAAGTAAAAATAAAACATTTTTAAACCAAATTTTATTTACACAATTCATATAATAATATCTTATACGTTGATAATTTTTTTATCAAAATTTATTCAAATACTAATGATTTTTAAATTATTATTATGAATACTGTTCAATTAAATACAAAAAATAAGAGGTGTACTAGATCTTAGAACAGTAAATTCAAATATGCAAAAAATGTTTAAACATTGTTAGTGAATGAGGTTAAAAATTAATTTAATTTCATGCAACCTGGTGAACAATCTTAGATCACAAATACTTCAGTGATTTATTAACGATCTCTAAGCAATATGTGTCTCTGCAATAATAAGCGAGAAAAATGGGTGTGTCCATTTTCACAAGCACACTGTATACTTGGGTAACACAGCAATGAATTTTACTACATACTGAATATTTATTAGTGCCAAACAAATGAACAAGATTGATAATAATTAACAATAGCTATATTTTGTTGTTGTTAAAATATCAGCTAATCACAGCTCACTGGTAATAAATATTATAAATTTATTTCAACTGAGCTGAGATGAACTGAGACAACTTACAGCCCCATTTACCAGTCGCGAAATAAACTCAAAATGATCTGAGCCATGCAGTTCAGTGGAAGGGATAAAATTATGAGTAGAACTGCAATATTTTTACGTTATATTTTAAAATCACCTAATCGAACCTAAATCAAGATAAGTGACTCAACTGATGACGAATTTAATTTTTTTTGTGCTTTGACACTCAAATTTTTACTCTTTTCATACAAAAACTGTCGTTCGTTTTGGCTGCATTTCGACTCACCTCTGAAATGAACTGAGCAAAAATTCTTCAGAACAAATACAACTATTAAATGAGAAATGCTGATTTTTTTTATTTTTTTCTATTTTTAAGCTTTTTTTATATTGCAGGAATAGATAAAAATAGTGTATATGAATACAGAGATACACTTTCAACAATTGTTATATAAATATCTAATTCATGACAAATAATTTTAGAAAGATAAAACTTTACAAGTTATGTAAATACGGTACTTATTTGAATGAACATGACGGCTGTATCAGAATATGCAATTATTATGGATGAAGCGTTCATTCACGGAGAAACCCCGGGATCAAATATTTTTCTCCAAACCTATGAATAAAATCTTAAATTTGTAAACAAAATATTACCATCAACATCGAACCCTATATCTAGTGTGCTGTTTGCAGTTTCCGTTACAAATGTACACGTTACAGTTGCATAGCCATCTTCAGGGCCAGGAATTTGAATGGTGAATCCTTCCTGGGGATCATATGCGTATATCACAGGAGTGATTTTTCTCCACCTGCAATAAATTAAATCATTTAGAGACTATATTAGGTAAAAAGTTCGTAAACATATAATAAATAGACTTTTACCACTGCTTTTGTGCGCACGTCAGAGAGAGCGAGAGGTCTAAACTTCTCTGTGAAATTATTTATAATATAATATACAGTATGTCCATTAAAAATCCGAACTAGGCTTTTAACAAAGAATAAAATTAGGGATTTTGATTTATATGAAATATACTTCATTTATGTATTTCATCAGAGGGCAAAAATTAATTAAATATTTGTAATATTTGTAAAAATAGAGGCTTCCATGAAGGAATTAATACAATTGGGATAATTTTTCTGTAACTTTTAGCGCTATAGGTACATTTTATTATCTGCAACTCTTCTTCGTGTGAGAAATCGTCCATTTTTAGGTTTTTTACTTTTTTGTCTGTGTTTCAATATTAACGTTAATTATTTTTAAGGATTATACAAATAATTAATTAATATTTGTGCTCTGTTGAAATAGGCAAATGAAATGTGTTTTATATAAAAAAAAATCTGTAACTTTATTCTCTTCAACTGTTATTTGTAGTATTTTCCTATAAAATTAATTGGGAAGCAATGCGCACCAAAAACTGATATCACATGTTGTAAAAATATTTTCGGGTTTTGGATGGACACACTGTATAATATAGGTTTAACTATTTTCATGGTAATTTATGTCATCTTTCAGTGTCAAAATAAGAAAGTGTATTTATTTCAATAATTGTGGTTTTGCAGCCTGCAGAATAGCATTTTTATATTTTTCATCTTCGGCAGAACTATTTATTTTCGTCTTATTATAATTGTATAAACATTGTTTTAAACATAAAAATTAAATATATCTCAAAAACAATCAGAAGCACTTATAAAAGCAATCCGAAGGGGGTGCAGTAAGTTAGTTACCTCGAAAAAGAAAAGACCTAAAATCTAGCAACAAAATAGAACTGGAAAAATTAAAATTAGGAGTATTGCGACGAGTACATTACTAATTTTTTGTAATTAATAAACAAATTCAGACATTTAAATGTATAGTGGAAAAACTAAAGGACGAAATACGTGGAATGACAAAAGAGAAAACTAACGAAATTATTTGTTGCATTTAAAATTCCAATTCAAAATACGTATAGATCGAAGAAAAGTGCTAATGGAAACATATGACATAGTTACCTAAAGAGTAGTTATCTAAGAACAAATAGAGATAATTCGAAGTTGGAGGAGAAACAAAAACTAATTAGCTAATTTGTTTATGAGCTATTTCGAAATTAAATTTAAAGAGAATAACGTAGATTTTCCTAGAATTTGGGTTCGTTACGTAGATGATATTTTTACAATAGTAGATACTAAAGAATGTAATTTTTTAACTAAATTAAATAATGTTTTCCCTAGCATTAAATTCACAATCGAAACAGAAGAGAATAATAAGTTACCATTTTTAGACGTTTTAGTCATTAGAAACAAAGATAAATTAGAATTTAATGTTTATAGAAAAAGCACCAACACCAATAGATTCATTACTTCGGACTCTAATCACCATTGGCAACATAAAACGGCAGCGCTTAATTTGCTAGTTAACCGATTAATTATCTTCCCACTAAATAAAACCAGATTCAATAAAGAATTAAAATATATTAAATAAATCGCGATTTACAATGGCTTCTCCGATGAAATAATAAATAAACTTGTCTCTAAATTTAAACATAGAAAAGAAATTTTTGATAACAGCACACTAAGTTCTACTAAAAGTAATAAATTTAAATTCATTTCCGTACCATACGATTTAGCATCTCGAGGTTTAAACAAAGTTTTTAATAATTTCGATATAAAAATAACTTATAAATCTAACAATACCCTTAAAACTTTATTAGGTAATCCGAAAGATAAAATCGAACCTCTTAATAGATCGGGAATTTGCCAAATTTCATGTAACGATTGCGATAAAGTGTACATCGGGCAAACTAAAAGACAAGTAACAACTAGATTTAAAGAGCATTTAAACTACGTTAAATACGGTAATCCTGAAAAATCGAGTATCTCGGAACACATTTTTCATAATAATCACAACATCAACTCGGATAATTTAAAACTACTAAAATCAGTGAATAATATTAGACAATTAGACGCGTATGAAAGTATAAACATATTTAAAAATAAACACCGCTTGATTACCTCTGACCTGGGTCTCATTCCTAACAGTAAATTGTTTTCTTTCTTAGGTAATTAGTTTTGTAAGTTCACACAAGCTTCAAGCTTATTGGTATGTACCTGTTCGGCAAGTTGGATTCTACCTGGACCACTAGCTTGGCTCACAAGTCGTGTAATCCGGTGTTTCCCTACCTTTGTCTATTGATGATGAGAACTTAGTTCTCGAAATACGTATTTAGATTTTTCTTTATATTGATTAAGGCTTAGCGGTTATTTTTATTTTTAGTTTTATCATTATGTTGAGCTAGCAATGTACGTCGGCGCGCTGCAGATATAACCAGCGAGCCTCCTCGACGCACATGCCTAGTTGCGGTAAAATATCTAAGTAGACTTAGGATCAATATTACAATCTTCCTAAAACAAATACAGGCAGATTAATGAAGCGGATTAGCGCTAACACCATTTTTTATTTTATTTTTAACTCTCTTTTCAATGCTTGAAACAAGTTTATTTTAACTTGAGTTAAAGAGTGTTACTTAGCATCAAATTTATTTCATTTCTTGAATCTGTCTTAATTTGAAACAGAGTTATAGATAATAATAAAAACGGTGTTAGCGCTAATCCGTTTTATGAATCTGCGTGATAAAAAATTGCACGTCAGAAAAATGCCAGTTACATTTATTAAGAACTTTATCAGGAGATTGAAATATCGGCCCTTACAGATGCTACAGATGTTTCCTAGATTGTAAAATCACAACGTTTTCAACATTTGTGTAGTTGTCATCATACTCGTATTATTACGTACCTCTGTGTGTCCCAGGTTTCATACAGCATTGAAGAAAGTGATACGTTCACATCTCGTGATGTAGGTAAACATGGCACTGTCACATTGGTGTAGGGATAAATATCCACAAATTCTTTATGTGTTACATAGAGATTCTGATTATCTGTAAACAAGTATATAAAAATGAATACAAACCAAAACCATTTATGAAATGAAAATAGTAAAACTCACCTTTCACAAACATGTATGTTGTGTCTGTTTTAAATGGATGATTTGGCAGATAATTATACTTTTCTAGTGTGTCGGAACTAGTCTCAAAACAGCGATACCGCCCAGTGTCAACAAAACTCACGTTCGTCAAATGTAGGTATGTGTGATAAAGCCCATCAATATTCGTAACATGTTCTATCTAAAACAAAATTTCAACCAATAAAGTCTTGATACATTTCAAGAACTCAATTCTAATTGTTTTATTTTTCCTTTTCTTTGGAATAAAATCAAGGTATACAAGATATCTGCTGGAACCCACCACTGGGCTCTAGAATAAATGTTGTCGCATTAACGTCTCATTTGAACGAAATTTTGTTCAGACAGAAAAAATACAAATAGGTAACTAGAAACGAGCAAAGACATGAAATTGTTTTTCTTATTTCAACTGTGCGTCAAATGTACTCTAAATTAAGTAAATGGACACAAGAATAGTCGCAATATATCTATTCGCAGAATGGCGTACTTTATTTTCTTAACGGTCTCTGGAGCCCGGAACCCTAAAAATTGAGATCGGCATTTTCAAAAATTTTTATATCCGATCCGACTCAATTCGAGATCCGATCCAGTCCTGTCCGAGATCCGATCTGTCCGTGTTCCGACTGATATTCAACCCGGCGTACAATTTTTCCTATTTATGTGTCACCACATGCAACCTAGAATATTAGAAAGAAAAATAACCGTTCTTGATAAAAAAAATATAATAAATGCATGGCACTCTGCCGTAGCAAATCACGGTAAATGATATATATATATATATATATATATATATATATATATATATATATATATATATATATATATATATATATATATAAATATATATATATATATATGCGCGTGAAGTTCGGTTACTAGCCGTCAAATCACGGCCCCAAAGATGCTAGTGATGAGGGAGCCACAGGGATAATGTTAATGTAGTGAAAATGGTTTGTCGGCTGTGGGAATCGAACTCGATACCACTAAGCAATCGAAACTAAATTTATAATTTTATTGTGAAAAGCTAAACAGACAAATTTTTATCGTAATGCCCCGCGCTTTTTACTTTTTAGAAAGATGAAGAAATTAAAAAAGTTTCTTCACCTCTATCGCGGGAAATATTTTGTGGAAAGTAACTAACTTTATGCTTATAGCACAGTACTCATTTCATATCAATGAGTAACTGACAGATGATCAAGAATTTTTTTCACTTCTCTTCTTTCTAGAAAGTTTTCAGAAAACTTTCTCCGTGTGCACGAGGCATTACGTTATTCAAACATTTTATATCAAAGTACCTATATTAGTAATTTAACTATCTAGTGTGTTAATGAGGGCGATTAATTATTGTGATTATTAATTGCCGATTAACATACAAGTTAGTTATTAGGTTTTGTTGTTGATCGTATCTTTTTAATTTGGGGAAAACCTAATTTTATTTCATGACAAGTTTGTTATGTTAGCAAAGTTTGTAATATGTTAGGTTAAGAAAGTACCTGTCACAAATGTTTTCACAACAGTGGATACGTTCAGTTCACTAAACGTTAGTTAGTACAAGCCGTTTTTTCGTTTATAGAATAAAGTTTTGATTTTTATATTCATTTTAAAGGAATGCTATGTGATTATAATTTAGTTAGAAGTAATATCAAAGTATTTAAGTCCGGCCCTGGCAACCTCTTTTCGCGGCAAAAAAATCGGAAACGCGCGCGCATCTATCCCGCGCACCGTTTGCGGCAATGTTTGACCGAATTGGGTGATTTCTACTCCAAGTTTACGTCCGTAACCAAATCATTCAATTGCTTAACATACGGCAAACCTCCACGGATCAACCAGGACACATTTCATTAGAGAAACAGGTATATATAGAGTAGCGTAGCGCAATATATGTTTACTGATCTTGGAAGTTTTTCCTAAAGTGCTCACGTTCTTTTGCTTATCGTCTTGTATCAGAGAAAACCGCGAGTTCTCGCCGCGGCATCGCCGATCGTCAGTAAGTTCCTGTCTGTCAAATATTTGTGTGGTCTGTCAAAACCCGAGCAATGCGTCTCAGAGGTCTCGTGACAAGTGTTCATACCCGTCTGCGTTCCGTCTTTCCACATACCGTTATCTGGCTCAGTGTGAGGTCACTCGGCTAACTTTGCGACGTTATCCGAGCTCTCAGAGAAGTGTCCGCGACTGTTATGTGGTTCTACACCGGGCTTGTCAATGACAGCTTCACACTCTCTACTCACCCCCGTACCGTAACTGAGTACGAGAATTATCGGGCTGATGTCGCGACGTTGTCACGAGCTCCCGCGACAACGTCTTCGGCTGCGAGTGAGTATGTTCGTCACGGAGCCACCTGTGTATCCTCACCACCCGTCACCTTTCCCCTCTACCCGCAATCTCCCGATCACGCATCCATTCGTCACCATCACGACACCTGACCTTCCCCGAAATCCGGCACCCCATTCGCGACATCATCGTCAGCATCGAGTCGCCGACGTTGCATCAACACCAGCAGCTACCACCTGCCGCCTCCCTGACATTCTACTTCAGCAAAACTGTATACAAGTATTCAATAAAAGTATCCAGGTTACTGTCATCATATCTTGTATTTCATTTACTATTTCCATACCCTGCATTCTCCGACGATACACCTGTAACAAGGTGGGTTTTGAGTTGACTGCAGATATTCTGTTAGTTTGCTTTCCTGTTTTGTGCGATAAGATTCTCAGAAAAATCTTATCGTGGCAACGAATGTGTGGGATCATCTGCAGTCTTCGGCCATGTGTTTCAGCCCCAAAATACCACTCTTCACCCCCGCTTAAAAACTTAGCGTCTGGTTTTAAGTTTTAGCATCAGTCAAGCCAGGTTTGCTCTGTCGGCCGGTCAAGATGTGACCGACGTCGAATCCGTTTTCGCGCTTCGCGCGCATTTAATTATCGTTTAGTTAATTATAAATGTTTCTAGTTTTATTTTATTATAATTTTACTCATCATATCGTCTATTTAGTAAAATAAAGTTATCTGTGTGTTTTAATGTGTGTTATACTTAATTAAATAAAAGTAATCGCGAAACGTTTCATTCACATTAAATAATTCGCACTCGCAATGTTCATACCTCCGCTTTGTTACATTGGCGCAGTCAGGTAGGATAGTCAGAAAAAGTTCTTTTTAATTTCTACAGAATCGCGGTGAATATTTAACTGCTGCAAAGTGATCGCCATACAAGTGTATTTTTGCATGAGCGAATCACTTTGTTAACTGGCTATCGTCGAATTTACGTTTGTTGTGCATCGTGAGTGTGTAATTTATTTTATGTGAAAATTTATTTTCGCAATATGTTTTATTTAAATTTTGTTATTTGTAACTCAAGTAATGTTCGCTGTACGGAAGTAAATTAGATTCATTTTAACTTCAACCGAGAATTTAAATAAAGTGTATAAAGTGTAGTGCAACGAAATGTATTCGTACACACAAGTGCCACCGTGGCTTCCGCCACCGTTCGATCCATGGAGTCAGTACCTTATAGTTCCGCCACATCCGCAGGTAACCATGTACCCGCAATATGGTTATGAGTGCGACAATTCCATCTCAGACGCGTCACAGTTCATACGGTATCCTCTGGGAGGTGCACCGTGTAGATTTCGTCCCGACGTCCAGCTGAAGACAGCGTTACCAGAGACGTGGATGGCGTCGTATGTCCAGCCGCCGCCGCAAGTGCAACAAGCACCGTTGAACCCGCCGTTTTTGCATGGGCAGAATACGGATCGTAGTCGGTCATATGTGAAACCGAGCTACGGATCTGTTGTCCAAACTGGGGTTCAAGTGCTACCTGTAGCAACAATCAGCGTGGCTGAAATTGAGTCATTGCTACGGGCCGAGAAACGGGTGGTTGTGGACATACCGCGTCCTACACAGAAGGTAAGCGCTGACTGCGTTATAACCATAGAATGGGAGGACGAAGTCACCGACGACGACGAAGGCACCAGGATACAGGCGAACAACTCCGAAGAGGTTGCTGAAGAGGTTTATGAACCGGTTAAGAACGATGATATCAAAATAACGATAATTTCTGATTTACCGCTTTGCGATCTAAAAGCGATTCCCTGCACAGATGTTTTTAGTGAGGTATACGCAGTTGAACCTTTAATGAAACGTGACACCATCGAAGAAAAAAAGGTCAGTTTCAGCGTGTACCTAGAATGGTCAAAAACATCTGGCAGAACAGCAACATGTTACTGAGATGGAAGTTACCACACCCCAAGAAAATATTTCGACAATCTTGGAACGAGAGGCCTGCCAGCCAAGGATACGAATGCAGCCATCAGCACTTCAAGGTTTCCAGCCAGCGTCCGCCCCTTACTGAAGTACCGCCCCCCCCGCACTTCACCCTAAATGACAGTACTTTGTTAACCGTGTGGTGTCCGTGAAATGAAAGTGCAACAGCAAGTGCAACTTCGGTGCAGTGTCAGTGACCCCAGGTCCCTTTTCTACGACCCCCTGCGGACATGACACAATCAACAGCCAGAAGTCCCTAAGTTATACCTGCTGAACCTTCCCGCGACACAGTGACTTATTTCTTATTATGTGCATGTTAATTACGACTTAGTTAAGCTCCAGATTAGATTAAGTATTGATATATTTTTATTGTCTGATTTTTGTAAACTTTTTCTATTGTTTTTGTATTACTGTATTCGTTTTCGTTTTTGTAATTTAATTTTTGTTTTTGTTTTGTGTTTTGTGGTATTTTTGTCTGTTTCAGGTTTAAATAATTATATCCCATTGGAGATATAATTATGTTTTAACAGGGGGATGGTGTAACAAGGTGGGTTTTGAGTTGACTGCAGATATTCTGTTAGTTTGCTTTCCTGTTTTGTGCGATAAGATTCTCAGAAAAATCTTATTGTGGCAACGAATGTGTGGGATCATCTGCAGTCTTCGGCCATGTGTTTCAGCCCCAAAATACCACTCTTCACCCCCGCTTAAAAACTTAGCGTCTGGTTTTAAGGTTTAGCATCAGTCAAGCGAGGTTTGTTGTGTCGGCCGGTCAAGATGTGACCGACGCCGACTCCGTTTTGCGCTCCGCGCGTATTTAATTAGTGTTTAATTATTCTTATATATTTCTAGTTTTATTTTATTATACTTTCATTCGTGTTATAGTCCATTAAGTTCAATAAAGTATATCTATATTTTATGGTGCGTTATTAGTTAATTAATTAATAGAACCGCGAATCGTAATATTCACATCTAATAATTCGCGCTCGCGACGCTCAGAACCCGCTTTGTTACACACCGCTATCCATTCAATTGGCGCTCGAGCAATACCGACGCCATTGTTCGACGACGTACCCACCCAGATACGTCAAAAAGTATCAAAATAATTTCATTTAAATCTGTGTAGCATTTTGCTATAATTTAGCGCCATCCAATATATACTGTATTAGGAATGTTGTACGCATGCAAACAAAAATCGTTCATTAACAAAAAATACTGCATTTATAGGGATCATTAATATATGATTTTATATACATTACAGACACCCATTTTTGAACGATCGCGTGTTTACTTTTTTGATGGATCATAGGAAATACAATAGTAAAATTTTCATATGGTAGTTATTTCTGCACTAATAATTTTAGAACGAAAGGGTGAATAAAAGAAAATGTGAAGAATGACAAACTCCATCTAATGACTAGTAGTGTGTTTTAATAAGCCAAAAGTAATGTAGGAATATAATTAAAGGACATAGGCTTAAATATGTAGTCATTTATTGAAGATAGGTTGACAACGTTTGGCTACGGATGTAGCCATATTCAGGTCTAAATAATATAAAACAATTTCAACAATTAGGGAATTGTTGGTCAATATATACAGAACAATAAACTCACCAGTAGTAAAGTTGTTAAATAATAATGAACAATACAGAGCTTTTTCTTAAATTATTCCAAACGAAGTTCAGGGTCAACATTGCGAAAAATGAAAAAAGAAGTATGAAGTTAAATTAGCAAAAAAATGACTCTAAATTGCAATGTTGACCCTGAAGAGTCTTGGTAGCGACTGACAATTTGAATAAAGTGTCGCTGATTGAATACAAAGATACTATGCCTGACATCTAGAGGTTAATAATAGAATAACAAAAAAATTTAATTGAAATAATAATAATAATAATAATCTTCACATTTCTCCAAGTAATCTGTTTTGTTTAAGATGACTTAAATTATCTTTGTTTGCTCTTGTAACAATCAGGTTAGAATTAAATTTTAAAAAATTTTCCGTCTGTTTGATGATATCCATCAACAATATGTCAGAACAATGAAAGTTAATTAGTTTAGACATATTTTTATGAATTTTGATCAAGTTGTTAATTTTTTGTCTAAGATGAGCGATGGATTTCAAGTCAGTTTTATCAGGATTAAAACGAGTCTCTAACGTGGCCAAAATATTGAGTAAATTTGAGTTGTTTACAAAAGAATTGTTTAAATTCAAAAAATGAAACTTAGGACCAAGAGCTAAAATACAGCTTATGTCAGTAGGAATAGTGACATTAGATTTATTGATTAACCATTTCTTAAGGTGAAGCATTCCGCCTGAAGATAACAACAGAACAGTGGTGAAACGTCGATCTGTCTTGATCTATTTGAAATAAAATATCTTTTTTATTATAAATGAAACATATTATTTATTGTACATATTCTTGTACTCAAAGGTTTAAAGTTTTATAATAATATTACTAATTTGAAATATCTTTCATATAATAAAAGAAAATAAATTATATATTACACCAAATTTAATTTGAATTTATTTAAAAATGGGTCCTACGATATCAATATGAAAAATACAGTAAATTATAAATACAACAGACTAAGCCTGATGAAATTTTCAGCCAAATTAAACACAAGTTTTAGCAAAAAAATAAAATAGGCAAAAATACCATGAAAAACAGAGTTTTCCTTTTTTTCTCAAAAGTGTTGTGTTTAATTTGGCTGATTTTTTTTGGTGTTATAGACTATCTTAATTTTAAATATACATATTTTTTTATTAAAAACGTAGGGCCCAATTTTGAGAAAATCTGACTTAAAATTGTGAATTTGGCTGCTTCATTTATATAATTTTTTTCATATATTTTCATGATTTATTTGCTCTTGAATAGTATTTATTCATGAACTACAATGTTATAAGAAAGTAATACATTGTTTTATATTTATCTATATAATGACATTTGTAAGAAATTAATTGTTGAAATTCAAATTTGCATAGATTTATTGTTGGTGCTCTTGAATCATGAGTTTTCGTTGTGTGATTCGGATTTTTGATGACGTATGATGTACAGTCAAGTATCGAAGTTTTATTCGAAATTAAATTTGACTGACAGATATGTAAAAATGATTGACTAATAATGATAACAATAATGAATATATATATATATATATATATATATATATATATATATATATATATATATATATATATATATATATATATATATATGTTGTTTACAAAATAATAAAGTAATAATACAATTTTTGGATATGGTTTTGACCTCAAACGTCAAATGTCAGTAAGGTAAGTAGGTTTGTATTTATAAGTGTTTATTTATTAATATTAAAGTTTTTATTTAACAGTTTTGAAGTGGACACTGCCTTAATAAGTTTAGGCGGACAAAGTAAATACATCAGAACTATCGAAATGTTGCCCAGGAATAAACTATAGATTCCATAAATGAAGTCTACTTTCGCTTTATTTATATTTTTATATTGCAAGTATTTTGTACCAAATTTTATTATAAATCAGATTATGGTACTTAAACGGAAATAATAGTTTAATAACTAAATCAGAAGATTCCAAATTCGGTTCAAAATTATAAACCACTTGTGGAAAGAATGCTTTACGTTCGAAATATTACAACTGTAGCAACTGATCGGGGTAAAACTAGAGAATCTGTGGCAATACAAGTTTATGAGCAGGTATCTGGATTTACAGTAACACCATATGGTTTATTTGTAAATTTAGAACGTAATGCAGGATATTTAGCTGCTTCTCCAGATGGTTTAGTTGATCAAAATAAGATAATTGAAGTGAAATACCCATGTACAGCTCGACATTTGTCACCAAAAGAAGCTGCTGTTAAAATAAAAAACTTCTGTTCTGTTTTAGATGCTAATAAGTTAAAATTAAAGACGAATCACAATTATTATTAGCAAATACAAGGCCAGTTGTTCATAACAGGACGAAAGAAATGTGATTTTATTATTTGGACACCTCAGGGTATAGAAGTAGAGTTTGTTAAATGGATGCTTCCAATATTAAAGACATTTTATGTAAAAGAACTTGCTCCAGAAATAATTGATTCACGAAAAGAAAGTAGTATGTTGATCAGGAATATGCCACAGAATCCATAGAAACAGTTAAAGTTAGATTTTTCTATAAAATCCTACAACTGTGCGATTTCTTTGTTATTACGTAACTATTATTGCCTTGGTTACGTATGGAAAGTAGATGAATGTCGACCAAGTGCGTTTCCGAAAGCAAAGAAACACTAGTGCGGAAAGTGCTTCATTACGTAACTGTCAAAAGAATATTGTTTTGACAGCGATTTAAATTTCGCGCCGAGCGCGGAGTTCATATTTTGGCCACAGACGCTTATGGAAGTAGAAGATACGGTGAACCAGCGCTAGTATATATATATATATATATATATATATATATATATATATATATATATATATATATATATATATATATATATATATATATAAATATATATATATATATATATATATATATATATATATATATATATATATATATATATATATATATATATATATATATATATTAGTATGCAGTAGTATATTTTGTCGTTTATAAACGTAACCTTAATTTGCAGTATATCTAATCTGTAGACAACTAATAAAAAGAACCGAACAAAGTAAAATATATCGATAAATGGTTTTATTTAAAGAGTAAGTGAAATACATAATATTTATTGTTTATGTATATTATTAACACAGTTGTTACAGTTGCTTATATTGACATAATGTAAAATGGAAACTTTTGTGTCTAAAGAAACATTGATTTCTTCCGTACCTGTTCATATTATTAACAGTAATATTATTGACAACAATTTCGGAAGCTTTAGAAGTACCAGCAGCAGGTTGATTGTCATTGTCGAAAATAGATCCAACATAGTATGATCCGGAGCTTCAATTATCTTTGGAGGTGTTAATGATAAAGAAGAATCACTCACTGTACTATTCCAATCAAGATGATTTTGAAGAAATTATCTTGACGTTAGTGAAATATTTTAAAATAACGTAGAACAATGTGCAAGCAATCAACAAACAAACCATAGCAACGCCGTAAAACATCGTTCTCATGTAATATCGTTAAAATTTTATAAATTTTAATAATATTTTAGTGATTTACTAAATCGCACAGTTGTAGGAAAAATGTTGTTTATAACACGTGCCGAAAAAGGTTACATGCTCGTGCAGATTTCCGCACTCGGCAAGCCTCGTGCGTTAAATTCTGCACTTGCACGTAACAAGCTTTTTTCGGCACTTGTTATAAAAATAACTATTTCTGACGCTCGTTAGAATCAAAGAATTTCTTTAGCAGAAAGACATTTTCTGCCGCTCACGTGAGTCAGAGAAATTATGTGACATAATAGGTAAATATTCCGGCGTTTGAAGAAAAAAATGGCATATTTTATGTCCAGTGAAAGTGACGTTTTGTGCTTCATCTGTAGTTAATGGAGGAGTGCACAAAATGTATTACTTCAGCTCCTTATAAAATAATATACTATTATATATGATCAAGACAGGCGGTAGTTGTCGACGCCAAGATCAAGCAGCCTACGGCCGGCGACACTGACTGTCTATATCAAGTCGTTCGGTCGACACGACGACGGCAAGAGTCAAAATAGCAAGAGTCAAAATAGCAAGAGTCAAAACTGACCGAACTACTTATTAACAGTTAACATTAGACCTAACATGAATCGTCAAACCGAAAGTATTACTTGCGTTCGGTTTTCAAGTGTGTTCCCCGTATTTTCAAGTCGTTTTGATACACACATAACATATTAGCCAGGTCACGATGCGAATCCGGTTGTTTTTATACGTTTTTTCAATGATTTTCGTGGGCGCGGAACCGTTTT
Source organism: Pterostichus madidus (assembly GCA_911728475.2). NCBI lineage: Eukaryota > Metazoa > Arthropoda > Insecta > Coleoptera > Carabidae > Pterostichus > Pterostichus madidus. The sequence goes on along the minus strand of OU452316.1, from coordinate 14,905,994 downwards.
TGTCAAATTCGCTTGTCTTCAGATTTTGTCCATCACAAAAAGTCGCCGCGGAGGGCAGCCCATGACGGGTCTTTTAATTGTCACCAGTGAGTTTAGCGTAACTACTGCTTAAATTTTATTTTCGTTGCACAGATTAATTTTAGGTCATCGTTAGTTAATACTAGGATATTAGAACTAATTATTTTATGACTAAAAAAAATTCATGTTAATTCTAGTGACATTTAGTAGAATATAGTGATTTTCACTGTCAGTCGCGAATTTTACTTGGTTATTTACATAATAGCTGTCAGAATCGTAAGTTTCATCATATTTTCTTGTTATGTTATTTAAGTTATAAATTAGAAATATTTTGATAATGGTAAGTCAAAAATAACTATAATGTAAAATATATGTTTGATTAATTTAGATATTTTTATAGATGGCTAAAAAAAGATCAAGCCAACCAAATTATACCAATGATGAAAAAATGACATTTTAAACATTATTGAATCATACAAATCCATAATTTTAAATAAAAAAAACTGATCATACCACATGGAAATATATAAAGAGACAGTGTGGGAAAATATTGAGAAAAATTTCAATGCAATATATAATAACCTACTGGTTAATATAACAATTTTTAATCAATACCACACAATTTTAAAATATCGATTTGTTTTAAGGTGTATATCGACCTGCAGATCAACTAAAAACTTTTTTTAATAATATTAAAAAAAAAACTAAAAAGAATGCTGTAGATAAGAAAAAACAGGATCTGGTTCTCTAGAAAGCACAGTGGAAGTTTTGGACCCAGCATTTGATTTAACATTATCCTTGTTGAATGAAAAAATCGGTTATGGATTGCAAAATCAATTTGATTCTGACAATGCTGCGAATTATATGGACCAACATATAAATAATGAAGAACCACATAATAATACTTTGACTGGAAATATGATGCAAGAAACAAGTAGCAACATTCTGCAACAGGAATTACTAAAGATGCTTCGGAAAATATTAAAGAATGGACACAAGCAACTAAACCTACCTAACAATATTGAATTTGATACATGTTATTTTAAAAATTTCTTAATATACTGTCATTAAAAATTGTGGAATCGTGTATTGAGCCTGGCCAACGTGCTACTGAATTAATTATTTCGTAATTAACGTTGCCTACTGTCTGTACGTTAATAGAAAAATAGCCTTTCCTATTACGGTATATTTCAGCATCATTTTTACCAGGTGAAAATAAAATAATCGTTACTTAAATAAATAAATAAATATATCATCACGCCTTCTACCCATTACTGGGTGTGGCACTCTGCTACAGCAGATCTCGGTAAGTGATATATTTTGCGCGTGAAGTGCGGTTACCAGTCGTCAAATCACGGCCCCCAAACATGTTAGTGGTGGAGGAGCCACAGGGATAGCTTTTTTCAAATTATGAAAATTTGTCGCCTGTGGGAATCGAACCAGGGACCTCAGGATCCACAGGCCGACTTCATACCACTGTGCTAGCTTACATATATATTAATGGGGTACGTGGCTCAGTGGTAACGAATTGGTCTGTGGATTTTTTATGTAACAAACCTATTACACCTACAACTCTGGAAAATGAAGCAATGGCATAGAAATAATTTTGAGTGTCTTTTATTTGATCGGGAGTTGATGGAAATAGTATGTATTCCGGCGCTAACTCAGCAACAGCTTCTGCAACTCTACGGATGATACTTGATACTGTTGTCTAACAAATTGAAATTCAACATTTTTTACTTCAACCTTACGGTTGTAAAATATTATATTATCATGTAAATTTAAACTTATAACAAGGCTTGATAATGACACTAAACAGTGTCGAAACGTCGTCGTTTAAATAAATATTTACTCGTATATTGAAAAGCCTAGTAATCCACTATTACAATAAATCATTATCCTTTCAGCTTATTAAAAAAATCTATCATTGTCACTGTACTTCAAAGTCATTCATATGACAAAAATTGAAATTTAATTTTAATTTAATTAATAAATCTTAGACAGAAGCAAATGATTTTACAATTGCCAAAAAAAGTTGGGTGAGAAATTCCAAAAATGTTTACTTAGTAATATTGGACAACACTACACTATAAATATTTTTTGTATCAACAAAAATAAATGATATCTAAGCTCAAAACACAACTACATTGTAAAGAGTTACGGCAAGAGTTCCGCAGCAGCGTATTAATTTTAACTTAAAACATTTCCCAAATAAAAATGAGTGATATCATTTGTAAGCAAGAAATAAATTTTGATAAATGAAGACGTCACGAACGTAATAAATTAAAATAAAATCGGACAAAATACTAAATTAAATATATTTTTTTAAACTATCTTGATTAAGTTATTGTTTCAGTAATATCTATCCCATCAAACCGTAACCATCTCAAATTGCATTGGTTGACAAGGTATCAAACGTGCACAACTTGAAATTAGTTAGTTTTGTTAAATACAGAAATAAAGGGTATGATACAATAAAAAGCCTAAACAAATTTTAATAAAACAAAATTGGCGTGTCCATTTACGATTAACAAATCTTTTCTTTATATTTCGAACATAATCAGTCCACTAATGTTAGGTAATAATACGTTAGATAAGAGAACTCGGCGTCACTATTACATACATTTTATTCTAAATGTTCTGTAAAAAATGGACACGAATTAGAATTTTTTCGATCGGCTATTGTTTTAGCGAAAATGTTCCAAAACCTATCGTGTTTGGTATCAAATGAAAGGTCTTTTTAATGGCTTGCATTCAAAATTGGATTTTGTTTTCGATCGGCAATTGTTTTAACGAAAGTATTTCAAAACCTATCGTGTTTGGTATCAAATGAAAGATCTTTTGAAGGGCTCTCGAGCAAAATTTAATACTTTTCGATTGTCAATTGTTTTAGTGAAAGTACTTCAAAACCCATCGTCTTTGGTATCAATCGAAAGGTGTTTTGAAGGGTTTACATGCAAAATTGGAATTTTATCGATTGGCATTTGTTTTAAAGAAAGTGCTTCGAAACCTATCGTGTTTGGCATTAAATTGAAGGTCTTTTTAAGGGCTTGTATGCAGAATTAGAAGTTTTTCGATCGGCAATTGTTTCAGCGAAAGTATTCCAAAACCTATCGTGTTTGGCATCAAATAAAAGGTCTTTTTAAGGACTTGCATGCAGAATTGAAATTTTTTCGATCGGCTATTGTTTTAGCGAAAGTGTTCCAAAACCTATCGTGTTTGGCATCAAATGAAACGTCTTTTTGAGGGCTTGCATGCAAAATTGGATTTTTTTTTCGATCGGCAATTGTTTTAACGAGAGTGTTCCAAAACATATCGTATTTGGTATCAAATGAAAGATCCTTTGAAGGGCTCGCGAGCATAATTTAATACATTTCGATTGTCAATTGTTTTAGTGAAAGTGCTTCGAAACCTATCGTGTTTGGCATTAAATTAAAGGTCTTTTTAAGGGCTTGTATGCAGAATTAGAATTTTTTCTATCGGCAATTGTTTTAGCGAAAGTATTCCAAAACCTATCGTGTTTGGCATCAAATAAAAGGTCTTTTTAAGGACTTGCATGCAGAATTGAAATTTTTTCGATCGGCTATTGTTTTAGCGAAAGTGTTCCAAAACCTATCGTGTTTGGCATCAAATGAAAGGTCGTTTTGAGGGCTTGCATGCAAAATTGGATTTTTTTTCGATCGGCAATTGTTTTAACGAAAGTATTTCAAAACCTATCGTGTTTAGTATCAAATGAAAGATCCTTTGAAGGGCCTGCGAGCAAAATTTAATACTTTTCGATTGTCAATTGTTTTAGTGAAAGTACTTCAAAACCCATCGTCTTTGGTATCAATCGAAAGGTGTTTTGAAGGGTTTACATGCAAAATTGGAATTTTATCGATTGGCATTTGTTTTAAAGAAAGTGCTTCGAAACCTATCGTGTTTGGCATTAAATTGAAGGTCTTTTTAAGGGCTTGTATGCAGAATTAGAAGTTTTTCGATCGGCAATTGTTTCAGCGAAAGTATTCCAAAACCTATCGTGTTTGGCATCAAATAAAAGGTCTTTTTAAGGACTTGCATGCAGAATTGAAATTTTTTCGATCGGCTATTGTTTTAGCGAAAGTGTTCCAAAACCTATCGTGTTTGGCATCAAATGAAACGTCTTTTTGAGGGCTTGCATGCAAAATTGGATTTTTTTTCGATCGGCAATTGTTTTAACGAGAGTGTTCCAAAACATATCGTATTTGGTATCAAATGAAAGATCCTTTGAAGGGCTCGCGAGCATAATTTAATACATTTCGATTGTCAATTGTTTTAGTGAAAGTGCTTCGAAACCTATCGTGTTTGGCATTAAATTAAAGGTCTTTTTAAGGGCTTGTATGCAGAATTAGAATTTTTTCGATCGGCAATTGTTTTAGCGAAAGTATTCCAAAACCTATCGTGTTTGGCATCAAATAAAAGGTCTTTTTAAGGACTTGCATGCAGAATTGAAATTTTTTCGATCGGCTATTGTTTTAGCGAAAGTGTTCCAAAACCTATCGTGTTTGGCATCAAATGAAAGGTCTTTTTGAGGGCTTGCATGCAAAATTGGATTTTTTTTCGATCGGCAATTGTTTTAACGAAAGTGTTCCAAAACCTATCGTGTTTAGTATCAAATGAAAGATCCTTTGAAGGGCCTGCGAGCAAAATTTAATACATTTCGATTGTCAATTGTTTTAGTGAAAGTGCTTCAAAATCCATCGTTTTTGGTATCAATTGAAAGGTCTTTTGAAGGGCTAACATGCAAAATTGGAATTTTATCGATTGGCATTTGTTTGAATGAAAGTGATTCGAAACCTATCGTGTTTGGTATCAAATGAAAAATCTTTTGAAGAGCTCGCGTACAAAATTTAATACTTTTCGATTATCAATTGTTTTAGTGAAAGTACTCCAAAACCAATCGTATTTGGTTTCAAATAAAAGATCTTTGGAAGGGCTCGCGTATAAAATTCATACTTTTCGATCGTCTATTGTTTTAATGAAAGGACATCAAAATCCATCGTTTTTGGTATCAATTGAAAGGTCTTTTTATTGATCGGCAATTGTTTTAGCGATAGTGATTCAAAACCAATCATATTTAGTATATATTAAAAGATATTTAGATAGACAGCCGTGTAGAATTTAAAAATCTTATGCTGTGTTGCATGAAAGTTTTATCGGTTCATTAGCAACTAACGGTTCAATAAATTTCAGAAAATCGCTATTGATACTGTTGCTAGATAAACAGTTCTTTAACTAAAGAGCTCTTTATTTTTTTCTTGCAACCCAGCATTAGATTCGTAATAATTCAATTTATATTGTGTCTATTGTCTTACTGAAGTTAATTCTATATTAGTGTCCGCGGAGATTAGCGTGAGGCCTGGCCAAGCCAGGCCGACCGCTAGTATTTATTATTATTCCAATACGTGATTGTAGTTATAAGAGCATTACTATACAAGAGCTTATTAATAAACAATTGGTTGTGAAAGAAAATGTAGAAGCTCAATGTTCAGAATGCTTGCACTCACATAAATTACATAAAACCGAATTAGTTTCTTTTGGCACAGTATTAATTTTCCAAATTATGTTATTTGAAAATGAAAATGGATATATTCGGAAACTAACTGATACACGTAATATTTAAAACGTTTCAATGGGAACTTATTTGATTCAAGGATATAAATACAAAGTGCTATATTTCACCATGATACTTCAATGGCTGAGGGACACTACACAATATGATTAAAAAAGGAAAATCAAGGATGCTTGCAAATGATTCTCACGTTGGAAAACAAACTTCGCCAAGAAACTGTAAACATGCTCATATATTTATTTTAGAACGAATTTAGATTTTTATAGAAAGATGTAATAACAATATACCAATACCAAATAGCATTTATAATATAGGGTCAAACTATTGTATAAAAAAAAGTGATATCTTCAAAAAAAAACAATTACATTGTTAAAGGTACGCCAAGATTGCGCAGATTCCTTCCCCAAAAATTGTAATATCTATATATTACAGATTTAAAAAAAAGTTATATCTATTTAAGCCAAGAAAAATATTCGAATTTAAAAAACCTTATCGAACAGTTTTAAAAATATCGGGTAAAATAAAAAAAAAGTTAATTAAAAAAAACCTTGGCGACCCCAGTGTTTAAAATGTTACCAGTTTAAGTAACATTTACAAAATTAAACAAATGTTTGACGTTCAATCTGACTGTCAGAATAAATTCTTTATTTATTATTTCATTTATTTTGACAAATAAAACGGTCAGCATTTGTTTAATTTGGTTTCAATTTCATGCTTATCGATAGTTTTAAGGCAATTTTCCTCATTTTCAAATCTAATTTGTGTCGTTACAAAGTATGCAAAATTAATTTTGTTTATTGGTTCACATGCAGAATTTTATGCACTAAATCTTTTAAATTATAGTTTTATATGTTAAAGTCCTATGTTGGAGAGTCGTGGTCATCACCCTAGTTAAAATCCATGGGGGGGGAGCCCCTCCTTGGCTCCCCTGCGGACGCCCATGGAGAGAGCATATATGTTTCACCTTGTCCCCCACCTTCAAGTGACGTTTGGTCGGATGCCATCTTGTTGTGACCAAAACATCGGTTTGTCATATGGTTCTTGTGGTGCAAACGTGAATTTTTTTGTTGTTTTACAGAATTTCCAATATAGAAAAATTGGTTAAAAAGACAGTTTTTTCTTTATTGCCTATAATTATTCTTATAATAATGAATATGCTTTGCTTACCAGAATAATATAATAATTTATTGTTAGTTTTGTGGTTATATTTGTGCGACTTTATACTTTATTTATGGATTATTGTGTGTAAATTGAGATTTATATTTACAAAATTAACTTCTACCGTGTTTATTATTAATAATTATAGTTCCTTAACACTTCAGCGATCGGTGCAGTTATAAAATAGTCATACCGGCGCGGCGTGTGTAGCAGTTGGATGTACAAATCGTTTTTCGAATAAATCGAAAGAACAGCTGACTGTTGAATCTTCTGGCACCAAAATAACTTTTTATAAGTAATATTACTATTTAATTTAACTATAATATAAGGTACTTATTACTAATATATTAACTTCAGATTTCCAAAAGATACAAAGACTAGAGAAGAATGGGAGTAAGCTATTCGTTATGAAAACTAGTCTCTTACAGAATCAAGTACATTATGTTCACAAGAAGAAGCTGACTTCGATAAAACTATTACCCGATTTTTGCAATATTTCCTAAATATATTTTTACTTTGTTGTAAATTATTTAATAAAGTTAATAATATTACAAAATTCAAGAGGTGGTTTAATTTTTCCGTCATATCATGTTATTTCAACATGTAAAAAATGCGAAGTACTAGTTAGAAATGTATTAAATAAAAGTGGGATTCCGAGTCAAGCAAGCAAGTGAGAAACATGTGTATACTTAGCACCGTAAATAGTTTATTTTACTTTTGCATTTGTTTATTTAAAAGTGCCAAACACAAATTCATGAACCGGATGAAGACAACACCAACAAAAGGTAGAGCTCTAAATCCTTATTCTTTACTAATTCTCCTTAAATTAAATAAAAGTAACAAACCAAAAACAAAATTAATACAAGCAAAGCCATCTAACGATCACTAGCATAAATTAATAATCAAGACACCGCTGACTACAGCTAAAAACGAAACCCACACAAAAGAAATTAACATAAACACAGCCCTAGAAGCCGTTGCAATACAAATATTCATCCCAATAAAAACAACAATATGCTGTATTTATCTCCCACCAAACCAAAATATAGAAGAAGAAGAAATAAAAAGACTAATAAACCAACTACCGAAACCATACCTAATAACAGGGGACTTCAATGGTCATAACTACATATGGGGATCAAAAAACACGGACAGGCGCGGCAAAACAATAGAGAAAATAGTTAACGATAATGACCTAATATTGCTAAATGATGGATCGAATACTCACTTTTGCAGTAAATCAGGAAACTTCTCTTCAATAGAACTAACCATATGCGAACCTCAAATTGCCCACAATTTCACCTGGGAAGTAATAGAGTGCCTCTATAACAGCGACCACTTTCCCATAAAAATATCTAGCTACACAACAACAGACTTAGAACTCCATCCAATATACGCAAAATGGCAACTGGAAAAAGCAGACTGGGAACTCTACAGAAAACTAGCAATAATAAACAATAATAACATAGCAAATGAAGACGACATAAATAATATAGTGGAAAATTTCACACAAATGCTAACAAATGCAGCGAATAATGCAATCGGAAACAAAAGAATAAGAAAAGAAACAAAAACAGTACCCTGGTGGAACAAACGATGTGAAAACGCGATAAAACAAAACAAACTGGCACTTTACAAATACAGGAAAAACACAACACAAGAGAACCTAATAAATTTAAAACGAACACAAGCACAACTTAGAAGAACAATACTTCAAAGCAAGAGAGAATCTTGGGAAAAATTTATCTCAACGATCACAACCAGCACAACATCAAAAGCAGTATGGGACAAAATCAGAAGAATAAAAGGTGGCAATAATATACAACAAACAACAATGCTAAGTACAGGCTCAAGAAACATAACAAACCCACAAGAAATAGCCAATGCAATATCAGAAGTATTTGAACAAAACTCAGCAGACACATGTTATACCCAAGAATTTCTACAGAGGAAAACAGAATTAGAAAATGAAGAAACAACACCAGAAACAGAAGCTGACCTACCAATAAACAAAATATTCACACTCAGAGAACTACAATATGCACTACAAACCACAAAAGGGAAAAGCAGTTCTGGACCAGACGGTATATCATATCAAATGATAGAAAAGCTATCCAAAGAAACCCTAGAATACCTATTAAAAATTTACAATTTTATATGGGAAAAAAACAAATAACCGGACAACTGGAGAAAAGTCATCACCATCCCAATCCTAAAACCCAACAAAACTAAATCAAACCCAACAAATTATCGACCAATATCATTAGCCAACTGCTTGAGCAAGCTACTACAAAAAATGGTAAACAGAAGACTAACATGGTTCCTAGAATCTAACCACATATTAAGTAACGAACAGTGCGGTTTTAGGGAAGGACGCTCCACCACTGATCAAATTATTCAACTAGAAACGGAAATACAAAACTCATTTAAAAATAAACAACATTTAATAGCCATATTCTTCGATATACAAAAGGCATACGACTCCACATGGAAACACTACATAATAAAATCATTAAAGGAATATAACCTTAACGGACACATCATGAAATACATCACAAACTTTTTACAAAAAAGAACATTCAAAGTAAAAATGAATGGTTGTCTATCAGAAGAAAAAATCCAACAAAACGGGGTTCCACAAGGCGAAATCTTAAGTGTAACACTGTTTATAATTGCAATGAATAAAATAAAACAAACCATAGGGAACAATACCAAATTATCATTATTCGCCGATGACCTAGTAATATATTACAAAGAAAAAAATATAAACACAATAAAAGGAAAACTACAAGAGACAACGAAAAACTTAGAAAAATGGGCACTTTCAACAGGATTCAGATTTTCAGAACAAAAAACTCAAGCAATACACTTTTGTAAACTCAAAAAACATCACGAACACCCAGAAATTAAAATCAACAATACCAATATCATATACGTAAAAACGATAAAATTCTTAGGAGTAACATTCGATACGAAACAGACATGGCTACCCCATATACTAAAACTCAAAAAGGAATTCACCCAAAAACTAAATATAATAAAAACCATAGGCCATCTGAAATGGGGAGCACATAGGGAAAACATTATACACATATACAAAGCCCTTATAAGATCAAAAATAGACTACGCATGTATAGTCTATTCCACAGCTAAACCATCAAGACTAAAAATATTAGATCCTATACAAAACACCGCTCTGAGAATAGCAACAGGAGCATTCCGGACGAGCCCTATAGAGAGTATCCTAGCCGAAGCCGGAGAACCACCATTAGAAGCCAGAAGAAAACAACTTACCTTAAACTATATAATTAAACTATCTAGTAACCCTAATAATCCAGCATATAATAAACTATTCAAAAATAACACAGAAATAAAACAAGTAACACCACTACAACACAAAATAAATTCCTACCTAAATGAAATACAATTGTCACTCCCTCACATAGAACAAACATCATTTCACAAACACCCACCATGGCTGCAAAAAATTCCAAAAATCATGCTAAACCTCACAACACACATCAAATCCCAAACCCCGCAAGAGCTCTACAGAAACGAATTCAACGACATTAAAGAAAATCACAAACACCACCAATTTATATACACTGATGGATCCAAATACAATGGCAAGACTGGATCCAGAGTTATCTCAGAAGACAATATATACAAGTATCAACTACCACACTACTGCAGCACACACACAGCAGAGGCTTACAGCCTAAAACAAGCCACGAACCTAATCAACCAATCGAACAAGAATAAATTCTACATCTGCACTGACTCGTTAAGTGTAATACAAAGTATAACAGATATATACACCAAAAACAAAAATATCCAAGACATCCAAGATAATATACATGAAGCAATAAACAATAAAAAAAAAGAAATTATAATCATGTGGATACCATCCCACGTGGGGATAACAGGAAATGAAAAAGCGGACCAGGCAGCAAAAGAGGCAACCACAGAAGAACTAAAAAACATCCCAGTACCACACAATGATTTAAAAAGCACCGTAAAAATCATGGTAAAAGAAGAATGGAAAAAGGATTGGACACAAATGACGAATAAAAAACTCAGAGAAATAAAAGAAGAAATATAGGAATGGATAATACCAGAAGAAAGAAGAACCCTAGTGGTAATAACAAGACTGAGAATTGGACACACACACCTTACACACAGTCACTTAATGCAGAAAACACCACCAAATATGTGCACCATATGTAACACACAAATAACAGTTAAACACATCATAAATGAATGTAACAAATACACTACACACAGACAACAACACAACATACCCTCAACACTAAAACTAGCACTAGCAAACAACACTGAAAGAATAGACAATATTATTAACTTCCTAAAACACACAAACCTCATAAACAAAATATAATGCACTTGTATAATATTAATCTATATACTATGTAAAACACTGTACCGGGGTATTAGTGGCCATAGCAGCCGAAATACCTCTTAATTATATCTCAAATAAAAAAAAAATAAAAAAAAGTTGTGGGAAATACATATATATATATATATATATATATATGTATATATGAGAAATTTAGCTATTTCTATCTAACAAATGTATTATTTTTAATGAGATATGTAGATATTAATTTGTTTGATAATTTAAATGAACATACTAGTAATTAGAACTAAACTCAAAACACAACTACATTGTAAAGAGTTACGGCAAGAGTTCCGCAGCAGCGTATTAATTATAACTTAAAACATTTCCCAAATAAAAATGAGTGATATCATTTGTAAGCAAGAAATAAATTTTGATAAATGAAAACGTCACGAACGTAATAAATTAAAATAAAATCGGACAAAATACTAAATTAAATATATTTTTTTAAACTATCTTGATTAAGTTATTGTTTCAGTAATATCTATCCCATCAAACCGTAACCATCTCAAATTGCATTGGTTGACAAGGTATCAAACGTGCACAACTTGAAATTAGTTAGTTTTGTTAAATACAGAAATAAAGGGTATGATACAATAAAAAGCCTAAACAAATTTTAATAAAACAAAATTGGCGTGTCCATTTTTTACAGAACATTTAGAATAAAATGTATGTAATAGTGACGCCGAGTTCTCTTATCTAACGTATTATTACCTAACATTAGTGGACTGATTATGTTTATGTATTAATTAAAAATTGTTATATTAACCAGTAGGTTATTATATATTGCATTGAAATTTTTCTCAATATTTTCCCACACTGTCTCTTTATATATTTCCATGTGGTATGATCAGTTTTTTTATTTAAAATTATGGATTTGTATGATTCAATAATGTTTAAAATGTAATTTTTTCATCATTGTTATAATTTGGTTGGCTTGATCTTTTTTTAGCCATCTATAAAAATATCTAAATTAATCAAACATATATTTTACATTATAGTTATTTTTGACTTACCATTATCAAAATATTTCTAATTTATAACTTAAATAACATAACAAGAAAATATGATGAAACACGATTCTGACAGCTATTATGTAAATAACCTACAAGTAAAATCCGCGACTGACAGTGAAAATCACTATATTCTACTAAATGTCACTAGAATTAACATGAATTTTTTTTAGTCATAAAATAATTAGTTCTAATATCCTAGTATCAACTAACGATGACCTAAAATTAATCTGTGCAACGAAAATAAAATTTAAGCAGTAGTTACGCTAAATTCACTGGTGATAATTAAAAGACCCGTCAGGTGCTGCCCTTCGCGGCTACTTTTTGTGATGGACAAAATCTGAAGACAAGCGAATTTGACAAAAACGGTTCCGCGCCCACGAAAATCATTGAAAAAACGTATAAAAACAACCGGACTCGCATCGTGACCTGGCTAATATGTTATGTGTGTATCAAAACGACTTGAAAATACGGGGAACACACTTGAAAACCGAACGCAAGTAATACTTTCGGTTTGACGATTCAGGTTAGGTCTAATGTTAACTGTTAATAAGTAGTTCGGTCAGACAGTATTTTGACTCTTGCTATTTTGACTCTTGCCGTCGTCGTGTCGACCGAACGACTTGATTTCTTAGATAATCATCAAATATTGTTAATGAAAACAGTAAGAAATTATTATTTTAAAATACGACTTCATGCCAAAAAAATTTAATAACAAAACTGAGTCAATTAGACATTCCTACAATAAATTAACCTTATTTAAGGGCTTTCGACATGTATCTTTATATAATATTGAAATAAAATATGTAATTTTTTTGTTATTATTATTAGATTCTTATTTTTTTATCTGTTTCCTATTGTTTACGTATCTTCCTTGTGTAAAATATGGTCAAAACAAGATGGCCGCCACGCTATTCTCCCTCATCCCACCTGGAGACAATCTCCGCGCCCATTGATAAATGATATTGCTCTCTCCTTATAACTCCTTGCTTTTTAATTAGGAGAAAACTTAATTTTATTTCATGACAAGTTTCTTATGTTAGCAACGTTTGTAATATGTTAGGTCAGAAAAGTACCTTTCCCAAATATTTTGACAACAGTGGATACGTTCAATTCACCTAACATTAGGTAGTACACTTTGCTGTAACTTGGCGCCAGCCAATATATGATATATTACGAATGATGTACGCATCCAAAAAAGTCGTGCATCAACAAAAAATCCTCCATTTATAGGGGTCATTAATATATGATTTTATGTACATTACTGAAACCCTTTAATGAACAATCAAAGGAAAAATTACTTTAATAATACTTAGCGTTATTATTTTTATACCGCGTGTTTACTTTTTTGATGGATCATAGGAAATACAATAGTAAAATTTTCATATGGTGGTAATTTCTAGGAAAGGGTAAATAAAAGAAAAGGTTCAGACAAATTGCATCTAATGACGTTAAAATTTTTAATAATTTACCTATTTTTCAAGAGATAAATGCAAAATAAAGTTTACAATTTAATGCTAATACAAAATTACTTGGAAAATCTGTATTATTACGTCATACAACTCAAACTATCATATTAACTTTAAAATGTCCTCATTATATTAAAAAGGACTAGTTCATAATTTTAAAAATAATTTAGTATTTAATTTTATTTATTTTAAATAAATAAATTTAATAATTACAGTAAATATTCTAATATATCGCTATTGACGGCTTAACAATACCCTCATCTTATATTATCATTTAATAATTATATTAACAATTAAATATCAATTAACAAAGTTTTTTTTTTTTGAGAGATTGCATCATGCACATCTGATATCATGCAAGCAGCGTATATCCCTCATAAGAGGTAAGGGTAGTGTGGGACTCTAACCTACTTAACTCTCCCGTTTTTTCATTGAAGTAAAAGATGTCGGGTGAAGATAATATAGCTATCACAAGTGAGATCTAAATGAATGTATTTAAATGCTATAAATGCAATAAAAACGTAGTAAACGGTTATCAGTGCAACACATATGAATCGTGCTACCATGATAAATGTGCATTCACGGGAAATAACCAGGAAAAGAAGTGGAGTTGTCCAAACTGCAGCGACAATAACCAACCTATATCACTTCTTGAATTCAAATTCCGCGTATTAGAACAAGAAAAACTACTTCTAGAATGACAAAATAAAGCCTACATGAAAAAGTACGGTGAGCTTTCAGATAAAACATAACTATACAGATAACAATGGCGTTTGTTGTGAAGCAGAAGGGGATAGAATAACTGGCTTGTGAGGCGGGTGCGCGGCAAGGAGCAAGTACAAGTTGATGTTATGCACGTTGCATTTATGTTGATGACAGTTACCAGGCGCGAACATGTTATTTATTTAAATACAAAAGTGCGTATACAAAACACTTAATATGGCAAAAACTAACCTTTACTTTGATATATGAAAAGTAAGTAATTGAATATAAAAATAACTACACAAATGTTTGCAACTTGCATAACGTCAAAGTGTACTTCGCTCCTTGCCGCGCACCCGCCTCACCCACAAGTTATTCCATCCCTTTCTGCTTCACAACACTGCATTGACTGGAATACGGCATAATTCGTCTAGTATTACACGTCATTGGGTGAGCTACAATCTAAATATCTAGAAATTCTTAAAGAAATTGAACAACTTGAATTGTCATTGTCAAATGACCCTAGCAAATACGCAAATCAAATTAAAAATAAAAATAAATTTACTCAAACAAGTGTATAATTTATCAGCAACGAAAAACAGATGGCATCAATGAATAATAAACCATACGATCACTATATTAAACAAACGGCTGACAAGGCCTAGGTCAGTGATACTTTAAATAAGTTACCAGACAAGACAAAACTGATAAACGAACAAAATAATTCAAATCTGCAAACATATACGCCAATAAAAACAGCTGACAATTATGAAAACAAAAGCAGCAACAAATGTAATGAAATAAAAGGAACGAATAAATCAATAATTGTCAAAACTGTGGAAAACAAAATGTGGTTCTTCATATCAAGATTTGATAACAGCACCACTAGGGCAATGATTATAGACCATTTAAAGGTCCTGGAAGTAAATGACAGTTTGTGAGAAAATCGAAACTAAAGTAACGGAGTATACTTTATTTAAAATTGGAGTTAAATCCGAATATGAAAAGATTATAACCGAGCCCATAAACGGACCACTAAATTCAAAAATAGAAACTTGAAATTCAATAACAAAATTCACCTTCGCAGATCGGAACAAATAATCTCTGAAAAAAATGGATTGAAGATTTTGTATCAAAACCTCCAATCAATTAGAAATAAAATAAACATATTAGAAGCAACATCTAACACATATGGTTTTGACATACTATATCTAACAGAGCATTGGTTGGTAACAGATGAATCTCCTATGTACCAAATCAATAACTATAACATCGCTAGCAGTTTCTGCTGTCAAGACATGCTGCATGGAGGAGTAATAATATATGTAAAAAATAATATAGAATTTAAAATCATTGAAAACATAAACAAAATGTCTCAAGAATGTCATTGTGAACTCACAGCTGTTGAAATTAAAACTTCCAATATAATTATAATAGAAATATACACATTACCAGCTGGAAACATTCAAACATTTATTTTGGTGCTCAGTGAAGTGCTTAGTTCAATTATTAATAATAAAAAACATAGAATATTAAATAGTGACCTAAATATTAATGCTACGCAAGAAAATGACAACTGCACTGCACTTCAAGATTTGGTGGAATGTTACGGATTAACAATCATAGACCGTGAGATAACAAAACATCAACAACGGGTCTTGTATAGATATTTTTATCACTGATATTGTTAATAAACATTATGTCTGTAAAATTTAAAATTTACATCTATCAGATCACTTTGCGGTTATTTGTACTATCAACTTACTTATTCTCAGAGATTCCAATAATGTAAATAAAAATACGGCTAAGCTCACTAGATCTATAAACAATATTAATATAAATATTTTCTTTGAAAAAAAAATGTTCTAAATTGCAGTGAAGTTAATGATGCAATTAATACATTCTTTTATACATTTATTAGCGTTGTTATGGGAAATTATCCCCGTGTGTTTCCGCTACTAGGGTAATCGTCGCGAAGTAATTATACTTTTAATTTGTTTCACTATATATATATTTACACACAATAATAATAATAATACATATATACAAAATAAAAATATGAAATAGTACTAGTGATTTAGTGAGTTTGAATTTTGAGCTCGTGATGTAGAGATTTAGAGTTTGAGATGATTGTAGAGTGTTGTGTAATATTGAATGAATAAATGTAATCTGTTTCTTCGTGATTTTTGAGTAAACAAGTAAACTATTGACCAACCCTTAAAAAGGAGGGGTTGTCAGAGATGACCAATAGGATATAGTACCACCCACTTGGGAGATTGATATTGGTCGTTGGAAATTTGGAAAGGGAATGATCTGGTCGAGGTCACAAGAGTAATAATTTTGGGTTAGAACTCAAGGATTCTTAGAACAAGGAATGTCGGTAAAAAGGTTCAAAGAGACATAAAAATTTAGGGAAGGCTACATGACGGGTAGTCGGCTTAGAAATTGCGAACAAAGAGAAAATATAACTTTACAAAAGTACAAAAGTGTCAAGTATCTTTACAAGACGTAGAAACTAGCAATTTATGGGCACACTTAAACTAGTAGAATATAAGAAATAACTTGAATATTTTGAACAATGATAAAATATAGAATACTTATGAACTAAAAAGAAAGATTATTATAAACTAACATAATTAAAATAAAACGTTATGGGGCTGTTCCATAACAGCGTAGTATATATGTATTTCGCCACACAGTTAGTTAAGGGCGCGCCACGAAACCGTTTTAAGCTGGTCATTTTCATGTATATTTCTGCACAAATTTAAGCATAGCGGTACAATGAATACACGTAAACAAAATAGAAATAGAATCTTTATAGTTTCTAGATTGTCCTATGCTAAAAGAGAATATTAGCAAATGAACATGATTTGCAGTAGAAGTGAAAGAAGAGAGAAAGATAAATTCACGAAATTGAAATGCTTTTGAAATTTGCTAATTTTATAGAAATAATTTTTAGAATAAGGGAATTAGATATATGTATTCTTTTATTACGTGAAATAATTTTTATTGTAGATTGGGTATTTTTTTATAATTTTGAGTAGAAAGTTTTTCCATAAGAACAATGTAAAAGTGTTCATCGTCTTGCTGGCTGCAGCACTAGTAGTAACAAATAGAAAAAAAACTTTCTTCCGTAGAGTGAGAAGTATCACGCACACTGTTATTGTGAGTCAATGCCACGCCACCGAATCCCACCCCGCCTAAATATCCAGGCCACCGAAAAGTCATAAGACCGAAAGGTTCTCATTCCACTTTGTCCACAACACCGAAACTAGTGCTGTCTCACACTGACGTCAGACCTATGACGATTGTTAGTGAAGTTAAGCATGGCGTCACGTATTCAGTACAGTAAACCAAATAAACATTGAATATAATAATTTTCGAGTTAATTAATTTATGAAATGCAATGCGCTAATCAAATAAAACAACTTCCGGGTCTTATAAAACTATTAAATCTACGATTAAAATTAACTTACTATTTAATTTAACTGAAGATGTCAAGTTGTATTTAATTGAGTGAGTAAATCTGACAGTAAACTGACGAAAATGTATGGTATTCAAATTTAACGGATGATTATTAATAGACAATAAGTAATAAAGCTGAATGATTAGATATAATTTCAAAATAAATAAGTAGATTTAAATTATATTCATTTTTTATTTCTATAAAGGTTAAAAATTTCAACTTCATATTTCTCTCGACAGTGCAAGATGAATTTGTAAGTTGATATAATGTCATTAGTATCATCTGTTTCTTTAGTAACGCATATATCTGATACACCCAGCAGACAATGAATCTTGAAAATGATTCACATAAGCGAAGGTTACCAACAGTATTCCGAAACAAAAGCAATCCATTTCAAAATTATAGTGAAAATAATTATACGTTTGAAAGACAATTTAAATGAGTATGATTTCGAAGTACTTTTAAATCTCACACCAGTAAGTATCCCTTAACCTCATTGTGGTTTTCATACAATGGAATAGTATATAGGAAAAATCAAATATTGCTGCTAGGATTTGATCATTCCTTTTTAGAGAATCCTATTTTTGGTGAAATAGATACACTTGTTTTGGATTCTTAAAATGATGTACTAATCATTGTAAAGTTAAAGTGTTGCATAGGAAACGAAAGACATTTGCAATCTTATATACCTAGTAGAATACTTTGTGACGACAAATTATAAAATTATTAAGGGTGCACAAAGTTTGTTCTGTGTTTTTCTTATTAACATTAATATGCTACCAGATGGAACAAAACTAATATCAACAATTAATATTAAAAACAATAATTAATAGAAAAGTACTTGTTGTGTAAAGATGATTTATGTTATGTTTTTCTAAAGACATATTGTTTATATATACTTTTGTTTGTCAAGTTAAAAGGACATTTTTGTTTATATATTTTTTATGTTCGTTAAGATAAATATATCATCTATCTATAAATTAAATAAATGTGTGTTACTTCCCAAAATCCTCTACAACAACCGTAAATATATATATAAAGTAAATTTAATATTTACAATTAATTAATTGTTATTTCAATAAATAAATATAATTCTTTACAACAAATAGGTTCAATTTTGCCAAATATATTTCTAATTAAATTTATTTTATATTACTACTATTACAAAATAGTGTCAAGTATGAATATATTTGTGAAAATTAAATAATATATCGTGCATCAAGCTAATATTTATTTGAGCGAATTAAATCGTTCAATTAAATTATTTATTTCATTCAATTCAATATTTTATTGGCTCCTATCAATTCTAGGATTAATTTGAGTGAATGCAGGTTTCAATTCAAGGAACTAAACCTTTTTCTCACTGCAGATAAATTAAAGTCAATGAAAGAAAGGCTAGATCTATTATTTGAATACATAGAAAACTACTAAACTTATAAAGAAATCATACAAATATGAAATTATTGCGGCTAAACAAGAATTGTATAATAGATATATCTGCTCTACAAACAATTCTTCGAAAGCTATCTGGAGTGTTATAAATAAGGAAATATTCAAAGAAACGGGAAACTCCAGTAGTAACGCCCTATTTTTCAGTGACCGCTTAAACTTAAGTTCAGCTGAACCTTGAACTTGAAACTGAACTTTTTTTTGTTTATAACTTGTCAAATTGAACTGGTTCTGCTGAACCTAAAATGAATGTAACAATAATTATAGCTGTATTCATTTGTCACTTCATTCACATAAATCAGTTCAGATAAATTGAATAACTGAACTAAGTAAACTAATGCACTTATTTCGGTGAATAACTTTAAACTGAATCCGCATCAGTAAATCTTATACTGGGAATAAAGTAAGGGAAGCAAGTCAGTCAAAAAAATAAGTAATCTGCTTCTGTACATGTTAAATAGATCTGATCGAAATGGCAAAAGGAAAACGCCCTTTGTAGTGTTGTGTAATTTGGGATTCTGAGGAAATATCAACGATTTCCGAGGTTGCCGAAATTGTATTTATGTCGAAATAAGAAAAATTCAATTAAAATATGTATGTCATCATTATCATCATCTTTCGTGATGGAAACTAAAAGGGCAGCATATTTTTTAGCTGAACTATTGGCGGATTCAGTAAAAAGCAAAAAAAATTGGAAAGAAAAAGAAAAGTGTTGAGAAAAAATTGAGGCGTCATTTAACAATATTAGCGGCAAAATATGTATAAATTCAATACTTTCAAGAAAGAAATACGAAAATTTTAAGAAAATAACAAAAGCTAACTTTGCAAACGAAAAATGTCATTTGAAAAGAACTAGTGGTGGGTCTGCAGATTTTGGATGTATTGCATCTACCTGCATGATAATAGATGATAATATACGTGAAATTTTGGAGATATAATCCTAGGTTTACCTTCTACAAATGCTAACGATTTAAGTAGTAAATTATTTCTGTTTATTTTTAAAAATATGTCATCTGATTTAGTAGTTGCTTCACACATAAAAAACGAAAATTCAGTCAACTCAATTTCAGATCAAAACCTTAGTAAAAGAAAAATTACAGGAGCTGATACTAATAATAACTCGTGCAAACTAGCAGAAACTAAAGAGTATAATTTATTATTTTAATTTATTTGTTAATTGTATTGTTAATAAAAAAAATTAATTTAATATACTATGTAAATAATATACAATATAATTTCTGATTCTGTTATCCGAGCTAATTTGGTATCGGTATCTTCGTTAATAGAGAAAGCAGCTTCTTTTTTATCACAAGCGGTATTGTTTAGTACAGTTGTAGCTACAACATATCTTCCAGTACATAATTTTATTATAATACCAGTTGCAAGTACAGGAAACTTACATTTCTATACTCTGTACGCCGCTCCACATTATTTTTTGTCATAATATGCCGCTCGTTGTATAAAAATTTAGCAGGACTTTGGAGATTTAAAAGCGGAGTTAGTAGAATATCTCTATTTTTATATCTACTACTACTCAATAACAAATTGTCTTCTATTTGGCCAAGTTCAAATAAAAATTAATAACTTCTTCATCATCTGAAGATTCCAATTTGATAATATTTTAAATTATTTGTGATAGGTAAACATCAATAAATACAGTAAAACAGTCGTTTAATTTATTATAATAACAATGTAGGCGACGACTGATCATTACTTAAACCAAGTAAATTGACGGTTCAGGTTCAAAATAAATTCGAACTGATTCAAGGTTTAAACTATACTGAAAAATACTTTATACTAGGAACTTGAACTAAAACTAAAATTTAAGTTTAAACCGACACTGAAAAATCGGGCATTAGCATTGTTTAAAACCTGATGATTTAAATATATATTTTTATAAGGTAGGCTAAAAAATAGTATGTACTTTACCAAATTGTAACGTCACCAAAAGGAACATAATAGATACAATTCATATATGCGATAATCTATATTCTTATGTCAAACTTCACAGTTGAAAATGGAAAAAGCAATACATAGTTCAAACAACTTCAGTAGTTATGATATATATATAACCTGAACTCAAGAATCATCAAGGTTTCAGCGTCACGGATTTTACTTCCACTAAAATACGTAGTAAACAAATGTTTTTACGAGGAGATCTATCCTCAAAAATTAAAATTGTCAAAGTTAGTTCCTATAAACAAGAAAGGTAATTTTTAAATGACACTTCAAATTTTACGCCGAAAAATAATAGAAATTTGAAAAAAAAATTGAAAAATGGAATTTCTCAACAAGCAAAATTAGTTTTCAAACTATCAATTTGGCTATCAATTGCGAAAGCAGCATTAAAATGAATGAGACAAGTATTTGAAAATTTTGATAATAGTGTACTCGTATCTTGCTTTGCGATTTGTCAAAGGTATTTGATTGTATATCACATGAAATTCTCTTTGCTAAATTATATCAGTATGGAATTAGAGGACTTACACTTGATTTAATCAAATCTCTCTGTACTTTAAGACGTCAGAGACTTGTAGTTAACAATGAGCAATCAAATGAAAACACTTCAATGCATGGAGTTCCTCAAGGAAGCATTATTGGGCCTATTTTATTTCTAATATATGTAAATGATTTGCCAAATTACGTCTCACCGATATTTACTATTCTGTTTGTGGATGACGCAACATTTGTAACCTCTGTTGAAAACGCTAAACAAATTTACTTTGTCCACATGTATTCACATATATCATATGGCATTATATTATGGGGTATGGCGAGCGAATGTTTACGAATATTTAGACTGCAAAAGAATGCGGTTCGAATCACTTGTCAGAAACCAACTTTTGCACTAAGTAAACAATTGTATATTGAGTTGGATATACTAACTGTCCCATGTATTTTCATTTATAATTGTTTAATTTATATAATTAAGGACATACAAGAGAAAACTAGAAGCAACGTCAATCATTCGAACGATACGATAAAAAATGATGATTTTCGTTTGGTAAAATTATGACAAATGCAACCAATGTATGGTATAAAAATTATTAAATAAATTGCCTGGACATGTAAAACAATTACCATGCAGTATGTTTCGTAGTAGTATAAAAAAAAATCTGGCAAATAATGCCTATTATAATAATGCTGAATTTCTGAAAGCAAATTTAAATTAAATGTAACTTTTTAATGTGAATTTGGTTTTATTACTATGTCATCTTTCACTTCAATAAATATTATTATATTATTATCCCAATGGGATGTTTGCAAAGTTATATCTGATATATTGAAACAATAGTCTAATTATATATTTTGTTTCCCATGGCATAATCAGTTTAAACTTATAAATTTTATTTTGCGTTTAACATATGAAAAATAAGTAAATTTTAAATAATCTTAAAGTCATTAGACGCAGTTTTTAATTCTGAATGTATTTTTAGTTACACTTTTGTTTTAAAATTATTAGGGCAGAAATTGGCACCATATGAAAATTTTACCATTGTATTTCCTTTGATCCATTAAAAAAGTATTAGTTCAGAAATAGATCATATTCAAACTCATATACCTGATAGTGAGAGTACTTTGGCTTTTCCCACGTGACAGACCGGGAGCTTGCACAACGAAGTGTTATGTTTGCTCCTGAGTTTATCTCAATTTCGCCTCCAGTTGGAAAGTATATCCAAGGAGCACTATGACTGTCTGCAACATACAACATTATTTTTTGATACTTATTAATAGATTCACTTTCCTTCATTTCGACTAGGCATCACTTACTGTTAACAAAAACATGTTTTGAGATTTCACTCAAATCGCCGTAATAATTTAGTCGACACGTGTACAATCCTTCATCTTCAGTAGAAATATTGTGCATTGTTATAGTATTAATTACAAGTTTGTTGAATTTTAATTTAATTACTTGAACATGTTCTTTATGTGTTTTCCCCTGTAACAAATTTAAGATCAAGTACTTATTTTCTAACAATATTACAAAAATAAATATTTAGATATTTAATTAAAAGATATTTATTTATTTTGTATATAGGATATTATTACAGATATAATAAAAACAATAATAACGTATAGAGATAACGCCTTTGTTAATTATGAAATGACAACATCTGAAAGTTCCAGGAAGTATTTCAAATCTTTACGAAATCTTGTCACTAAATCAACATGCCTTGAAAAACAAGATTATTTTAATATAAAATAAATCAAATTTATGAGATGCACTGAAACAATTAACATAAATGTAATACCGCAAATAAATATCACTGATATCAGAATTAGGGGTGGGTGAAAACATTAAAACAATTTTTATTTTTATTGAAAGTTAAATACAGGATTAGGAATTCAATAATGAACTTAGGCTTAAGTTGTAAATAATTTATTGAAGATTCATTGACAACGTTTCAGCCAAGGTTTTGGCCATCTTCAGGTCAAAAATATAGTTTTACATACAACAACCATAAAATATTTTAAGTTGAATGATGAAGTTCAGGGAAAATATCAAAAATCATATTATTTACTACGTATTTAGAATAAAAAGAAATATTTAATTCGTTAAAAGTTTACTCTGAACTTTTATTCAATGATATAAAGTGCATATAGTGAGTGTTAAATGCACAAATTGCTTTTTTCAACACTCTAATATTCAAATACTGCAGTTTAAATTTCTTACTTTATTCAAACACTGTTTCTTTCTCAATTATAATCAACATTTCACACTAGATGGTGTAAACCGACGTCAGCTTCAAATGCTACTTTAACGTTTCTCAACAGAAATATGATTTAATCATTTTAATTTAGAAATAGGTCTGCATACGTGTTATTAAAATAAATTATAAACATTTATAGAGTTTTGAAACACCAATAACATTTACCATAGGCTCAGTTCCTGTTATTTAACTGTTTATCTTACAGCAAAAGATTTCAAATAATATATTCTAATAGCAGCTGTTTCAAATTAAGTGATCGTTTTTTGCAATATGTTACTAAAAGCACTATCACAGTTTCGAACAACATTTCTCTATTATGTAGTTTATATCTATAACAGATATTAACCTACTGCGTTTGCAATTCAACTCACAATCTTTCTATTATAGGAACATCATATCTATATCACAGCGCAGCTTTCAGTTTTATATCATATTTATGTTGCAAAACTATTAGACCACAATTAGTTTTTATTCAGTATAAACTTAATTGTTTTATGAGAAAATAAATATCAAAATTAATTTTTTTAATAAATAACAGATTGCTTTTCAAATATTAACAATATATTTTTTTTCGGTCTGTTTTCATTATTATTATATTTTATTACGTAACTCAAATTAAATTTATAATTTTACTAATACAAAACAATAAACTAAATTTCACAGTTCCACTAAAATTATAAATTAATTAATTGTAAGTACCATACAACGTAGACCCTTGCCTGAATAATATCAGTAGTTCAGACTACTTCAGAATGTTTTAATTGTTTTCTTTATTTAAAAAATAATAATCGAATGAAATAAATCTACAAAAAGAATCTACTATAGATCAGCATTTTCAAAAATTTTAATATCCTATTTGATCCGACATCTGATCCGAAATTCGATCTGAGATTCGATCCGTACTATTTTCCCTATTTATATTGTAACAATATGTGCTATCTCATTTTTGTTTTGAGGCGATAGATACAAGTTTGGCTTCGTGTAATTTAACACTCGTGACCTCATATTCTTTCATGGATGAACGTGAAAACTTTAGGTTTTCAAATATAGGACATTAACTTATAAAAGTATTAGTTATTAATAAATATTCTTAGAATTCAAACAAGTTTTCATGTTCACTTCATCGACGTTGCCTTTGTGTCAGATTGCAAAATACAAAATACAGTCCTAGTGCATAACATGGCAGTTTCTTATCTATAGTAGTATATTATGATCTGTGGGTGCATCTTTGTAAGTCGTTGTTTTAAAAACACGTATACACAGTGTTTAGAGCGATATCGTTTTCGTTATTCACTTTTAAATAATCGTGTTGCACGTGAGTTACTACTATTCATTTCTAGTAATTTTTACAAGATCCCACTCCTGTAAATTATATATCTACTATTATTTAAATTATAGATTATACTTTCCGTTCATTTTTGTTTAAAGCATAAAATTTGTAAACGTTGTTATTGTTATAAATAAATTATTACAACTGGTACTACATCATTGAATTTCGAATAATTTTCTCTATTTATACACACAAAAGGAATAACTTTTTTTTCTATCATACACTTAATTTTGGAATTCTTTTCGCATTTTCCAATTTTCGAAAAGTGGTAACACTATCAACAGTACAAGACAATTTTTTTTTATTTTTCTATTGTATATTCGGTAATTTGAAATTATTTATTCAATGCAAACACAAAAAAAAATGCATTTTAATAGAGCAATATACATTTTTCCTTTCCTGAAAATGGCGGTGTACCTCAAGTAGTTATTTAATCAAATTCTTGGGCATTTCCGTCTGACAGCACAACCTGCATGTTCTATGTTACTTCATTCGACTATAACATATGTCAACTATATTTATAATATAATTGTTTATAATGTGACTTGCAGTGTTTTCTTTTACTTTCTATTTACAGATAAGGCATAAAAAAACTCACACTTATGGTTATAGGAAGCTTCCAATAAGGCAAATATTTATCATATGGAAAATAGAGTTCTAATAAGAATAAACATTTCAGTTTTATGTCGCCTCCCACATCGGCTGTGTCTGGACCTTCAATGGATTTGAAGATATTTGAATAATAGAAATCTAAAATAAAATGAGAGAATAATTAAAATTTGCTTCAACACGTGTTGTACTTTACAGGGCAACACCTAAAATTGCTGATCTATTGAGAGCGTTTCTACATTACAAGCTATCGGCTCTCGACTCTACTATGAAATATTTATCAAATGTAAAAAAAAAAAATCGCAGGCCAACACTTCCTCTCTTTCATATCTTTTTTATTAGTTTTTATTTCTTACAATTCATATATATTAAACGGCTTCATTCAGTATACATATTAGAGTCCTGCACGGGTCGACCTAATTACACCCGCACCCGACCCGCTACCCGCAACCCAAACCACATTACGGGTAATACGGAAAATTTATAATTGCTTACAACAACAGTACAACAAACAAATACATTTATAAATAATTTATCATAATTATTATAAGTTATCCAGATCCGCTATAGATTCATCCTTAATCATTTCATCTATTCAGACTTCAGAGGTTCAGGAATCAGGAATGGGTCAAATGGTGATCGTGGTTAAATGGTTAACATTTTCTTTGGAATAAAATCAACCATTATATCCCGAGTGATACAAATTTACAAAATTTTGCTTAGAAGAGATAATTATAAAGAACAAAATGCATTATGAGCAGACTCTTACCGTCTTTATTTTCAAATAGAAATTTGTTCGCCCAAACCACCTTATTAAAAACGTATTTGAATTTTTGTTTTCCTTTGATGGCTATGACACAAATTTAAATATAAATACGCTTTATAAACGATTTGTTAGCGTGTTATAAATGTAAAATGAGAAAAAATTAGACTTTGTTCGCTTGAAATAATAATTTGATTATTTGAACTGGGAATTTTATCTGAAGCAACATAATTATAAATAGGCCATGCCAACATGTCAAATATAATAAGATAAATTCTTTAGCACGAAGGGTATATGTTAAGAATATTTCTTGAATTAACAATAAATAAACGTTGTTACGTAACCATTGTGACCATAGCAAATCCTTTGAACTTTAAATTTCTGTCAAAACTACGTTATATTTGCAAAATATTATTAAACTGACGTGTTTAATAAAATACAATAGTATCTTGTTTCCAGCATACATGCCTTCAAGAACCTCGAAATTGCCCACAAGAAAAGCTAGCTGCAATTTAATCGTAATTAAAGAGCTGGGTGTCTTTTAGTCATTTATTTAAAATGCACAACAATGGAAAATAAGGCTATCTGATTAGTTGAATTTATAATGAATGAAATAATAGGATTTAATTTGAAGCATTAATCAATTTTAAAAAGAACATATTTTTTCCGGACTCACACCCGAGCATGAATCGCAAAGTTGCATAAACCCGATCTGCATTGCGGATACGCGACCCGATGCAGGACTCTCTGTAATATACTCGTATACTATATTTTCTTTGTAACGGCAGCGACAACAATATCTTTGTTGTCGTAGAAAATGTTTTTTTTTAAATGTTTTGACGCAATTTAATACTTGCAGGGAAGAGTTACCAAAATCGTACTACGTAAGTGATTTTTTTGTTTTATTCATTAGTCAACCTGATTTTGAAAGAAAATTAATATTTGTGCCTATAGGTTGATGATTTATGAACACTTCATTTTACGAGTTCAGCCTTTAAAACAACCACACGTGTTTCAAGTCACTTTACACTAAAACAATGTGAAATGTACGTTTTAGAAA
The DNA here is from genome assembly GCA_911728475.2 of Pterostichus madidus. NCBI lineage: Eukaryota > Metazoa > Arthropoda > Insecta > Coleoptera > Carabidae > Pterostichus > Pterostichus madidus. The sequence continues at coordinate 14,878,241 of OU452316.1, read as the reverse complement.
ACCTGTCTCTCAAATCGTACTGTTCTGTGTCCAGTGATACATTAGGAATGAGAATATAAAATTTGTACAAAATTATTTTGTTAATAACTTGTCAATGAAAAAAAAAACTAAATAAAATATTAATAAAAATAATAAATAATGTTTTAGACTATAATTAGCATTCTTTATTAATAACATAGAAAGAAACCAGCAAGATTTTGAAAATTCTATAGTAATACAGTAAAAGAAACTTGTTAAAATATCGACATAACATTGACAGCAGTTACAAAATATACATCAAATAAATTTAAACATATAATACAATAAGGCTAATGTTAAAAAAGTAGACATTTTCTATTGAATCAATATCAACTAAATAAATTTCTTAAAATTTTACATTCAACTGATTTTTTTAAGTTTCTGTAGCTCACAAAGATAACCATGTAATACGATACCTACATCACAGACTTATAATTGAATTCATATATTTTCCTCTTGATGTCACTCATTTATTTGACCAGGACGCATTAAACAACTCTCTCCTTTATATTAATAGATTTAAATAGCAAGTAAAGGAATTAAGATGGCATCTAACTAAATAATAAAAATACAAATACGAATTATTACTTACCAATTTCAGGTGATAGTCGTATGGTAGACATTTGATTGTGTTTGATGAAAACACAATCACAATAATCGAAATACCAATTGGGATAGTTTAGATGTCCGATTGTAAATCCAGAGTATGGGTGGAAACTTCCCTGTACACACATTCATAAAAATATGATGAGATTAAAGATATTGTTCTTATTCGAATGTACGTATTACTTACCACATAATTATGAGACTTCTGTACCACAGTGTAGTTACCTGGATTCACTGCCATTTCTACGAACACTTCGCTATCAACATCACATGTAACAGTGACGTTTATATCTTGAGCAGTTGGTCTGCATGGAATAAACGTGAGCCATACAAATACTTCAAATGCCTCCATTTTAGAAGTGTTTACTCTTAAATGATTGTCATCTAAAAAAAAGGAAATTCATATTGTTTCTTCAGTCAATATGTTAACATAGAATGCGTCCATATAATGCATGATTTGGATTATGTACTCGTAACATAGGTCAGTGTAGGATTTACTTATTTTATTTCAATTTTATTATAAACAGCAATTTTCGTAAATTTTTCTGTTAATTATAAAAATAATTTATTAATTAAAATGTCACTATTTAAAAATATCATGGCTTACTATGAACTCCATATGAAAAATAATATTTGATATAAGTATTTCGTAAATGGTTAAAAATAAAAAAAAGATATAGTAAAAAGTGCCTTAAGGAAGTGCAAACCAGAATCCAGTATTATTTCAAATTACAAAATTATAAACAAAAAAGAAAATGGGTAAATTTATATTTGGCCGACATCTAGTGACATCCCTGTAAATAATTTGTAAAAGCTATCCCTGTGGCTCCTCCACCACTAACATGTTTGGGGGCCGTGATTTGACGACTGGTAACCGCACTTCACGCGCAATATATATCACTTACCGAGATCTGCTTTAGCAGAGTGCCACACCCAGTAATGGGTAGAAGGCGTGATGATATATTTTTTTTTTTTTTTTTTTATCTAGTGACATATGCATTTAATTGAAAAAATTAATCCATGGTCAAACTACCCTATCATTGGAGCAACTTTTGTCTGATTTAACCACCCTCGTAGCTCTTACTGTTCTCGAGATCGCAATGCATTCGATCCTTAAATGGGACATTCTGTATAGAACCGAATGAACATTAAGTTACTCAAAGAGGAATAATGTGCATATTGTTTCCCTAGGGATAAAATATTTTATTACTGTCCCGATTAAATATTAAATATTTCCTGTGGATCCAAAGAACCCTGGTTCGATCCCCACTGCCGACAAACATTTTCACCAATTTAAAATTACCCCCGTGGCTCCCCCACCACTAACATCTTCGGGGGCCGTACTGGGTAAAAGGTGTGATTTATTTTATTTTATTTATTATATATTTCCGATTGTCACAAATATAATTATACATATCAGGTGCACAAAGTGTTTTGCCGTCTTCGTGACCTCGACAAGCCTCAGACTACCATTTCTTCACTCGCACGATAAACTGTCACTCGAGCACTAGCTTATCACTGTGATTGGCTCTATCCAATCAAATATTGTGATTTAATTGTCAGTAATAATATAACAAGAGAGTCAGAATAAATTGAAAATAATTTGATAGATCTTTCGGGCTTTCTTGACTTGTGCCTGGCAACAAGTTTGGGCCCATTTTTTTTTATTACTTAATTAATGTATTCTTGGAAGTTATTTTCAAAATTTGTTGGTATATTTCTGTATCAGAAATGAAAATAAATCGATTTTTTTCACACATTTTACTTGACGCGTTGACAGTTTTAAATAATTATTTGGCAACTACCTATCATTTGTCACAAACAAAAGATTATTCCCGAGAATAATCACAAGAGTTTTATTCTCAGTATAATAATGACAGGATTGGTTAAAACGCAGACACGTGACATACATTGAAGCTTTTCACTGATTTTGAAAAACGTCAAAATATATTCATCAAAATTTGTTATGTACTCGTATTAAGTTTTGAGATTTTTAGGAAAATATAATGAATATTAGTCTTATTCGTAAGTTAATAATAGTCTGTAGTCCAATTCTTAATAGAGTTTTTGCTAATCTTGAATATTTTATTAGTCATATTAAGTTAAACCATTTTCTCAAGAACGTTTAAATAAATACTAATATAATTTTCCTATCATTTGTTTTTCGATGATATTATTCAACTTTTTCAAATTGGACTAAAAGAAGATTAGCTAATCTAAAATTCGGAAATAGTTAAAACTTTTTTGTGACTCGGGCTGTAAATGATTAGTTCATACCTATAGGTTTCAATGTTAATGTTTCTTTAATTAAACTGCTAGCGAGAAATTTTTAAAAAAATTATCTTCTTATATACTAAACGGCTTAATTCCCTATATATAGTTTCATCACGATCAGTATGACATTTACAGCCTAGACGGTTTATCCGATTTAATTGAAACTTTTTTTATTTGATAGGGATTACTTATGGGGAGTGCCTTTTGATAGTCTCAGATTTTTAGTGCACATGATGTGCGAGAAAACTTGAAAAAACATGCATTTTCAACTAAGAGTGTGGAGGCTTTGACATTTTTAAGAAGAACATCTACTGTAATTTTGACGTTTGTCAGTGGACTATGTGTAAAATATTTCAAAAGTTGTCTAAAATAGTTAATACTTGAATAATTTATAATTAAAAATGCGACATGTCCACTGACAAACGTCAAAATTACAGTAGATGTTCTTCTTAAAAATGTCAAAGCCTCCACACTCTTAGTTGAAAATGCATGTTTTTTCAAGTTTTCTCGCACATCATGTGCACGAAAAATCTGAGACTATCAAAAGGCACTCCCCATAAGTAATCCCTATCAAATAAAAAAAGTTGCAAATAAATAGGATAAAACGTCTAGGCTGTAAAATTGTCAGACTGATCATGATGAAACTATATATAGGGAATTAAGCCGTTTAGTATATAAGACTAGCGGTCGCCCTGGCTTCGCCAGGCCTCACGCTAGTTCCGCGGACCCTGAAGTAGAATTCACTTTTGTAGGACAGTTGACACAATATAAATCCAATTATTACAAATCTAAAACATTTCTGCATATCTTTCCAACCAAAGACCTTTTAATTGATACTAAACACAACAAAATTTCGAAGATCTTTCACTAAAACAACTAACGATTGAAAAATATTCAATTCTGCTCGCGAGCTCATCAAAAGACCTTTTACTAGATACCAAACACAATAGGTTTTGAAGAACTTTTATTAAAACGATTGATGACAGGAAAAATTCAATTATGCACACGAACCCTTCAAAAATTCTTTCTTTTTGATACAAACGCGATAGGTCAAATTTCAACTTTTTTATTTCATTACAATCTTCTTCTAAAGCCTTCTTATCCGACACCAATACTTTAAGTTTGAAATAGTTGACGGTTGTTAAATAATTATTTTTTTTTATTTCATTTGAACTTTCTTTCAAAACTCTTTTATATCACACCAAACTCGGCATGACTCGGAATACTTTGAATTTTAAACAATTAACAGTTGTAATATTGAATTTTTTTCTTTATTCCATCTACAAGTTCTTTCATAACTTTTTTGTATGACATTAAACACGGCATGATTCCGAATACTTTAAATTTACAACAATTGACTATCGAAACATATTTATTTTTTATTTCGTCTGAAAGTTCTTCTAAATCCCTTTCATATGATATCAAACACGACATTTTGCTAAACTAACTTTTTATAAGAATTTGTTTATTGACACAATTGTTTGTTTGTAGATATTATAAATAATTTTTGAAAAAGCAATGAGCGTTCGCCGGGATTTGAATCCAGAACCTTTCACTCGCATGGTGACTGCTCTAGCATTTCTTCAACTAAAAGTTGCACGAAAGGCATGAGTATTCGCCGAGTGTTTGTAGCTCAATTAGTTAGAGCAGTTACCATGCGAGTGAATTTTTTTATAGAATTTATTAAGTTTGAAACAATTACCTATCGTAAAATTTCAACTTTCTATATTTCATCTGAAAGTTCTTTTGAAGCCCTTCAATATGACACTAAATACGGTACGATACGGAATACTTTAAGTTTGAAACTATTGACAGTCGTAAAATTTCAACTTTTTTTTTTATTTCATATGAAAATTCTTCTAAAGCCCTTTCATATGACACCCAACACAATATGATTCGAAATACTTTATGTTAGAAACAATTGCTTATTGTAAAATTTCAACTATTTTCATTTTTCTGAAAGTTCTTCTAAAGCCCTTTAATATGACACCAAACACGATAGGTTTTGTTGCAATTTCACTAAAATAATTTCCGATTGAAAATATTATAATTTTACCCACATGCCCTTTAAAATAACTTTCGTATTACCGATAGAAAATTTAAGAGTGATCAAATGATTCCAATTCGAGTTATCGGGTTTTTCTAAATTGTACTCTGACGTGGATAAAATTTGCTTGGTTTTACTATATATTATTACTGGAGACAAATTTGGTTGGGTTTACCTGTATACTTTATATAACTTGTCAATTTGACATTTTGTTTTAGTGGATTGCCAAAAATTTTCTTTTTAAATACACATATTTAAAATACGTAATGATAATAAAAACGATCCCTCATTCCCCCCATATGTGTAAAATATATCAAAAGTTCTCTAAAAAATTTAATACTTCAATAATTGTTAATTAAAAATGCGATATGTCCACATACAAATGTCAAAATTAGAGTAGGTGTTCTTTTTTAAAATTTCAAAGCCTCCACACTCTTTGTCTGTATATTTTATAAAACTTGTCAATTTGACGTTTTGCTTTAAAACCAACTTCATAGTGGATTGTAAAAAATTTTCTTTTTAAATACACATATTTGAAATTTGTAATTATAATAAAAACGTCCCCTCAGTCCCCCAATGTTCGTAAAATATTTCAAAACTACTCTAAACCATTTAATATTTAAATAATTTATAATTAAAAATGCGACATGTCCACTGAGAAATGTCAAAGTGACGTTTGATGTTCTTCTTAAAAATTTCAAAGCCTCCACACTCTTAGTTGATTTTGCCCGAAAAACGCATGTTTTTTCAAGTTTTCTCGCACATCATGTGCACGAAAAATCTGAGACTATCAAAAGGCACTCCCCATGAGTGACCTCTATCAAATAAAAAAAGTTGCAAATAAATCGAATAAACCGTCTAGGCTGTAAAATTGTCAGACTGATCGTGATGAATCTATATATATATATATATAGGGAATTAAGCCGTTTAGTATATAAGACTAGCGGTCAGCCTGGCTACGCCAGGCCTTCACGCTACGCTCCGCGAACACTGATATAAGATTCACTTCTGTAAGACAATTGACACTATATAAATCAAATTATTTCCGAAGTAAAAGTTTTCAATTCTGCACGTCTGTCCTTTAAAAGACATTTAATTGATACCAAGCACAATAGGTTACAAAGCTCTGGCATTACAAAATTGACAATAAAAAAATCCAATTCAGCACACGAACGACCTTTCATTTGATACCAAATACGATATGTTTTGAAGCACTTTTACTAAAACAATTGCCGATCGAATAATATTCAATTTTGTACGCGTCCCCTTCAAAATACCTTTCATATGATACCAAGCACAATAGGTTTTTATGCATTTTTACTAAAACAATTGCCGATCGAATAATATTCAATTTTGTACGCGTGCCCTTCAAAAGACCTTTCATATGATACCAAACACGATAGGTTTTTATGCACTTTTACTAAAACAATTGCCGATCGAATACTATTCAATTTTGTACGCGTGCCCTTCAAAAGACCTTTCATATGATACCAAACACGATAGGTTTTTATGCACTTTTACTAAAACAATTGCCTATCGAATAATATTCAATTTTGTACGCGAGCCCTTCAAACGACCTTTCATATGATACGAAACACGATAGGTTTTTATGCACTTTTACTAAAACAATTGCCGATCGAATAATATTCAATTTTGTACGCGAGCCCTTCAAAAGACCTTTCATTTGATACCAAACACGATAGATTTATATGCACTTTTACTGAAACAATTTCCGCTCAAATAATATTCAATTTTGTACGCGTGCCCTTCAAAAGACCTTTCATATGATACCAAACATAATAGGTTTTTATGCATTGTTACTAAAACAATTGCCGATCGAATAATTTTCAATTTTGTACGCGTGCCCTTCAAAAGACCTTTCATATGATACCAAACACGATAGGTTTTTATGTACTTTTACTAAAACAATTGCCTATCGAATAATATTCAATTTTGTACGCGAGCCCTTCAAAGGACCTTTCATTTGATACCAAACAAGATAGGTTTTTATGCACTTTAACTTAAACAATTTCCGCTCAAATAATATTCAATTTTGTACGCGTGCCCTTCAAAAGACCTTTCATATGATACCAAACATAATAGGTTTTTATGCATTGTTACTAAAACAATTGCCGATCGAATAATATTCAATTTTGTACGCGAGCCCTTCAAAAAACCTTTCATTTGATACCAAACATTATAGGTTTTTATGTACTTTTACTAAAACAATTGCCAATCGAATAATATCAAATTTTGTACGCGTGCCTTTCAAAAGACCTTTCATATGATACCAAACACGATAGGTTTTTATGCACTTTTACTTAAACAATTGCCGATCGAATAATATTAAATTTTGTACGCGTTCCCTTCAAAAGACCTTTCATATGATACCAAACACAATAGGTTTTTATGCATTTTTACTAAAACAATTGCCGATCGAATAATATTCAATTTTGTACGCGTGCCTTTCAAAAGACCTTTCATATGATACCAAACACGATAGGTTTTTATGCACTTTTACTAAAACAATTGCCGATCGAACAATATTCAATTTTGTACGCGTGCCCTTCAAAAGACCTTTCATATGATACCAAACACGATAGATTTTTATGCACTTTTACTGAAACAATTGCCTATTGAATAATATTCAATTTTGTACGCGAGCCCTTCAAACGACCTTTCATATGATACGAAACACGATAGGTTTTTATGCACTTTCACGAAAACAATTGCCGATCGAATAATATTCAATTTTGTACGCGAGCCCTTCAAAAGACCTTTCATTTGATACCAAACACGATAGATTTATATGCACTTTTACTGAAACAATTTCCGCTCAAATAATATTCAATTTTGTACGCGAGCCCTTCAAAAGACCTTTCATTTGATACCAAACATTATAGGTTTTTATGCACTTTTACTAAAACAATTGCCAATCGAATAATATCAAATTTTGTACGCGAGCCCTTCAAAAGACCTTTCATTTGATACCAAACACGATAGGTTTTTATGCACTTTTACTAAAACAATTGCCGATCGAATAATATTCAATATTGTACGCGAGCTCTTCCAAAGACCTTTTATTTTATACCAAACACGATAGGTTTTGAAGTACTTTCACTAAAACAATTGCTGATTGAAAAAAATCTTAATTCTTCATGCGTGACCTTCAAAACTTTCATATTATACCAAATACGATATGTTTTAAAATAAATATGGATAATAATATTAACTAAATAATAATAAAATTGTTTTTAATCTACATTGCCGTGAACAATATTTGCTAAGGTTTACTATATATTTTTACCGATGACAATTTTGGTTTGGTTTACCTGTATACTTTATAAAACTTGTCAATTTGACGTTTAAACCAACTTCAGAGTGAACTGTCAAAAATTTACTTTTTAAATACACATATTTGAAATGTATAATTATAATAAAAACGTCCCCTCATTTCCCCAATATGCGTAAAATATTTCAAAACTACTCACAGAAATTTCTTATTAAAGTAATTTATAATTAAAAATGCGACATGTCCACTGACAAATGTCAATTCTCAAATCTATGAATTTAAAAACCTGGATCTTGTATATGAGAGGTAATATTGTTCCTAAATTATAGATTTGTCAAATTGAAGTTTTCTGTTAAAAAACTTTTATACAAACATGAAATCAATTGAAAACAGATCAAAACATATATCCTCAATCCTATAATACCTTAATATATTTACAAAATTGCTCTAACTTGTCTCGAAATTTATATAATTGTGTTAAAAAGTTTCATACGTAATGTCAATGAATTTTTCTGCTTACGGTCAAATCGTCCGTAGATGTTCTTCTTAAAAAAACCAAAGCCACCACAATCTTAGTTTAAAGTGCGTGTTTTTCCAAAATATCTCGCACATCATGCGTAATAAAATGATGAATTTATAAAAAGGACCTCGTCCAAGTTGACCTCTATCTAACAAAAAAAGTTTCAAATTAATCGGACAAACCGTCTAGGCTGTAGAGGTGAGCAATTGACTGTGATGAATCCAAACTCATATACTCATATACCAATATACTCCTTACGCTAATAGTAGTTGGACTAGCGGTCAGCCTGGCTTCGCCAGGCCTTCACGCTAAGCTCCGCGGACACTGATATAGGATTCACTTCTGTAAAACAATTGACACTATATAAATCAAATTATTTCCGAAGTAAAAGTTTTCAATTCTGCACGTCTGTTTTTCGAATACTGCACGCAAGCCCTTCAATAGACCTTTCATTTGATACCAAACACGATAGGTTTTGATGCACTCTTACTAAAACAATTGCCGATCGAATAATATTTAATTTTGTACGCGAGCCCTTCAAAAGACCTTTCATTTGATACCAAACACGATAGGTTTTGATGCACTGTTACTAAAACAATTGCCGATCGAATAATATTTAATTTTGTACGCGAGCCCTTCAAAAGACCTTTCATTTGATACCAAACACGATATGTTTTGAAGCACTTTCACTAAAACAATTGCCGATCGAAAAAATCGAATTCTGCATGCGAGCCCTTCAATAGACCTTTCATTTGATACCAAACACGATAGGTTTTGATGCACTCTTACTAAAACAATTGCCTATCGAATAATATTCAATTTTGTACGCGAGCCCTTCAACAGACTTTTCATTTGATACCAAACACGATATATTTTGAAGCACTTTAACTAAAACAATTGCCGATCTAAAAAATCGAATTCTGCATGCGAGCCCATCAAATGACCTTTTATTTGATACCAAACACGATAGATTTTGAAGCACTTTCACTAAAACAATTACTGATTGAAAAAAATCTCATTTCTACATGCGTGACCTTCAAAACTTTCGTATTATACCATATACGATAAATTTCGAATTTTGATAATAAATTTAAATAAATAATAATAAAATTGTATTTAATGCACATTGCCGTGAACAATATTTGCTTAGTTTTACTATATATTTTTACCGAGGACAATTTTGGTTTGGTTTACCTGTATACACTATAAAACTTGTCAATTTGACGTTTAAACCAACTTCATAGTGAACTGTCAAAAATTAACTTTTTAAAAACACATATTTGAAATGTGTAATTATAATAAAAACGTCCCCTCATTTCCCCAATATGTGTAAAATATTTCAAAACTACTCACAGATATTTCATATTTAAGTAATTTATAATTAAAAATGCGACATGTACACTGACAAACGTCAAAGTGACAGTAGATCTTCTTCTTAAAAATTTCAAAGCCACCACACTCTTAGTTGATTTTGCCCCAAAAATGAAGGTTTTTTCAAGTTTTCTCGCACACCATGTGCACGAAAAATCTAAAACTAACAAAAGGCACCCCCCATGATTGACCTCTATCAAATAAAAAAAGTTTCAAATTAATCGGATAAACCGTCTAGACTGTAGAGGTGAGCAATTGAGCGTGATGAATCTATACTCATATACAAATATACCTCTTACGCTTTTAGTAATAGGACTAGCGATCGGCCTGGCTTTGCCAGGCCTTCACGCTATGCTCCGCGGACACTGAAATAGGATTCACTTCTGTAAGAAAATTGACACTATATAAATCAAATTATTAGGTTTTGATGCATTTTTACTAAAACAATTGCCGATCGAATAATATTTAATTTTCTACGCGAGCCCTTCAATAGACCTTTCATTTGATACCAAACACGATAGGTTTTGATGCGTTTTTACTAAAACAATTGCCGATCGAATAATATTTAATTTTCTACGCAAGGCCTTCAATAGACCTTTCATTTGATACCAAACACGATAGGTTTTGATGTGTTTTTACTAAAACAATTGCCGATCGAATAATATTTAATTTTCTATGCGAGCCCTTCAATAGACCTTTCATTTGATACCAAACACGATAGGTTTTGATGCATTTTTACTAAAACAATTGCCGATCGAATAATATTTAATTTTCTACGCGAGCCCTTCAATAGACCTTTCATTTGATACCAAACACGATAGGTTTTGATGCATTTTTACTAAAACAATTGCCGATCGAATAATATTTAATTTTCTGCGCGAGCCCTTCAATAGACCTTTCATTTGATACCAAACACGATAGGTTTTGATACATTTTTACTAAAACAATTGCCGATCGAATAATATTTAATTAAGCACGCGAGCCCTTCAAAAGACCTTTCATTTGATACCAAACACGATAAGTTTTGATGCACTCTTACTAAAACAATTGCCCATCGAAAAAAATTGAATTCTGTATGAGAGCCCTTCAAAGGACCTTTTAGTTGATACCAAACACGATAGGTTTTGAAGCACTTTCACTAAAACAATTACTGATTGAAAAAATCTCATTTCTACATGCGTGACCTTCTAAACTTTCATATTATACCATATACGATAAATTTCGAATTTTAATAATAAATTTAAATAAATAATAATAAAATTGTATTTAATGTACATTGCCGTGAACAATATTTGCTTAGTTTTACTATATATTTTTACCGAGGACAAATTTGGTTTGGTTTACCTGTATACTTTATATAACTTGTCAATTTGACGTTTAAACCAACTTCACAGTGAACTGTCAAAAATTTACTTTTTAAATATACATATTTGAAATTTGTAATTATAATAAAAACGTCCCCTCATTTCCCCAATATGTGTAAAATATTTCAAAACTACTCACAGATTTTTCATATTTACGTAATTTATAATTAAAAATGCGACATGTCCACTGACAAACGTCAAAGTGACGTTTGATCTTCTTCTTAAAAATTTCAAAGCCTCCACACTCTTAGTTGATTTTGCCCCAAAAACGCAGGTTTTTTCAAGTTTTCTCGCACATCATGTGTAGGAAAAATCTAAGACTAACAAAAGGCACCCCCCATGATTGACCTCTATCAAATAAAAAAAGTTTCAAATTAATCGGACAAACCGTCTAGGCTGTAGAGATGAGCAATTGACCGTGATGAATCCAAACAAACATATATACCTCTTACGCTTTTAGGTATAGGATTATTTAAATATTAAATGGTTTAGAGTAGTTTTGAAATATTTTACGCACATTAGTGGACTGAGGGGACGTTTTTATTATAATTAAGTATTTTAAATATGTGAATTTAAAAAGAAAAATTTTTATAGTCCACTATGAAGTTGGTTTTAATTCAAAACGTCAAATTGACAAGTTTATAAAATATACAGACAAAGAGTGTGGAGGCTTTGAAATTTTAAAAAGAACACCTACTCTAATTTTGACATTTGTATGTGGACATATCGCATTTTTAATTAAAAATTATTCAAGTATTAACTATTTTAGACAACTTTTGAAATATTTTACACATAGTGGGGGAATGAGGGAACGTTTTAATTATAATTACGCATTTTAAATATGTGTATTTAAAAAGAAAATTTTTGACAGTCCACTAAACCAAAACGTCAAATTGACAAGTTATATAAAGTATACAGGTAAAACCAACCAAATTTGTCTCCAGTAATAATATACAGTAAAACCAAGAAAATTTTATCCACGACCGAGTACAATTTAGAAAAACCAGATAACTCGAATTGGAATCATTTGAGTACTTAAATTTTCTATCGGTAATACGAAAGTTATTTTAAAGGGCATGTGGGCAAAATTATAATATTTTCAATCGGCAATTATTTTAGTGAAATTGGAACAAAACCTATCGTGTTTGGTGTCATATTAAACGGCTTTAGAAGAACTTTCAGATAAATGAAAAAAGTAGAAATTTTACAATAAGCAATTGTTTCTAACAAAAAGTATTTCGAATCATATTGTGTTGGGTGTCATATGAAAGGGCTTTAGAATAACTTTCGTATGAAATAAAAAAAAGTTGAAATTTTACGACTGTCAATAGTTTCAAACTTAAAGTGTTCCGAATCGTACCGTATTTAGTGTCATATTGAAGGGCTTCAAAAGAACATTCAGATGAAATATAGAAAGTTGAAATTTTACAATAGGTAATTGTTTCATACTTAATAAATTCTATAAAAAAATGTGGAACTATCAAAAATTACATCCAATGGATTTTTAATAGATTAGCAAAATCTTTTCGGAAATAAAACACGTATTTGATTGAAATTTTAAGACTGTCAATTATTTCAAACATAAAGTATTTCGAATTATGCCATGTTTGGTTTCATATAAAAAGGCTTTAGACGAACCTTTAGATAAAATAATTAAAAAGTTAGTTTTTGAAATAGCAATTGTGTCAATAAACAAATTCTTATAAAAAGTTAGTTTAGCAAAATGTTTTCGGAAATAACACACGTATTTGAAATTTTACGACCTTCAATTGTTTTAAACCTAAAGTGGTCCGTATCATATCGTGTTTGATATCATATGAAAGGGATTTAGAAGAACTATCAAACGAAATAAAATATATATATATATATATATATATATATTTCGACCGTGAATTGTTTTAAATTTAAACTAAGTATTCGGAATCATGTCGTGTTTAATGTCATATAAAAAAGTTTTGAAAGAACTTGTAGAATAAAGAAAAAAATTAAATATTACAACTGTTAATTGTTTCAAATTCAAAGTATTCCGAGTCATGCCGAGGTTGGTGTGATATGAAAGAGTTTTGAAAGAAAGTTCAAATGAAATAAAAAAAAAATATTTTACAACCGTCAACTGTTTCAAACTTAAAGTATTGATGTCGTATAAAAAGGCTTTAGAAGAAGATTGTAATGAAATAAAAAATCGCGTTTGTATCAAAAAGAAAGATTTTTTGAAGGGTTCGCGTACAAAATTTAATACTTTTAGATCCTCAATTGTTTTAGTGAAAATGCTTCCAAATTCTTCGTATTTAGTATCAAATGAAAGGTCTTTTGAAGAGCTCGCGAGCAGAATTGTAGTTTTTTCAATCGTCAGTTGTTTTAGTGAAAAATCTTCGAAACCTGTTGTATATAGTATCAATTAAAAGGGCTTTGGATGGAAAGATATACAGAAATGTTTTAGATTTGTAATAATTGAATTTATATTGTGTCAACTGTCCTACAAAAGTGAATTCTACTTCAGGGTCCGCGGAACTAGCGTGAGGCCTGGCGAAGCCAGGGCGACCGCTAGTCTTATATACTAAACGGCTTAATTCCCTATATATAGTTTCATCACGATCAGTCTGACATTTTTACAGACGGTTTATCCGATTTCATTGAAACTTTTTTTATTTGATAGGGATTACTCACGGGGAGTGCCTTTTGATAGTCTCAGATTTTTCGTGCACATGATGTGCGAGAAAACTTGAAAAAACATGCATTTTCAACTAAGAGTGTGGAGGCTTTGAAATTTTTAAAAAGAACATCTATTGTAATTTTACATTTGTCTGTGGACATGTCGCATATTTAATTATAAATGATTTAAATATTAAATGTTCTAGAGTAGTTTTGAAATATTTTACGCACATTGGGGGACTGAGGGGACGTTTTTATTATAATTACAAATTTCAAATATGTGTATTTAAAAAGAAAATTTTTTATAGTCCACTATGAAGTTGGTTTCAAAACGTCAAATTGACAAATTTTATAAAATATACAGACAAAGAGTATGGAGGCTTTGAAATTTTAAAAAAGAACACCTACTCTAATTTTGACATTTGGATGTGGACATATCGCATTTTTAATTAACAATTATTGAAGTATTTAATTTTTTAGATAACTTTTGATATATTTTACACATATTGGGGGAATGAGGGAACGTATTTAAAATTTTTGACAATCCACTAAAACAAATTTGACAAGTTATATAAAGTACACAGGTAAACCCAACCAAATTTGTCTCCAGTAATAATATATAGTAAAACCAAGCAAATTTTATCCACGGCATAGTACAATTTAGAAAACCAGATAACTCGAATTGGAATCATTTGAGCACTATTCAATTTTCTATCGGTAATACGAAAGTTATTTTAAAGGGCACGTGGGCAAAATTATAATATTTTCAATCGGCAATTGTTTTAGTGAAATTGGAACAAAACCTATCGTGTTTGGTGTCAAATTAAAGGGCTTTAGAAGAACTTTCTGATAAATGAAAAAAGTTGAAATTTTACAATAAGCAATTATTTCGAATCATATTGTGTTGGGTGTCATATGAAAGGGCTTTAGAAGAACTTTCATAAGAAATAAAAAAAAAGTTGAAACTTTACGACTATCAATTGTTTCAAACTGAAAGTATTCCGAATCGTACCGTGTTTAGTGTCATATTGAAGGGCTTTAAAAGAACTTTCAGATTAAATATAAAAAGTTGCAATTTTACGATAGGTAATTGTTTCAAACTAAATAAATTCTATAGAAAAATTGTGGAACTATCAAAAATTACATCCAACGGATTTTTAATAGATTAGCAAAATCTTTTCGGAAATAAAACACGTATTTGATTGAAATTTTAAGACGATACCATTTTTGATATCAAATAAAAAGTCTTTTAAAGGGATCTCGTGCAAAATTAATTTTTTTTTCGATCCGCAATTGTTTTAGTGAAATTACTTTGAAACCTATCGTGTTTGGTATCAAATGAAAGATCTTTTGAAGGGCTCGCGTACAAAATTTATTATTTTTCGATCGTCAATTGTTTTAGTGAAAGTGCTTAAAAATATATCGTGTTTGGTATCAAATGAAAGGTTTTTTGAAGGGCTAGCGTAAATAATTGTTTTTTTCAATCGTAAATTGTTTAATGAAAGTGCTTAAAACATATCGTGTTTTGTATCAAATGAAAAGTCTTCTGAAGGGCTCGCGTGATTGATTTTAGTTACAGAAATTTTGAAAATAGATTTAGGTATTAGAAGATTGAGAATACATGTTTTGAAATGCTTTCAACTGATTTTTATATTCATATAAAATTTTAAAGACAAAACATCAACTTGACAAATAATTTTTAAAAGTATGTAATAAAACAAAGCAAAATTTGTCTGCGGTAATAATATACATTTAAAAAAAAAAGAAAATTGACAGCAGCATTCTACAATGCAAAAAGTATATTTCAGCGATTTCCAACAGTTTTTCAAAAAAGTTTAGAGAAAAATTTCAATTGATTTTATGTATATATAAAATATAAATGTAGAACATTATAAAAAATTACGTCCAAAGGATTTTTAATAGTTTAGCAAAATGTACAATTGTTTTCGTGAAAGTGTTTAAAACCTATCGCGTTTGTATCGAAAAGAAAGATTTTTGAAGGGTTCGCGTACAAAATTTAATACTTTTAGATCCTCAATTGTTTTAGTGAAAATTCTTCAAAATTCTTCGTGTTTAGTATCAAATGAAAGGTCTTTTGAAGAGCTCGTGTGCATAATTGAATTTTTCCTGTCATCAATCGTTTTAATGAAAGTTCTTCAAAACCTATTGTGTTTGGTATCTAGTAAAAGGTCTTTTGAAAAGCTCGCGAGCAGAATTGGATATTTTTCAATCGTTGGTTGTTTTAGAGAAAGATCTTCGAAATCTTGTTGTGTTTAGTATCAATTAAAAGATCTTTGGTTGGAAAAATATGCAGAAATGTTTTAGATTTGTAATAATTGAATTTATATTGTGTCAACTGTCCTACAAAAGTGAATTCTACTTCAGGGTCCGCGGAACTAGCGTGAGGCCTGGCGAAGCCAGGGCGACCGCTAGTCTTATATACTAAACGGCTTAATTCACTATAGATTCCTCCGAGCGGCAACCAGACTTTAGACACGGCTACAGCTTAAACGGTTTGTGCGAATGTTGTGAATTTTTTTCTAGGATTTAAAGAATGTTGGGGACTAGTGCCTTTTGGGTATTTCAGATTTTTCGCAAGTATAGTCCGCGTGAAATTAATGAAAAACTTTGCCAATTTTCAAGGATCGAAGCATGCACGCGTTGCTATGCATATGAAATTTGACCGCAAGCAGAAATTTTTCAGACCTGTCAATCACTTTTGACGTTTCGCATGAAACATTTTTATATAAATATTTCAATTTCTAGAAAAGTTGGAGACATTTTCTAATTTTATTTAGGTATTAGAAGATTGAGGACATATGTTTTGAACGTTTTTCAATTGATTTCATGTTTGTATAAAAGTTTTTAATGATGCAACGTCCATTTCACAAATCTATGGTTAAGAAACAACATTACCTCTTATATACACGATCTAGGTTTTGAAAAATCATAGACCTAAGCTGTCATTTTTGACGTTACGCATGGAATTTTTCGATAGAATTATTTCAATTTCTAGACAAATTGTGTAAATTTTGTAATTTGATTTAGGTATTAGATGATTGAGGATACATGTTTTGAACTGTTTTGACTTGATTTCATGTTCGAAAAAAATTTTAAGACAAAACGTCAATTTGACAAATAGTCTGGAAAAATATATAGTAAAACCAAGCAAAAAAAGACCTCGGTGATAATATACAGTAAAACCAAAACGAATGTACATTGTAAAAAAAGTTAATCGAATAAAAAAATGTCAGAATTAATATTCCAGAGATTTTCAACAGTTTTGAAAAAAAATAGAGAAAAATTAAATTTTTTAACAGTAACTCTAGACTGCTGAATTGATTTCATGTTCAAATAAAGTTTTAAGACAAAGACGTCAATTTGACCTATAGTCTGTTAAAGTATATAGTAAAACCAAGCAAAAATTGACCTCGGTGATAATATATAGTAATACCAAAAAGAATCTACATTGTAAAAAAAAAATTAATCGAATAAAAAAATTTCAGAATTAAAATCCAGCGATTTTCAACAGTTTAAAAAAAATTCAACTATTTCGAATCACGTCATGTTTGGTATCATATGAAAGGGCATTAAAAGAACTTTTAAATGCATTAGAAAAAATTGAAAATTCACGATAGGCAACTGTTTGAAAATTCAACTATTCCGAATCATGTCGTGTTTGGTATCATATGAAAGGGCATTAAAAGTACTTTCGAATGCAATAAGAAAAAATTGAAAATTTACGATAGGCAACTGTTTGAAAATTCAACTATTCCGAATCATGTCGTGTTTGGTATCATATGAAAGGGCATTAAAAGAACTTTTAAATGCAGTTGGAAAAAATTGAAAATATACGATGGGCAACTGTTTGAAAATTCAACTATTCAGAATCATGTCGTGTTTGGTATCATATGAAAGGGCATTTAAAGACCTTTCAAATGCAATTGGAAAAAATTGAAAATTTACGATAGGCAGTTGTTTGAAAATTCAAGTATTCAGAATCACATCATGTTTGGTATCATATGAAAGGGCATTAAAAGACCTTTTAAAAGCAATTGGAAATAAGTGAAAATTTACGGTAGGCAACTGTTTAAAAATTCAACTATTCCGAATCATGTCGTGTTTGGTATAATATGAAAGGGCATTAAAAGACCATTTAAATGTAATTGAAAAAAATTTAAAATTTGCGATAGGCAATTGTTTGAAAATTCAACTATTCAGAATCATGCCGTGTTTGGTATCATATGAAAGGGCATTAAAAGACCTTTTAAATGCAATTGGAAAAAATTGAAAAATTACGATAGGCAGTTGTTTGAAAATTCAACTATTCAGAATCATGCCGTATTTGGTATCATATGAAAGGGCATTAAAAGTACTTTCGAATGCAATATGAAAAAATTGAAAATTTACGATAGGCAACTGTTTGAAAATTCAACTATTCCGTATCATGTCGTGTTTGGTATCATATGAAAGGGCATTAAAATACCTTTTAAAAGCAATTGGAAAAAATTTAAAATTCACGATAGGCAACTGTTTGAAAATTCAACTATTCCGAATCATGTCGTGTTTGGTATCATATGAAAGGGCATTTAAAGACCTTTCAAATGCAATTAGAAAAAATTTAAAATTCACGATAGGCAACTGTTTGAAAATTTAACTATTCCGAATCACGTCGTGTTTGGTATCATATGAAAGGGCATTAAAAGACCTTTTAAATGCAATTTGAAAAAATTGAAAATTTACGTTAGGCAACTGTTTAAAAATTCAACTATTCCGAATCATGTCGTGTTTGATATCGTATGAAAGGACATTAAAAGTACTTTCGAATGCAATAAGAAAAAAATGAAAATTTACGATAGGCAACTGTTTGAAAATTCAACTATTCCGAATCATGTCGTGTTTGGTATGATATGAAAGGGCATTAAAAGAACTTTTAAATGCAGTTGGAAAAATTGAAAATTTACGATAGGCAACTGTTTGAAAATTCAACAATTCCGAATCATGTCGTGTTTGGTATCATATGAAAGGGCATTAAGAGAACTTTTAAGTGCAGTTGGAAAAAATTGAAAATATACGATGGGCAACTGCTTGAAAATTCAACTATTCAGAATCATGTCGTGTTTGGTATCATATGAAAGGGCATTTAAAGACCTTTCAAATGCAATTGGAAAAAAATAAAAATTTACGATAGGCAATTTTTTAAAAATTCAACTATTCCGAATCATGTTGTGTTTGGTATCATATGAAAGGGCATTAAAAGACCTTTCAAATGCAATTAAAAAAAATTAAAAATTTACGATAGGCAATTTTTTGAAAATACAACTATTCAGAATCATGTCGTGTTTGGTATCATATGAAAGGGCATTAAAAGACCTTTCAAATGAAATTGGAAAAAAATTAAAATTTACGATAGGCAGTTGTTTGAAAATTCAAATATTCAGAATCACGTCATGTTTGGTATGATATGAAAGGGCATTAAAAGACCTTTTAAATGCAATTGGAAATAATTGAAAATTTACGATAGGCAACTGTTTAAAAATTCAAGTATTCCGAATCATGTCGTGTTTGGTATCATATGAAAGGGCATTAAAAGACATTTTAAATGTAATTGGAAAAAATTTAAAATTTGCGATAGGCAATTGTTTGAAAATTCAACTATTCAGAATCATGCCGTGTTTGGTATCATATGAAAGGGCATTAGAAGTACTTTCGAATGCAATATGAAAAAATTGAAAATTTACGATAGTCAACTGTTTGAAAATTCAACTATTCCGAATCATGTCGTGTTTGGTATCATATGAAAGGGCATTAAAAGACCTTTTAAATGTAATTGGAAAAAATTTAAAATTTGCGTTAGGCAATTGTTTGAAAATTCAACAAGTCGGAATCATGCCGTGTTTGGTATCATATGAAAGGGCATTAAAAGTACTTTCGAAAGCAATATGAAAAAATTTAAAATTTACGGTAGGCAACTGTTTGAAAATTCAACTATTCCGAATCATGTCGTGTTTGATATCATATGAAAGGGCATTAAAAGACCTTTTAAATGCAATTGGAAAAAATTGAAAATTTACGATAGGCAACTGTTTGAAAATTCAACTATTCCGAATCATGTCGTGTTTGGTATCATATGAAAGGGCATTAAAAGACCTTTTAAATGCAATTGGAAAAAATTGAAAATTCACGATAGGCAATTATTTGAAAATACAACTATTCCGAATCATGTCGTGTTTGCTATCATATGAAAGGGCATTAAAAGACCTTTCAAATGCAATTGGAAAAAAATAAAAATTTACGATAGGCAAAACTCAAAAAGAATCTACATTGTAAAAAAAAGTTAATAGAATAAAAAAAATTCAGAATTCATATTCCAGCGATTTTCAACAGTTTAAAAAAAATAGAGTAAAATTACATTT
This sequence comes from Pterostichus madidus, assembly GCA_911728475.2. Classification (NCBI taxonomy): domain Eukaryota; kingdom Metazoa; phylum Arthropoda; class Insecta; order Coleoptera; family Carabidae; genus Pterostichus; species Pterostichus madidus. The sequence goes on along the minus strand of OU452316.1, from coordinate 14,857,681 downwards.
TTTTACAGTAACTATATTCTTTGTTGAATTGATTTCATGTTCAAATAAAGTTTAAAGAGAAAAACGTCAATTTGACATATAGTCTGTTAAAGTATATAGTAAAACCAAGCAAAAATTGACCTCGGTGATAATATACAGTAAACCCAAAAAGAATCTACATTGTAATAAAAAGTTAATCGAATAAGAAAATATCAGAATTAATATTCCAGCGATTTTAAACAGTTTAGAAAAAAAATATAGAAAAATTACGTTTTTGTACAGTAACTATAATCTTTGTTGAATTGATTTCATGTTCAAATAAAGTTTTAAGACAAAGACGTCAATTTGACATATAGTTTATAATAAAACCAAGCAAAAATTGACCTCGGTGATAATATACAGTAAAACCAAAATGAATCAACATTGTAAAAAAAGTTAATCGAATAAAAAAATTTATTTCAGAATTAATATACCAGCGATTTTCAACAGTTTAAAAAAAATAGAGAAAAATTACATTTTTTTAAAGTAACTCTAGACTGCTGAATTGATTTCATGTTCAAATATAGTGTTAAGGCAAAGACGTCAATTTGACATATAGTCTGTTAAAGTAGATAGTAAAACCAAGCGAAAATTGACCTCGTGATAATATACAGTAATACCAAAAAGAATCTACATTGTAAAAAAAAATTTATTGAATAAAGAAATTTCAGAATTAATACTCCCGTGATTTTCAACAGTTAAAAAAAAAATTGAGAAAAATTACATTTGTTCAAAGTAACTCTAGACTGCTAAATTGATTTCATGTTCAAATAAAGTTTTAAGACAAAGACGTCAATTTGACATATAGTCTGTTAAAGTATATAGTAAAAGACCTTTCAAATGCAATTAGAAAAAATTGAAAATTCACGATAGGCAACTGTTTGAAAATTTAACTATTCCGAATCACGGCGTGTTTAGTATCATATGAAAGGGCATTAAAAGACCTTTTAAATGCAATATGAAAAAATTGAAAATTTACGATAGGCAACTGTTTGAAAATTCAACTATTCCGAATCATGTCGTGTTTGGTATCATATGAAAGGGCATTAAAAGACCTTTCAAATGCAATTGGAAAAAATTTAAAATTTACGATAGGCAGTTTGAAAATTCAACTATTCAGAATCACGTCATGTTTAGTATCATATGAAAGGGCATTAAAAGACCTTTTCAATGCAATTGGAAATAATTGAAAATTTACGATAGGCAACTGTTTAAAAATTCAACTATTCCAAATCATGTCGTGTTTGCTATCATATGAAAGGGCATTAAAAGACCTTTTAAATGTAATTGGAAAAAATTGAAAATTTGCGATAGGCAGTTGTTTCAAAATTCAAGTATTCAGAATCACGTCATGTTTGGTATCATATGAAAGGTCATTAAAATACCTTTTAAATGCAATTGGAAAAAATTGAAAATTTACGATAGGCAGTTGTTTCAAAATTCAAGTATTCAGAATCACGTCATGTTTGGTATCATATGAAAGGGCATTAAAAGACCTTTTAAATCTAATTGAAAAAAATTTAAAATTTACGATAGGCAATTGTTTGAAAATGCAACTATTCAGAATCATGCCGTGTTTGGAATCATATGAAAGGGCATTAAAAGTACTTTCGAATGCAATATGAAAAAATTGAAAATCTACGATAGGCAACTGTATGAAAATTCAACTATTCAGATTCATGTCGTGTTTGGTATGATGTGAAAGGGCATTAAAAGTACTTTGGAATGCAATAAAAAAAAATTGAAAATTTACGATAGACAACTGTTTGAAAATTCAACTATTCCGAATCATAACGTGTTTGGTATCATATGAAAGGGCATTAAAAGAACTTTTAAATGCAGTTCGAAAAAATTTAAAATATACGATAAGCAACTGTTTGAAAATTCAACTATTCAGAATCATGTCGTGTTTTGTATCATATGAAAGGGCATTTAAAGACCTTTCAAATACAATTGGAAAAAATTAAAAATTTACGATAGCCAATTTTTTAAAAATACAACTATTCCGACCCATGTCGTGTTTGGTATCATATGAAAGGGCATTAAAAGACCTTTCAAATGCAATTGGAAAAAAAATTCAAATTTACGATAGGCAGTTGTTTGAAAATTCAACAATTCAGAATAACGTCATGTTTGGTATCAAATGAAAGGGCATTAAAAGAACTTTCGAATGCAATAAGAAAAAATTGAAAATTTACGATAGGCAACTGTTTGAAAATTCAACTATTCCGAATCATGTCGTGTTTGGTATCATATTAAAGGGCATTAAAAGAACTTTTAAATGCAGTTGGAAAAAATTGAAAATATACGATAGGCAACTGTTTGAAAATTCAACTATTCAGAATCATGTCGTGTTTGGTATCATATCAAAGGGCATTTAAAGACCTTTCAAATGCAATTGGAAAAAATTAAAAATTTACGATAGGCAATTTTTTGAAAATACAACTATTCCGAATCATGTCGTGTTTGGTATCATATGAAAGGGGATTAAAAGACCTTTCAAATGCAATTGGAAAAAATTTAAAATTTACGATAGGCAGTTTGAAAATTCAACTATTCAGAATCACGTCATGTTTAGTATCATATGAAAGGGCATTAAAAGACCTTTTCAATGCAATTGGAAAAAATTGAAAATTTACGATAGGCAACTGTTTAAAAATTCAACTATTCCAAATCATGTCGTGTTTCCTATCATATGAAAGGGCATTAAAAGACCTTTTAAATGTAATTGGAAAAAATTGAAAATTTGCGATAGGCAATTGTTTGAAAATTCAACTATTCAGAATAATGCCGTGTTTGGTATCATATGAAAGGGCATTAAAATTACTTTCGAATGCAATATGAAAAAATTGAAAATTTACGATAGGAAACTGTTTGAAAATTCAAATATTCCGAATCATGTCGTGTTTGGTATCATATGAAAGGTCATTAAAAGACCTTTTAAATGCAATTGAAAAAAATTGAAAATTTACGATAGGCAACTGTTTGAAAATTCAACTATTCCGAATCATGTCGTGTTTGGTATCATATGAAAGGGCATTAAAAGTACTTTCGAATGCAATAAGAAAAAATTGAAAATTTACGATAGGCAACTGTTTGAAAATTCAACTATTCCGAATCATGTCGTGTTTGGTATCATATGAAAGGGCATTAAAAGAACTTTTAAATGCAGTTGGAAAAAATTGAAAATATACGATGGCCAACTGTTTGAAAATTCAACTATTCAGAATCATGTCGTGTTTGGTATCATATGAAAGGGAATTTAAAGACCTTTCAAATGCTATTGGAAAAAAATAAAAATTTAAGATAGGCAATTTTTTAAAAATACAACTATTCCGAATCATGTCGTGTTTGGTATCATATGAAAGGGCATTAAAAGACCTTTCAAATGCAATTGGAAAAAAATTAAAATTTACGATAGGCAGTTGTTTGAAAATTCAAGTATTCAGAATCACATCATGTTTGGTATCATATGAAAGGGCATTAAAAGATATTTTAAAAGCAATTGGAAATAATTGAAAATTTACGATAGGCAACTGTTTAAAAATTCAACTATTCCGAATCATGTCGTGTTTGGTATCATATGAAAGGGCATTAAAAGACCATTTAAATGTAATTGGAAAAAAATTAAAATTTGCGATAGGCAATTGTTTGAAAATTCAACTATTCAGAATCATGCCGTGTTTGGTATCATATGAAAGGGCATTAAAAGTACTTTCGAATGCAATATGAAAAAATTGAAAATTTACGAAAGGCAACTGTTTGAAAATTCAACTATTCCGAATCATGTCGTGTTTGGTATCATATGAAAGGGCATTAAAAGACCTTTTAAATGCAATTGGAAATAATTGAAAATTTACGATAGGCAACTGTTTAAAAATTCAACTATTCCGAATCATGCCGTGTTTGGTATCATATGAAAGGGCATTAAAAGACCTTTTAAATGTAATTGGAAAAAATTTAAAATTTGTGATAAGCAATAGTTTGAAAATTCAACTATTCAGAATCATGCCGTGTTTGGTATCATATGAAAGGGCATTAAAAGTACTTTCGAATGCAATGTGAAAAAATTGAAAATTTACGATAGGCAACTGTTTGAAAATTCAACTATTCCGAATCATGTCGTGTTTGGTATCATATGAAAGGGCATTAATAGACCTTTTAAATGCAATTGGAAAAAATTGAAAATTTACGATAGGCAACTGTTTGAAAATTCAACTATTCCGAATCATGTCGTGTTTGGTATCATATGAAAGGACATTAAAAAACCTTTCAAATGCAATTGGAAAAAATTTAAAATTTACGATAGGCAATTGTTTGAAAATTCAACTATTTCGAATCATGTCGTGTTTGGTATCATATTAAAGGGCATTAAAAGACCTTTCAAATGCAATTGGAAAACATTTAAAATTTACGATAGGCAGTTGTTTGAAAATTCAACTATTCAGAATCACGTCATGTTTGGTATCATATGAAAGGGCATTAAAAGACCTTTTAAATGCAATTGGAAATAATTGAAAATTTACGATAGGCAACTGTTTAAAAATTCAACTATTCCGAATCATGTCGTGTTTGGTATCATATGAAAGGGCATTAAAAGGCCTTTTAAATGCAATTGGAAATAATTGAAAATTTACGATAGGCAACTGTTTAAAAATTCAACTATTCCGAATCATGTCGTGTTTGGTATCATATGAAAGGGCATTAAAAGACCTTTTAAATCTAATTGGAAAAAATTGAAAAATAGCGATAGGCAATTGTTTGAAAATTCAACTATTCAGAATCATGCCGTGTTTGGTATCATATGAAAGGGCATTAAAAGTACTTTCGAATGCAATATGAAAAAATTGAAAATTTACGATAGGCAACTGTTTGAAAATTCAACTATTCCGAATCATGTCGTGTTTGGTATCATATGAAAGGGCATTAAAAGACCTTTTAAATGCAATTGGAAAAAATTGAAAATTTACGATAGGCAACTGTTTAAAAATTCAACTATTCAGAATCACGTCATGTTTGGTATCATATGAAAGGGCATTAAAAGACCTTTTAAATGCAATTGGAAATAATTGAAAATTTACGATAGGCAACTGTTTAAAAAATCAACTATTCCGAATCATGTCGTGTTTGGTATCATATGAAAGGGCATTAAAAGACCTTTTAAATCTAATTGGAAAAAGTTGAAAAATAGCGATAGGCAATTGTTTGAAAATTCAACTATTCAGAATCATGCCGTGTTTGGTATCATATGAAAGGGCATTAAAAGTACTTTCGAATGCAATATGAAAAAATTGAAAATTTACGATAGGCAACTGTTTGAAAATTCAACTATTTCGAATCATGTCGTGTTTGGTATCATATGAAAGGGCATTAAAAGATCTTTTAAATGTAATTAGAAAAAATTTTAAATTTGCGACTGGCAATTGTTTGAAAATTCAACTATTCAGAATCATGCCGTTTTTGGTATCATATGAAAGGGCATTAAAAGACCTTTAAAATGCAATTGGAAAAAATTTAAAATTTACGATAGGCAGTTGTTTGAAAATTCAACTATTCAGAATCACGTCATGTTTGGTATCATATGAAAGGGCATTAAAAGACCTTTTAAATGTAATTGGAAAAAAATTAAAATTTGTGATAAGCAATTGTTTGAAAATTCAACTCTTCAGAATCATGCCGTGTTTGGTATCATATGAAAGGGCATTAAAAGACCTTTCAAATGCAATTGGAAAACATTTAAAATTTACGATAGGCAGTTGTTTGAAAATTCAACTATTCAGAATCACGTCATGTTTGGTATCATATGAAAGGGCATTAAAAGACCTTTTAAATGCAATTGGAAATAATTGAAAATTTACGATAGGCAACTGTTTAAAAATTCAACTATTCCGAATCATGTCGTGTTTGGTATCATATGAAAGGGCATTAAAAGACCTTTTAAATCTAATTGGAAAAAGTTGAAAAGTAGCGATAGGCAATTGTTTGAAAATTAAACTATTCAGTATCATGCCGTGTTTGGTATCATATGAAAGGGAATTAAAAGTACTTTCGAATGCAATATGAAAAAATTGAAAATTTACGATAGGCAACTGTTTGAAAATTCAACTATTCCGAATCATGTCGTGTTTGGTATCATATGAAAGGGCATTAAAAGACCTTTTAAATGCAATTGGAAATAATTGAAAATTTACGATAGGCAACTGTTTAAAAATTCAACTATTCCGAATCATGCTGTGTTTGGTATCATATGAAAGGGCATTAAAAGACCTTTTAAATGTAATTGGAAAAAATTTAAAATTAGTGATAAGCAATTGTTTAAAAATTCAACTATTCAGAATCATGCCGTGTTTGGTATCATATGAAAGGGCATTAAAAGTACTTTCGAATGCAATGTGAAAAAATTGAAAATTTACGATAGGCAACTGTTTGAAAATTCAACTATTCCGAATCATGTCGTGTTTGGTATCATATGAAAGGGCATTAATAGACCTTTTAAATGCAATTGGAAAAAATTGAAAATTTACGATAGGCAACTGTTTGAAAATTCAACTATTCCGAATCATGTCGTGTTTGGTATCATATGAAAGGACATTAAAAAACCTTTCAAATGCAATTGGAAAAAATTTAAAATTTACGATAGGCAATTGTTTGAAAATTCAACTATTTCGAATCATGTCGTGTTTGGTATCATATTAAAGGGCATTAAAAGACCTTTCAAATGCAATTGGAAAACATTTAAAATTTACGATAGGCAGTTGTTTGAAAATTCAACTATTCAGAATCACGTCATGTTTGGTATCATATGAAAGGGCATTAAAAGACCTTTTAAATGCAATTGGAAATAATTGAAAATTTACGATAGGCAACTGTTTAAAAATTCAACTATTCCGAATCATGTCGTGTTTGGTATCATATGAAAGGGCATTAAAAGGCCTTTTAAATGCAATTGGAAATAATTAAAAATTTACGATAGGCAACTGTTTAAAAATTCAACTATTCCGAATCATGTCGTGTTTGGTATCATATGAAAGGGCATTAAAAGACCTTTTAAATCTAATTGGAAAAAGTTGAAAAATAGCGATAGGCAATTGTTTGAAAATTCAACTATTCAGAATCATGCCGTGTTTGGTATCATATGAAAGGGCATTAAAAGTACTTTCGAATGCAATATGAAAAAATTGAAAATTTACGATAGGCAACTGTTTGAAAATTCAACTATTCCGAATCATGTCGTGTTTGGTATCATATGAAAGGGCATTAAAAGACCTTTTAAATGCAATTGGAAAAAATTGAAAATTTACGATAGGCAACTGTTTAAAAATTCAACTATTCAGAATCACGTCATGTTTGGTATCATATGAAAGGGCATTAAAAGACCTTTTAAATGCAATTGGAAATAATTGAAAATTTACGATAGGCAACTGTTTAAAAATTCAACTATTCCGAATCATGTCGTGTTTGGTATCATATGAAAGGGCATTAAAAGACCTTTTAAATCTAATTGGAAAAAGTTGAAAAATAGCGATAGGCAATTGTTTGAAAATTCAACTATTCAGAATCATGCCGTGTTTGGTATCATATGAAAGGGCATTAAAAGTACTTTCGAATGCAATATGAAAAAATTGAAAATTTACGATAGGCAACTGTTTGAAAATTCAACTATTTCGAATCATGTCGTGTTTGGTATCATATGAAAGGGCATTAAAAGATCTTTTAAATGTAATTAGAAAAAATTTTAAATTTGCGACTGGCAATTGTTTGAAAATTCAACTATTCAGAATCATGCCGTTTTTGGTATCATATGAAAGGGCATTAAAAGACCTTTAAAATGCAATTGGAAAAAATTTAAAATTTACGATAGGCAGTTGTTTGAAAATTCAACTATTCAGAATCACGTCATGTTTGGTATCATATGAAAGGGCATTAAAAGACCTTTTAAATGTAATTGGAAAAAAATTAAAATTTGTGATAAGCAATTGTTTGAAAATTCAACTATTCAGAATCATGCCGTGTTTGGTATCATATGAAAGGGCATTAAAAGACCTTTCAAATGCAATTGGAAAACATTTAAAATTTACGTTAGGCAGTTGTTTGAAAATTCAACTATTCAGAATCACGTCATGTTTGGTATCATATGAAAGGGCATTAAAAGACCTTTTAAATGCAATTGGAAATAATTGAAAATTTACGATAGGCAACTGTTTAAAAATTCAACTATTCCGAATCATGTCGTGTTTGGTATCATATGAAAGGGCATTAAAAGACCTTTTAAATCTAATTGGAAAAAGTTGAAAAGTAGCGATAGGCAATTGTTTGAAAATTAAACTATTCAGTATCATGCCGTGTTTGGTATCATATGAAAGGGAATTAAAAGTACTTTCGAATGCAATATGAAAAAATTGAAAATTTACGATAGGCAACTGTTTGAAAATTCAACTATTCCGAATCATGTCGTGTTTGGTATCATATGAAAGGGCATTAAAAGACCTTTTAAATGCAATTGGAAATAATTGAAAATTTACGATAGGCAACTGTTTAAAAATTCAACTATTCCGAATCATGCTGTGTTTGGTATCATATGAAAGGGCATTAAAAGACCTTTTAAATGTAATTGGAAAAAATTTAAAATTAGTGATAAGCAATTGTTTAAAAATTCAACTATTCAGAATCATGCCGTGTTTGGTATCATATGAAAGGGCATTAAAAGTACTTTCGAATGCAATGTGAAAAAATTGAAAATTTACGATAGGCAACTGTTTGAAAATTCAACTATTCCGAATCATGTCGTGTTTGGTATCATATGAAAGGGCATTAATAGACCTTTTATATGCAATTGGAAAAAATTGAAAATTTACGATAGGCAACTGTTTGAAAATTCAACTATTCCGAATCATGTCGTGTTTGGTATCATATGAAAGGGCATTAAAAAACCTTTCAAATGCAATTGGAAAAAATTTAAAATTTACGATAGGCAATTGTATGAAAATTCAACTATTTCGAATCATGTCGTGTTTGGTATCATATGAAAGGGCATTAAAAGACCTTTCAAATGCAATTGGAAAACATTTAAAATTTACGATAGGCAGTTGTTTGAAAATTCAACTATTCAGAATCACGTCATGTTTGGTATCATATGAAAGGGCATTAAAAGACCTTTTAAATGCAATTGGAAATAATTGAAAATTTACGATAGGCAACCGTTTAAAAATTCAACCATTCCGAATCATGTCGTGTTTGGTATCATATGAAAGGGCATTAAAAGACCTTTTAAATCTAATTGGAAAAAGTTGAAAAGTAGCGATAGGCAATTGTTTGAAAATTCAACTATTCAGAATCATGCCGTGTTTGGTATCATATGAAAGGGCATTAAAAGTACTTTCGAATGCAATATGAAAAAATTGTAAATTTACGATAGGCAACTGTTTGAAAATTCAACTTTTCCGAATCATGTCGTGTTTGGTATCATATGAAAGGGCATTAAAAGGCTTTTAAAAAACAATTGGAAAAAATTTAAAATTCACGATAGGCAACTGTTTGAAAATTCAACTATTCAGAATCATGTCGTGTTTGGTATCATATGAAAGGGCATTAAAAGAACTTTTAAATGCAGTTGGAAAAATTTAAAATATACGATAGGCAACTGTTTGAAAATTCAACTATTCCGCATCATGTCGTGTTTGGTATCATATGAAAGGGCATTAAAAGTACTTTCGAATGCAATAAGAAAAAATAAAAAATTTACGATAGGCAACTGTTTGAAAATTCAACTATTCCGAATCATGTCGTGTTTGGTATCATATGAAAGAGCATTAAAATACCTTTTAAATGCAGTCGGAAAAAATTGAAAATATACGATGGGCAAATGTTTGAAAATTCAACTATTCAGAATCATGTCGTGTTTGGTATCATATGAAAGGGCATTAAAAGTCCTTTCAAATGCAATTGGAAAAAATTTAAAATTTACGATATGCAGTTGTTTGAAAATTCAACTATTCAGAATCATGCCGTGTTTGGTATCATATGAAAGGGCATTAAAAGAACTTTTAAATGCAGTTGGAAAAATTTAAAATATACGATAGGCAACTGTTTGAAAATTCAACTATTCCGCATCATGACGTGTTTGGTATCATATGAAAGGGCATTAAAAGTACTTTAGAATGCAATAAGAAAAAATTGAAAATTACGATAGGCAACTGTTTGAAAATTCAACTATTCCGAATCATGTCGTGTTTGGTATCATATGAAAGGGCATTAAAAGAACTTTTAAATGTAATTGGAAAAAATGTAAAATTTGCGATAGGCAATTGTTTGAAAATTCAACTATTCAGAATCATGCCGTGTTTAGTCTCATATGAAAGGGCATTAAAAGTACTTTCGCATGCAATATGAAAAAATTGAAAATTTACGATAGGCAACTGTTTAAAAATTCAACTATTCCGAATCATGTCGTGTTTGGTGTCATATGAAAGGGCATTAAAAGACCTGTTAAATGTAATTGGAAAAAATTTAAAATTTGCGTTAGGCAATTGTTTGAAAATTCAACTATTCAGAATCATGCCGTGTTTGGTATCATATGAAAAGGCATTAAAAGTACTTTCGAAAGCAATATGAAAAAATTGAAAATTTACGATAGGCAACTGTTTGAAAATTCAACTATTCCGAATCATGTCGTGTTTGGTATAATATGAAAGGGCATTAAAAGACCTTTTAAATGTAATTGGAAAAAATTTAAAATTTACGATAGGCAATTGTTTGAAAATTCAACTATTCCGAATCATGTCGTGTTTGCTATCATATGAAAGGGCATTAAAAGACCTTTTAAATGTAATTGGAAAAAATTTAATATTTGCGATAGACAATTGTTTGAAAATTCAACTATTCAGAATCATGCCGTGTTTGGTATCATATGAAAGGGCTTAAAAGACCTTTTAAATGCAATTGGAAAAAAATTAAAATTTACGATAGGCAACTGTTTAAAAATTCAACTATTCAGAATCATGTCGTGTTTGGTATCATATGAAAGGGCATTAAAAGACATTTTAAATGTAATTGGAAAAATTTAAAATTTGCGATAGGCAATTGTTTGAAAATTCAACTATTTAGAATCATGCCGTGTTTGGTATCATATGAAAGGGCATTAAAAGTACTTTCGAATGCAATATGAAAAAATTGAAAATTTACGACAGGCAACTGTTTAAAAATTCAACTATTCCGAATCATGTCGTGTTTGGTATCATATGAAAGGGCATTAAAAGACCTTTCAAATGTAATTGGAAAAAATTTAAAATTTGCGATAGGCAATTGTTTGAAAATTCAACTATTCAGAATCATGCCGTGTTTGGTATCATATGAAAGGGAATTAAAAGTACTTTCGAATGCAATATGAAAAAATTGAAAATTTACGATAGGCAACTGTTTGAAAATTCAACTATTCCGAATCATGTCGTGTTTGGTATTATATGAAAGGGCATTAAAAGACCTTTTTAATGCAATTGGAAAAAATTTAAAATTCACGATAGGCAACTGTTTGAAAATTCAACTATTCCGAATCATGTCGTGTTTGGTATCATATGAAAGGGCATTGAAAGACCTTTTATATCCAATTGGAAAAATTTGAAAATTTACGATAGGCAACTGTTTGAAAATTCAACTATTCCGAATCATGTCGTGTTTAGTATCATATGAAAGGGCATTAAAAGACCTTTCAAATGCAATTGGAAAAAATTTAAAATTTACGATAGGCAATTGTTTTAAAATACAACTATTCCGAATCATGTCGTGTTTGGTATCATATGAAAGGGCACTAAAAGACCTTTCAAATGCAATTGGAAAAAATTTAAAATTTACGATAGGCAATTGTTTGAAAATACAACTATTCCGAATCATATCGTGTTTTCCAACGATTTCCAAAAGTTTTTCAACAAGTTAAGAGAAAAAATTCAACTGATTTCATGTACATATAAAATATAAATGTGGAACTATCAGAAATGAATTTTTCGAAGAATTTTTTTAGTTTAACAAAATCTTTTTGGAAGTAAAACACGTATCTGATTGAAATTTTACGACTGTCAATGTGACAAATAGTTTTTAAAAGTATATAGTAAAACAAAGCAAAATTTGTCCTCGGCAGTAATATACAGTAAAATCAAAAAATATCTTTAGATGAGCAGAAGTACAGAAATAAAAAGTTTTAGATCGTAATTCAATTAAACCTTACTTCAGTGTCCGCGGAGCCTAGCGAAAAGGCCTGGCGAAGCCAGGCCGAACGCTAGTCCTATATACTAATCAGCTTAATTCACTATATATTCCTCCGGGCGGCAACCAGACTTTAGACACGGCTACAGCTTAAACGGTTTGTGCGATTGTTGTGAATTTTTTTCTAGAATTTAAAGAATGTTTGGGACTAGTGCCTTTTGGGTATTTCAGATTTTTTGAAAGTACAGTCCGCTTGAAATTAACGACAAACTTTGCAAATTTTCTTGATCGAAGCATGCACGCGTTGCTATGCATTTGAAATTTGACCGCAAGCAGAAATTTTTCATAGTTGTCAATCACTTTTGACGTTTCACATGAACCTGTTTTACATTAATATTTCAATTTCTAGACAAGTTGGAGAAATTTTCTAATTTGATTTAGGTATTAGAGGATTGAGGACATATGTTTTGAACGGTTTTCAATTGATTTCATGTTTGTATAAAAGTTTATAATGATGCAACGTCCATTTCACAAATCTATGGTTAAGAAACAACATTACCTCTTATATACACGATCCAGGTTTTGAAAAATCATAGACCTAAGCTGTCATTTTTGACGTTACGCATGGAATTTTTCGATAGAATTATTTCAATTTCTAGACAAATTGTGAAAATTTTGTAATTTGATTTAGGTATTAGATGATTGAGGATACATGTTTTGAACTGTCTTGAATTGATTTCATGTTCAAAAAAAGTTTTAAAGACCAAACGTCAATTTGACAAATAGTTTGTTAAAGTATATAGCAAAACCAAGCAAAAATTGACCTCGGTGATAATATAAAGTAAAACCAAAAAAAAATCTGCATTGTAAAAAAAAGTTAATCGAATAAAAAAAAAAATCGGAATTTATATTCCAGCGATATTCAACAGTTTAAAAAAAAATAGAGAAAAATTAAATTTTTTCACAGTAACTCCTAGACTTTGCTGATTTGATTTCATGTTAAAATAAAGTATAAAGACAAAACGTCAATTTGACAAATAGTCTGTTAAAGTATATAGTAAAACCAAGCAAAAATTGACCTCGGTGATAATATACAGTAAAACCAAAAAGAATCTATATTGTAAAAAAAAGTTAATCGAATAAAAAAATTTCAGAATTAATATTCCACCGATTTTAAACAGTTTAGAAAAAAAAATTTAGAAAAATTACATTTTTTTAAAGTAACTATAAACTGTGCTGAATTGATTTCATGTTCAAATAAAGTTTAAAGACAAAACGTCAATTTAACAAATAGTCTGTTAAACTATATAGTAAAACCAAGCAAAAATTGTCCTCGGTGATAATATACAGTAAAACCTAAAAGAATCTACATTGTAAAAAAAAGTTAATCGAATAAAAAAATTTCAGAATTAATATTCCAGCGATTTTCAACAGTTTAAAAAAAAAATAGAGAAAAATTACATTTTTTTACAGTAACTCTAGACTTTGTTGAATTGATTTCATGTTCAAATAAACTTTTAAGACAAAGACTTCAATTTGACATATAGTCTATTAAAGTATATAGTAAAACCAAATAAAAATTGACCTCGGTGATAATATACAGTAAAACCAAAAAGAAACTACATTGTAAAAAAAAAATTATCCAATAAAAAATTTCAGAATTAATATTCCTGCGATTTTCAACAGTTTAAAAAAAAAATTCAACTATTTCGAATCACGTCATGTTTGGTATCATATGAAAGGGCATTAAAAGAACTTTTAAATGCAATTAGAAAAAATTGAAAATTCACGATAGGCAACTGTTTGAAAATTTAACTATTCCGAATCACGTCGTGTTTGGTATCATATGAAAGGGCATTAAAAGACCTTTTAAATGCAATTGGGAAAAAGTGAAAATTTACGATAGGCAACTGTTTGAAAATTCAACTATCCCGAATCATGTCGTGTTTGGTATCATATGAAAGGGCATTTAAAGACCTTTCAAATGCAATTGGAAAAAATTAAAAATTTACGATGGGCAATTGTTTGAAAATTCAACTCTTCCGAATCATGTCGTGTTTGGTATCATATGAAAGGGCATTAAAAGATATTTTAAATTCAATTTGAAAAAATTTAAAATTTACGATAGGCAACTGTTTGAAAATTCAACTATTCAGAATCATGTCGTGTTTGGTATCATATGAAAGGGCATTAAAAGAACTTATAAATGCAGTTGGAAAAAATTGAAAATATACGATAGGCAACTGTTTAAAAATTCAACTATTCAGAATCATGTCATGTTTGGTATCATAAGAAAGGGCATTTAAAGACCTTTCAAATGCAATTGGAAAAAATTAAAAATTTACGATGGGCAATTGTTTGAAAATTCAACTCTTCCGAATCATGTCGTGTTTGGTATCATATGAAAGGGCATTAAAAGATATTTTAAATTCAATTTGAAAAAATTGAAAATTTACGATAGGCAACTGTTTGAAAATTCAACTATTCAGAATCATGTCGTGTTTAATATCATATGATAGGGCATTAAAAGTACTTTCGAATGCAATTAGAAAAAATTGAAAATTTACGATAGGCAACTGTTTGAAAATGCAACTATTCCGAATCATGTCGTGTTTGGTATCGTATGAAAGGTCATTAAAAGAACTTACAAATGCAGTTGGAAAAAATTGAAAATATACGATAGGCAACTGTTTAAAAATTCAACTATTCCGAATCATGTCGTGTTTGGTATCATATGAACGGGCATTAAAAGACCTTTTAAATGTAATTGGAAAAAGTTTAAAATTTGCGATAGGCAATTGTTTGAAAATTCAAATATTCAGAATCATGCCGTGTTTGGTATCATATGAAAGGGCATTAAAAGTACTTTCGAATGCAATATGAAAAAATTGAAAATTTACGATAGGCAACTGGTTGAAAATTCAACTATTCCGAATCACGTCGTGTTTTCAACTATTCCGAATCATGTCGTGTTTGGTATCATATGAACGGGCATTAAAAGACCTTTTAAATGTAATTGGAAAAAGTTTAAAATTTGCGATAGGCAATTGTTTGAAAATTCAAATATTCAGAATCATGCCGTGCTTGGTATCATATGAAAGGGCATTAAAAGTACTTTCGAATGCAATATGAAAACATTGAAAATTTACGATAGGCAACTGGTTGAAAATTCAACTATTCCGAATCACGTCGTGTTTGGTATCATATGAAAGGGCATTAAAAGACCTTTTAAATGCAATTGGAAAAAATTAAAAATTCACGATAGGCAACTGTTTGAAAATTCAACTATTCTGAATCATGTCGTGTTTGGTATCATATGAAAGGGCATTAAAAGACCTTTTATATGCAATTGGAAAAAATTGAAAATTTACGATAAGCAACTGTTTGAAAATTCAACTATTCCGAATCATGTCGTGTTTAGTATCATATGAAATGCTATTAAAAGACCTTTCAAATGCAATTGGAAAAAATTGAAAATATACGATAGGCAGCTGTTTGAAAATTCAACTATTCAGAATCATGTATTTGGTATCATATGAAAGGGCATGAAAAGTACTTTCAAATGTAATAGAAAAAAAACAAGTTTTTAATCCTTAAAAATAATTCACCAGAAAATATTACACGAGGAGCGAAGCGACGTGCAACATACAAATGTCTGGAGGTGAGACGTGAAGCGTCGAGCCGAACAGACTCATCACCGGGCGAGAGCAGGAGCGAAGCGACTTCTCGAGTTTCATTCAACTACTACATAACATGATGAACGGTACGATGATATATTAACTAAAAAATGCGTACTTCAAAATTCAACTGATTTCATGTACATATAAAATATAAATGTGGAACTATCAGAAATGATGTCCGAAGAATTTTTCTTAGTTTAACAAAATCTTTTTGGAAATAAAACACGTATCTGATTGAAATTTTACGACTGTCAATGTGACAAATAGTTTTTAAAAGTATATAGTAAAACAAAGCAAAATTTGTCCTCGGCAGTAATATACAGTAAAATCAAAAAATATCTTTAGATGAGCAGAAGTACAGAAATAAAAAGTTTTAGATCGTAATTCAATTAAACCTTACTTCAGTGTCCGCGGAGCCTAGCGAAAAGGCCTGGCGAAGCCAGGCCGAACGCTAGTCCTATATACTAATCAGCTTAATTCACTATAGATTCATCAGGGCGGCAACCAGACTTTAGACACGGCTACAGCTTAAACGGTTTGTGCGATTGTTGTGATTTTTTTTCTAGGATTTAAAGAATGTTTGGGACTAGTGCCTTTTGGGTATTTCAGATTTTTTGAAAGTACAGTCCGCTTGAAATTAACGACAAACTTTGCAAATTTTCTTGATCGAAGCATGCACGCGTTGCTATGCATTTGAAATTTGACCGCAAGCAGAAATTTTTCAGACCTGTCAATCACTTTTGACGTTTCACATGAAACGTTTTTACATTAATATTTCAATTTCTAGACAAGTTGGAGACATTTTCTAATTTTATTTAGATATTAGAGGATTGAGGACATATGTTTTGAACGTTTTTCAATTGATTTCATGTTTGTATAAAAGTTTTTAATGATGCAACGTCCATTTCACAAATCTATGGTTAAGAAACAACATTACCTCTTATATACACGATCTAGGTTTTGAAAAATCATAGACCTAAGCTGTTATTTTTGACGTTACGCATGGAATTTTTCGATAGAATTATTTCAATTTCTAGACAAATTGTGTAAATTTTGTAATTTGATTTAGGTATTAGATGATTGAGGATACATGTTTTGAACTGTTTTGAATTGATTTCATGTTCAAAAAAAGTTTTAAGAAAAAACGTCAATTTGACATATAGTTTGTTAAAGTATATAGTAAAACCAAGCAAAAATTGACCTCGGTGATAATATACAGTAAAACCAAAAAGAATCTACATTGTAAAAAAAAGTTAATAGAATAAAAAAATTTCAGAATTAATATTCCAGCGATTTTCAACAGTTTAGAAAAAAAATATAGAAAAATTACATTTTTGTACAGTAACTATAAACTTTTTTGAATTGAGTTCATGTTCAAATAAAGTTTTAAGACAAAGACGTCAATTTGACATTCTGTTAAAATATATAGTAAAACCAAGCAAAAATTGACCTCGGTGATAATATACAGTAATACCACAAAGAATCTATATTGTAAAAAAGAAATTAATCGAATAAAAAAATTTCAGAATTAATATTCCAGCGATTTTCAACAGTTTAAAAAAAAATAGAGAAAAATTACATTTTTTTAAAGTAACTCTAGACTGCTGAATTGATTTCATGTTCAAATAAAGTTTTAAGACAAAGACGTCAATTTGACATATAGTCAGTTAAAGTATATAGTAAAGGACCCTTCAAATGCAATTAGAAAAAATTTAAAATTCACGATAGGCAACTGTTTGAAAATTTAACTATTCCGAATCACGGCGTGTTTGGTATCATATGAAAGGGCATTAAAAGACCTTTTAAATGCAATATGAAAAAATTGAAAATTTACGATATGCAACTGTTTGAAAATTCAACTATTCCGAATCATGTCGTGTTTGATATCATATGAAAGGGCATTAAAAGACCTTTCAAATGCAATTGGAACAAAATAAAAATTTACGATGGGCAATTGTTTGAAAATTCAACTATTCAGAATCATGTCGTGTTTGGTATCATATGAAAGGGCATTAAAAGAACTTATAAATGCAGTTGGAAAAAATTGAAAATATACGATAGGCAACTGTTTAAAAATTCAACTATTCAGAATCATGTCATGTTTGGTATCATAAGAAAGGGCATTTAAAGACCTTTCAAATGCAATTGGAAAAAATTAAAAATTTACGATGGGCAATTGTTTGAAAATTCAACTCTTCCGAATCATGTCGTGTTTGGTATCATATGAAAGGGCATTAAAAGATATTTTAAATTCAATTTGAAAAAATTGAAAATATACGATAGGCAACTGTTTGAAAATTCAACTATTCAGAATCATGTCGTGTTTAATATCATATGATAGGGCATTAAAAGTACTTTCGAATGCAATTAGAAAAAATTGAAAATTTACGATAGGCAACTGTTTGAAAATGCAACTATTCCGAATCATGTCGTGTTTGGTATCGTATGAAAGGTCATTAAAAGAACTTACAAATGCAGTTGGAAAAAATTGAAAATATACGATAGGCAACTGTTTAAAAATTCAACTATTCCGAATCATGTCGTGTTTGGTATCATATGAACGGGCATTAAAAGACCTTTTAAATGTAATTGGAAAAAGTTTAAAATTTGCGATAGGCAATTGTTTGAAAATTCAAATATTCAGAATCATGCCGTGTTTGGTATCATATGAAAGGGCATTAAAAGTACTTTCGAATGCAATATGAAAAAATTGAAAATTTACGATAGGCAACTGGTTGAAAATTCAACTATTCCGAATCACGTCGTGTTTTCAACTATTCCGAATCATGTCGTGTTTGGTATCATATGAACGGGCATTAAAAGACCTTTTAAATGTAATTGGAAAAAGTTTAAAATTTGCGATAGGCAATTGTTTGAAAATTCAAATATTCAGAATCATGCCGTGCTTGGTATCATATGAAAGGGCATTAAAAGTACTTTCGAATGCAATATGAAAACATTGAAAATTTACGATAGGCAACTGGTTGAAAATTCAACTATTCCGAATCACGTCGTGTTTGGTATCATATGAAAGGGCATTAAAAGACCTTTTAAATGCAATTGGAAAAAATTAAAAATTCACGATAGGCAACTGTTTGAAAATTCAACTATTCTGAATCATGTCGTGTTTGGTATCATATGAAAGGGCATTAAAAGACCTTTTATATGCAATTGGAAAAAATTGAAAATTTACGATAAGCAACTGTTTGAAAATTCAACTATTCCGAATCATGTCGTGTTTAGTATCATATGAAAGGCTATTAAAAGACCTTTCAAATGCAATTGGAAAAAATTGAAAATATACGATAGGCAGCTGTTTGAAAATTCAACTATTCAGAATCATGTATTTGGTATCATATGAAAGGGCATGAAAAGTACTTTCAAATGTAATAGAAAAAAAACAAGTTTTTAATCCTTAAAAATAATTCACCAGAAAATATTACACGAGGAGCGAAGCGACGTGCAACATACAAATGTCTGGAGGTGAGACGTGAAGCGTCGAGCCGAACAGACTCATCACCGGGCGAGAGCAGGAGCGAAGCGACTTCTCGAGTTTCATTCAACTACTACATAACATGATGAACGGTACGATGATATATTAACTAAAAAATGCGTACTTCAAAATTCAACTGATTTCATGTACATATAAAATATAAATGTGGAACTATCAGAAATGATGTCCGAAGAATTTTTCTTAGTTTAACAAAATCTTTTTGGAAATAAAACACGTATCTGATTGAAATTTTACGACTGTCAATGTGACAAATAGTTTTTAAAAGTATATAGTAAAACAAAGCAAAATTTGTCCTCGGCAGTAATATACAGTAAAATCAAAAAATATCTTTAGATGAGCAGAAGTACAGAAATAAAAAGTTTTAGATCGTAATTCAATTAAACCTTACTTCAGTGTCCGCGGAGCCTAGCGAAAAGGCCTGGCGAAGCCAGGCCGAACGCTAGTCCTATATACTAATCAGCTTAATTCACTATAGATTCATCAGGGCGGCAACCAGACTTTAGACACGGCTACAGCTTAAACGGTTTGTGCGATTGTTGTGATTTTTTTTCTAGGATTTAAAGAATGTTTGGGACTAGTGCCTTTTGGGTATTTCAGATTTTTTGAAAGTACAGTCCGCTTGAAATTAACGACAAACTTTGCAAATTTTCTTGATCGAAGCATGCACGCGTTGCTATGCATTTGAAATTTGACCGCAAGCAGAAATTTTTCAGACCTGTCAATCACTTTTGACGTTTCACATGAAACGTTTTTACATTAATATTTCAATTTCTAGACAAGTTGGAGACATTTTCTAATTTTATTTAGATATTAGAGGATTGAGGACATATGTTTTGAACGTTTTTCAATTGATTTCATGTTTGTATAAAAGTTTTTAATGATGCAACGTCCATTTCACAAATCTATGGTTAAGAAACAACATTACCTCTTATATACACGATCTAGGTTTTGAAAAATCATAGACCTAAGCTGTTATTTTTGACGTTACGCATGGAATTTTTCGATAGAATTATTTCAATTTCTAGACAAATTGTGTAAATTTTGTAATTTGATTTAGGTATTAGATGATTGAGGATACATGTTTTGAACTGTTTTGAATTGATTTCATGTTCAAAAAAAGTTTTAAGAAAAAACGTCAATTTGACATATAGTTTGTTAAAGTATATAGTAAAACCAAGCAAAAATTGACCTCGGTGATAATATACAGTAAAACCAAAAAGAATCTACATTGTAAAAAAAAGTTAATAGAATAAAAAAATTTCAGAATTAATATTCCAGCGATTTTCAACAGTTTAGAAAAAAAATATAGAAAAATTACATTTTTGTACAGTAACTATAAACTTTTTTGAATTGAGTTCATGTTCAAATAAAGTTTTAAGACAAAGACGTCAATTTGACATTCTGTTAAAATATATAGTAAAACCAAGCAAAAATTGACCTCGGTGATAATATACAGTAATACCACAAAGAATCTATATTGTAAAAAAGAAATTAATCGAATAAAAAAATTTCAGAATTAATATTCCAGCGATTTTCAACAGTTTAAAAAAAAATAGAGAAAAATTACATTTTTTTAAAGTAACTCTAGACTGCTGAATTGATTTCATGTTCAAATAAAGTTTTAAGACAAAGACGTCAATTTGACATATAGTCAGTTAAAGTATATAGTAAAGGACCCTTCAAATGCAATTAGAAAAAATTTAAAATTCACGATAGGCAACTGTTTGAAAATTTAACTATTCCGAATCACGGCGTGTTTGGTATCATATGAAAGGGCATTAAAAGACCTTTTAAATGCAATATGAAAAAATTGAAAATTTACGATATGCAACTGTTTGAAAATTCAACTATTCCGAATCATGTCGTGTTTGATATAATATGAAAGGGCATTAAAAGACCTTTCAAATGCAATTGGAAAAAAATAAAAATTTACGATGGGCAATTGTTTGAAAATTCAACTATTCCGAATCATGTCGTGTTTGATATCATATGAAAGGGCATTAAAAGACCTTTCAAATGCAATTGGAAAAAATTTAAAATTTACGATAGGCAGTTGTTTGAAAATTCAACTATTCAGAATCACATCATGTTTGATATCATATGAAAGGGCATTAAAAGATCTTTTAAATGCAATATGAAAAAATTGAAAATTTACGATAGGCAACTGTCTAAAATTTCAACTATTCCGAATCATGTCGTGTTTGGTATCATATGAAAGCGCATTAAAAGATCTTTTAAATCTAATTGGAAAAAAATGAAAATTTGCGATAGGCAATTGTTTGAAAATTCAACTATTCAGAATCATGCCGTGTTTGGCATCATATGAAAGGGCATTAAAAGTACTTTCGACTGCAATATGAAAAAATTGAAAATTTACGATAGGCAACTGTTTGAAAATTCAAGTATTCCGAATCATGTCGTGTTTGGTATCATATGAAAGGGCATTAAAAGAGCTTTTAAATGCAATTGGAGAAAATTGAAAATTCACGATAGACAACTGTTTAAAAATTCAACTATTCCGAATAATGTCGTGTTTGGTATCATATGAAAGGGCATTAAAAGACCTTTTATATGCAATTGGAAAAAATTGAAAATTTACGATAGGCATTTTTTTGAAAATACAACTATTCCGAATCATGTCGTGTTTGGTATCATATGAAAGGGCATTAAAAGTTCTTTCGAATGCAATTGGAAAAAATAAAAAATTTACGATAGGCAATTTTTTGAAATTTCAACTATTCCGAATCATGTCGTGTTTGGTATCATATGAAAGGTCATTAAAAGACATTTTATATGCAATTGAAAAAAATTGAAAATTTACGATAGGCAACTGTTTGAAAATTCAACTATTCCGAATCATATCGTGTTTGGTATTATATGAAAGGGCATTAACAGACCCTTTAAATGCAATTGGAAAAAATTGAAAATTCACGATAGGCAACTGTTTGAAAATTCAAATATTCCGCATCATGTAGTGTTTGGTATCATATGAAAGGGTATTAAAAGACCTTTTAAATGCAATTGGAAAAAATTAAAAATTCACGATAAGCAACTGTTTGAAAATTCAACTATTCTGAATCATGTCGTGTTTGGTATCATATGAAAGGGCATTAAAAGACCTTTTAAATGCAATTGGAAAAAATTAAAAATGTACGATAGGCAACTGTTTGAAAATTGAACTATTCCGAATAATGTCTTGTTTGGTATCATATGAAAGGGCATTAAAAGACCTTTCAAATGCAATTGGAAATATTTGAAAATTTACGATAGGCAACTGTTTGAAAATTCAACTATTCCGAATCATGCCGTGTTTGGTATCATATGAAAGGGCATTAAAAGTACTTTCGAATGCAATATGAACAAATTGAAAATTTACGATAGGCAACTGTTTGAAAATTCAACTATTCAGAATCATGTCGTGTTTGGTATCATATGAAAGGGCATTAAAAGACCTTTTAAATGCAATTGGAAAAAATTAAAAATTCACGATAGACAACTGTTTGAAAATTCAACTATTCCGAATCATGTCGTGTTTGGTATCATATGAAAGGGCATTAAAAGACCTTTTATATGCAATTGGAAAAAATTTAAAAATTTACGATAGGCAACTGTTTGAAAATTCAACTATTCCAAATCATGTCGTGTTTGGTATCATATAAAAGGGCATTAAAAGACCTTTCAAATGCAATTGGAAATATTTGAAAATTTACGATAGGCAACTGTTTAAAAATTCAACTATTCCGAATCATGTCGTGTTTGGTATCATAAGAAAGGGCATTAAAAGACCTTTTAAATGCAATTGGAAAAAATTAAAAATTCACGATAGGCAACTGTTTGAAAATTCAACTATTCCGAATCATGTCGTGTTTGGTATCATATGAAAGGGCATTAAAAGACATTTTAAATGCAATTTGAAAAAATTGAAAATTTACGATAGGCAACTGTTTGAAAATTCAACTATTCAGAATAATGTCGTGTTTGGTATCATATGAAAGGGCATTAAAAGACCTTTTAAATGTAATTGGAAAAAAATTAATATTTGCGATAGGCAATTGTTTGAAAATTCAACTATTCCGAATCATGCCGTATTTGGTATCATATGAAAGGGCATTAAAAGTACTTTCGAATGCAATATGAACAAATTGAAAATTTACGATAGGCAACTGTTTGAAAATTCAACTATTCCGAATCATGTCGTGTTTGCTATCATATAAAAGGGCATTAAAAGACCTTTCAAATGCAATTGGAAAAAATTGAAAATTTACGATAGGCAACTGTTTGAAAATTCAACTATTCCGAATCATATCGTGTTTGGTATTATATGAAGGGGCATTAACAGACCTTTTAAAAGCAATTGGAAAAAATTGAAAATTCACGATAGGCAACTGTTTAAAAATTCAAATATTCCGCATCATGTAGTGTTTGGTATCATATGAAAGGGCATTAAAAGACCTTTTAAATGCAATTGGAAAAAATTAAAAATTCACGATAGGCAACTGTTTGAAAATTCAACTATTCTGAATCATGTCGTGTTTGGTATCATATGAAAGGGCATTAAAAGACCTTTTAAATGCAATTGGAAAAAATTAAAAATTTACGATAGGCAACTGTTTGAAAATTCAACTATTCCGAATCATGTCGTGTTTGGTATCATATGAAAGGGCATTAAAAGTACTTTCGAATGCAATATGAACAAATTGAAAATTTACGATAGGCAACTGTTTGAAAATTCAACTATTCCGAATCATGCCGTGTTTGGTATCATATGAAAGGGCATTAAAAGTACTTTCGAATGCAATATGAACAAATTGAAAATTTACGATAGGCAACTGTTTGAAAATTCAACTATTCCGAATCATGTCGTGTTTGGTATCATATGAAAGGGCATTAAAAGACCTTTTATATGCAATTGGAAAAAATTGAAAAATTTACGATAGGCAACTGTTTGAAAATTCAACTATTCCGAATCATGTCGTGTTTGGTATCATATAAAAGGGCATTAAAAGACCTTTCAAATGCAATTGGAAATATTTGAAAATTTACGATAGGCAACTGTTTAAAAATTCAACTATTCCGAATCATGTCGTGTTTGGTATCATAAGAAAGGGCATTAAAAACATTTTATATGCAATTGGAAAAAATTGAAAATTTACGATAGGCAACTGTTTGAAAATTCAACTATTCCGAATCATGTCGTGTTTGGTATCATATAAAAGGGCATTAAAAGACCTTTCAAATGCAATTGGAAATATTTGAAAATTTACGATAGGCAACTGTTTAAAAATTCAACTATTCCGAACCATGTCGTGTTTGGTATCATAAGAAAGGGCATTAAAAACATTTTATATGCAATTGGAAAAAATTGAAAATTTACGATAGGCAACTGTTTGAAAATTCAACTATTCCGAATCATGTCGTGTTTGGTATCATATAAAAGGGCATTAAAAGACCTTTCAAATGCAATTGGAAATATTTGAAAATTTACGATAGGCAACTGTTTAAAAATTCAACTATTCCGAATCATGTCGTGTTTGGTATCATAAGAAAGGGCATTAAAAACATTTTATATGCAATTGGAAAAAATTGAAAATTTACGATAGGCAACTGTTTGAAAATTCAACTATTCCGAATCATGTCGTGTTTGGTATCATATGAAAGGGCATTAAAAGACCTTTCAAATGCGATTGGAAATATTAGAAAATTTACAATAGGCAATTTTTTGAAAATTCAACTATTCCGAATCATGTCGTGTTTGGTATCATATGGAAGGGCATTAAAAGACCTTTTAAATGTAGTTGGAAAATATTTAAAATTTGCGATAGGCAATTGTTTGAAAATTCCACTATTCAGAATCATGCCGTGTTTGGTATCATATGAAAGGGCATTAAAAGTACTTTCGAATGCAATATGAAAAAATTGAAAATTTACGATAAGCAACTGTTTGAAAATTCAACTATTCCGATTCATGTCGTGTTTGGTATCATATGAAAGGGCATTAAAAGACCTTTTAAATGCAATTGGAAAAAATTGAAAAGTCACGATAGGCAACTGTTTAAAAATTCAACTATTCCGAATCATGTCGTGTTTGGTATCATATGAAAGGGCATTAAAAGACCTTTTAAATGTAATTGGAAAAAAATGAAAATTTACGATAGGCAGTTGTATGAAAATTCAACTATTCAGAATCACGTCATATTTGGTATCATATGAAAGGGCATTAAAAGACCTTTTAAATGCAATTGGAAATAATTGAAAATTTACGATAGGCAACTGTTTAAAAATTCAACTATTCCGAATCATGTCGTGTTTGGTATCGTATGAAAGGGCATTAAAAGACCTTTTAAATGTAATTGGAAAAAATTTAAAATTTACGATAGGCAGTTTTTTGAAAATTCAACTATTCAGAATCACGTCATATTTGGTATCATATGAAAGGGCATTAAAAGACCTTCTAAATGCAATTGGAAATAATTGAAAATTTACGAAAACTAAATGTAGTGCATTTTTATACGGAGAAATTAAAGATGTTTTTCTGAGTATTTCAGAAAGAGTTTCACAAGAACCTGCGAAAGTATGTAAATTAAATAGAGCTTTATATGATTTGAAAAAGTCACCAAAATATTGGAATATAATATTTAATTCGTTTATGAAGAAAGAAGCATTTAACTGTTAAAAATATGATTATTGTCACTACTCAAAATTTAACAAATCTGACAAGTTATTCGTTTTAATTTATGTGGATGATCTGTTGATTTTTGAAACAAATAATCAACAAATTGAAGAACTGAAAAAGTTTCACATTTCATTGGCATAAATATTAGTCAAGATATGGAAGACGGGGGGTTACAAAAATGAATCAAACAACTTATCTAAACAATGTGTTGTCGATATTTTGGATGGAAGGTTGTAAACCGACATCGATACCTTTAGATCCAAGTTTTAAGTCAGATTGGTTAGTAGGGCCAGAAAATGAAACAACACATAATGAAGAACTCGAAGCTCCTTTTTAGGAAAATAATTGGCTGTTTGATGTATGCAATAGTTGATACAAGACCAGATTTATGTACAGTATTGAGTCGTTACCAAACTCGTGCAAATATCAAATTATGGAAATGTTTAAAACATGTACTAAGATAAGGTACTATTGATTTTAATTTAGTTTATGTCAGAGATGATAATGCTAAAATACTGACAGGATTTGTTGATGCTGATTGGGCACGCAACTTGAATGACAGAAAATCAACCTCTGGTTTTATATACAAAATTTTTAAATCTTCGGTATCCTGGACTTCACGCAAGCAAAGTACTGTTGCTTTATCGTCCTGTGAAGCACCGTATGTAGCATTGAGCATATCAGTTAACGAAGCATGTTGGTTACATCAAATTTTAATTGATCTTCAATTTTATGAGGAAACCAAGCCTGTCATCATCTTCGAAGACAGTCAGCTATAAAAGTAGTTAGGAACCCAGATAATCACAAAAGACTCAAACACATCGATATGCGTCATCATTTCATCAGAAAAAAGGTTAATGAAGGATTTATTGATGTCCAGTACATAAGAAATAAAAAACAAGTAGCAGATTTATTTACGAAGTCATTAAATAAAAATGTATTTAATATGTTTTGTAAGATACTAGGTTTAGAAAAATGTTAAATTAATTTCATTGAGGGAGGGTGTTGACGTATGTCAATTTCAATAAATTTAAATAAAAGACGGCAAAATTTTCGTCAATGAAATCGTAGTAGTTTGAAACAAAAAATAATGATAGTAGTTGATCACGTATTTAAAAATAGAGAGATGTAATTTTTCAATGTGCGTCATATAATTAAAATAAAAGGATTCAAATAACACTGTGTATATCATTAAAAACTTGTATTTGATTGAAATTTTACGACTTTCAATTATTTTAAACTTGAAGTATTCCAAATCATGCCGTATTTGATGTCATATGAAAGGGCTTTAGAAGAGCTTTCAGATGAAATAAAAAAAAGTTGAAATTTTACGATGGGCAACTGTTTCAAACTTAATAAATTCTATATTGTATAAAAAATTAACTCGAAAAAATATCTGAAATAATACTAAAACAATTTCCAACCGTTTTTCAAAGAGTTTAGAGAAAAATTTAAATTGATTTTATGCACATGTAAAATAAAAAAATGTGGAACTATCAGAAATGACGTCCAAAGAATTTTTAAAAGATTAGTAAAATCTTTTTGGAAATGGAACACGTACTTGACTGAAATTTTAAGACTTTCAATTATTTCAAACTTAAAGTATTCCGAATTATGCCACGTTTGGTGTCATATGAAAGGGCTTTAGGCGAACTTTTAGATAAAATAAAGAAAAAGTTAGTTTAGCTAAATGTTTTCGGAAATAACATACGTATTTGATTGAAATTTTACGACCTTCAATTATTAAAGTGTTCCGTATCATATTGTGTTTGATATTATATAAAAGGGCGTCAGAAGAATTAAAAAATATATATATTTCGATCGTCAATTGTTTTAAATTAAAAGTATTCGGAATCATGCCGTGTTTAATATCATATGAAAAAGTTTTGAAAGAACTTTTAGATGAACTAAAGAAAAAAATTAAATTTTACTGATGTCAATTGTATCAAACTTAAAGTATTTCGAATTATGCCGAGTTTGGTGTCATATAAGAGAGTTTTAAAAGAACTTTTAAATGAAATAAAAAAAATTATAATTTACAACCGTCAACTGTTTCAAACTTAAAGTATTCCGACTCATGCCGTGTTTGGTGAGATATAAAAAGGTTTTAGACGAAGATTCTAACGAAATAAACAAAAAAGTTGAAATTTATTCAGAATCATACCGTGTTTCATGTTATTTGAAAGGGCTTTAGAAGAATTTTAATGATGGAATTAAAAAACATTGCAATTTTAAGCTCGCCAATAGATTCGACCAAAACAGTATTCCGAATCATATCGTGTTGATATCATATGAAAGGGTTTTAGAAGTGGTGCCGAGCGGAATATTTATTTTTCCGATTGGCAATTGTATTAGTGAAAGTGCATCAAAACTTATCGTGTGTAGTATTAAATAAAAGGTTTTTTTGAAGGGCTCACGTGCAGAATTGTAATTTTTTTGGTCGTCAATTGTTTTAGTGATAGAGCTTCGAAACTTATTGTGTTTGGTGTCAATTAAAAGTTCTTTATATAAACAGACGGACAGAAATGAACAGTTTTAGATCGTAATACAATTAAACATTACTTCAGTGTCCGCGGAGCCTAGCGAGAAGGCCTGGCGAAGCCAGGCCGACCGCTAGTCTTATATACTAAACGGCTTAATTCCCTATGTATATATAGATTCATCATGATCAGTCTGACAATTTTACAGCCTAGACGGTTTATTCGATTTATTTGCAACTTTTTTTATTTGATAGAGGTCAATCACGTGGAGTGCCTTTTGATAGTCTCAGATTTTTCGTACACATGATGTGCGAGAAAACTTGAAAAAACATGCGTTTTTGGGGCAAAATCAACTAAGAGTGTGGAGGCTTTGAAATTTTTAAGAAGAACATCAAACGTCACTTTGACATTTGTCAGTGGACATGTCGCATTTTTAATTATAAATTATTTAAATATTAAATGGTTTAGAGTAGTTTTGAAATATTTTACGCACATTAGGGGACTGAGGGGACGTTTTTATTATAATTAAGTATTTTAAATATGTGTATTTAAAATGAAAAATTTTTATAGTCCACTATGAAGTTGGTTTTAATTCAAAACGTCAAATTGACAAGTTTTATAAAGTATACAAAAAGTATGGAGGCTTTGAAATTTTAAAAAGAACATCTACTCTAATTTTTACATTTGTATGTGGACATATCGCATTTTTTATTAAAAATTATTTAATTATTACATTTTTTGGAGAACTTTTGATATATTTTACACATATTGGAGGAATGAGGGAACGTTTTAATTATAATTACGCATTTGAAATATGTGTATTTAAAAAGAAAATTTTTAACAGTCCACTAAAATAAAACGTCAAATTGACAAGTTATATAAGTATACAGGTAAATCCAACAAAATTTGTCTCCAGTAATAATATACAGTAAAACCAAGCAAATTTTATCCACGTCAGAGTACAATTTAGAAAAAGCAGTTAATTCGAATTGGAATCATTTGATCACTCTTAAATTTTCTATCGGTAATACGAAAGTTATTTTAAAGGGCATGTGGGCAAAATTATAATATTTTCAATTTGTAATTATTTTAGTGAAACTGCAACAAAACCTATCGTGTTTGATGTCATATTAAAGGGCTTTAGAAGAACTTTCAGATAAATGAAAAAAGTTGAAATTTTACAATAAACAATTGTTTCTAACATAAAGTATTTCGAATCATATTGTGTTAGGTGTCATATAAAAGGGCTTTAGAAGAACTTTCATATAAAATAAAAAAAAGTTGAAATTTTACGATTGTCAATAGTTTCAAACTTAAAGTATTCCGAATCGTACCGTATTTAGTGTCATATTGAAGGGCTTCAAAAGAACTTTCAGATGAAATATAAAAAGTTGAAATTTTACGATAGGTAATTGTTTCAAACTTAATAAATTCTATAAAAAAATGTGGAACTATCAAAAATTACATCCAACGGATTTTTAATAGATTAGCAAAATCTTTTCGGAAATAAAACACGTATTTGATTGAAATTTTACGACTGTCAATTATTTCAAACTTAAAGTATTCCGAATTATGCCATGTTTGGTATCATATGAAAGGGCTTTAGACGAACTTTTAGATAAAATAATTAAAAAGTTAGTTTTTGAAAAAGCAATGAGCGTTCGCCGGAATTTTAACCCAGAACCTTTCACTCGCATGGTGACTGCTCTAACCAATTGAGCTACAAACACTCGGCGAATACTCATGCCTTTCGTGCAACGTTTAGTGGAAGAAATGTTAGAGCATATGAAATAGAGTTAGAAGAACTTTCAGATGAAATAAAAAAAGTTATTTTAGCAAAATGTTTTCGGAAATAAAACACGTATTTGATTGAAATTTTACGGCCGTCAATTGTTCTAAGCTTAAAGTGGTCCGAATCAAATCGTGTTTGATATCATATGACAGGGCTTTAGAAGAACTTTCAAACGAAATAAAAAAAAAGACTTTATGGTTGTCAATTGTTTCAAATTTGAAATATTCGGATTAATGCCGTATTTAATGTCATATGAAAATTTGGAAGAAATTTTATATGAAATAAAAAAAAATGAAGAATGTCAATTGTTTTAAACATAAAATATTTTTTGGTATCAAATAAAAAGTCTTTTAAAGGGATCGCGTGAAATTGTTTTAGTGAAAATGACTCAAAATTCTTCGTGTTTAGTATCAAATGAAAGGTCTTTTGAAGGGCTCGCGTACAAAATTGGATTTTTCCTGTCATCAATCGTTTTAATGAAAGTTCTTCAAAACTTATTGTGTTTGGTATCTAGTAAAAGGTTTTTTGAAAAGCTCGCGAGCAGAATTGGATATTTTTCAATCGTTAGTTGTTTTAATGAAAGATCTTCGAAATCTTGTAGTGTTTAGTATCAATTAAAAGTTTTTTTGGTTGGAAAGATATGCAGAAATGTTTTAGATTTGTAATAATTGAATATATATTGTGTCAACTGTCCTACAAAAGTGAATTCTACTTCAGGGTCCGCGGAACTAGCGTGAGGCCTGGCGAAGTCTGGGAACGTTTTTATTATCATTACGCATTTTATATATGTTTATTTAAAAAGAAAATTTTTGACAATCCACTAAAACAAAACGTCAAATTTACAAGTTATATAAAGTATACAGGTAAACCCAACCAAATTTGTCTCCAGTAATTATATACAGCAAAACCAAGCAAATTTTATCTACGGCAGAGTACAATTTAGAAAAACCAGATAACTCGAATTGGAATCATTTGATCACTCTTAAATTTTCTATCGGTAATACGAAAGTTATTTTAAAGGGCATGTGGGCAAAATTATAATATTTTCAATCGGCAATTATTTTAGTGAAATTGCAACAAAACCTATCGTGTTTGGGGCTTTAGAAGAACTTTCAGAAAAATGAAAATTGTTGAAATTTTACAATAAGCAATTATTTCTAACATAAAGTATTTCGAATCATATTGTGTTGAGTGTCATATGAAAGGGCTTTAGAATAACTTTCATATGAAATAAAAAAAAAGTTGAAATTTTACGACTGTCAATAGTTTCAAACTTAAAGTATTCCGAATCGTACCGTATTTAGTGTCATATTGAAGGACTTGAAAAGCACTTTCAGATGAAATATAGAAAGTTGAAATTTTACGATAGGTAATTGTTTCAAACTTAATAAATTCTATAAAAAAATGTGGAACTATCAAAAATTACATCCAACGGATTTTTAATAGATTAGCAAAATCTTTTCGGAAATAAAACACGTATTTGATAGAAATTTTACGACTGTCAATTATTTCAAACTTAAAGTATTCCGAATTATGCCATGTTTGATATCATGTGAAAGGGCTTTAGACAAACCTTTAGATAAAATAATTAAAAAGTTAGTTTTTTAAAAAGCAATGAGCGTTCGCCGGAATTTGAACCCAGAACCTTTCACTCGCATGGTGACTGCTGAAATAGAGTTAGAAGAACATTCAGATGAAATAAAAAAGAGTTATTTTAGCAAAATGTTTTCGGAAATAAAACACGTATTTGATTGAAATTTTACGACAGTCAATTGTTCTAAGCTTAAAGTGTTCCGAATCAAATCGTGTTTGATATCATATGACAGGGCTTTAGAAGAACTTTCAGACGAAATAAAAAAATTAAGACTTTCCGATTGTCAATTGTTTCAAATTTCAAATATTCGGATTAATGCCGTATTTAATGTCATATGAAAATTTGGAAGAAATTTTATATGAAATAAAAAAAATGAAGAATGTCAATTGTTTTAAACATAAAATATTTTTTGGTATCAAATAAAAAGTCTTTTAAAGGGATCGTGTGCAAATTATTTTTTTTGTTGATTCGCAATTCTTTTAGTGATGTTGCTTTGAAACCTATCGTGTTTGATATCGAATGAAATGTCTTTTGAAGTGTTTACGTGCAGCATTTAATTTAATTTTGATCGGCAATTGTTTCAGTGAAAGTACTTAACAAACTATCGTGTTTGGTATCTAATGAAAGGTCTTTTGAAGAGATCGCGTACAAAATTAAATATTGTACGATTGGCAATTGTTTTAGTGAAAGCGCTTCTAAACTTATCGTGTTTGGTATTAAATGAAAGGTATTTTGAAGGACTTGCGTACAAAATTTATTAATTTTCGATCGTCAATTGTTTTAGTGAAAGTGCTTAAAAACATATCGTGTTTGGTATCAAATGGAAGGCTTTTTGAAGGGCTAGCGTAAAATTTTTTTAAGACAAAACGTCAACTTGACAAATAATTTTTAAAAGTATGTAATAAAACAAAGCAAAATTTGTGTGCGGTAATAATATACATTAAAAAAAAAATAAAAATTGACAGCAGCATTCTACAATGCAAAAAAGTATATTTCAGCGATTTCCAACAGTTTTTCAAAAAAATTTAGAGAAAAATTTCAATTGATTTCATGTACATATAAAATATAAATGTAGAACATTATAAAAAATGACGTCCAAAAGATTTTTAATAGTTTAGCAAAATGTAAAATTGTTTTCGTGAAAGTGTTTAAAACCTATCGCGTTTGTATCAAAAAGAAAGATTTTTTGAAGAGTTCGCGTACAAAATTTAATACTTATAGATTCTCAATTATTTTAGTGAAAATGAAAATGCATCAAAATTCTTCGTGATTAGTATCAAATGAAAGGTCTTTTGAAGAGCTCACGTGCATAATTGGATTTTTTTCAATCGTCAGTTGTTTTAGTGAAAGATCTTCGAAACCTATTGTGTGTAGTATCAATTAAAAGGTCTTTGGATGGAATGATACGCAGAAATGATTTAGATTTGTAATAATTCCATTTATATTGTGTCAACTGTCTTACAAAAGTGAATTCTACTTCAGGGTCCGCGGAGCTAGCGTGAGGCCTGGCGAAGCCAGGGCGACCGCTAGTCTTATATACTAAACGGCTTAATTCCCTATATATAGTTTCATCACGATCAGTCTGACATTTTTACAGCCTAGGCGGTTTATCCGATTTAATTGAAACTTTTTTTATTTGATAGGGATTACTTATGGGGAGTGCCTTTTGATAGTCTCAGATTTTTCGTGCACATGATGTGCGAGAAAACTTGAAAAAACATGCATTTTCAACTAAGAGTGTGGAGGCTTTGACATTTTTAAGAAGAACATCTACTGTAATTTTGACATTTGTCTGTGGACATGTCGCATATTTAATTATAAATTATTTAAATATTAAATGTTTTAGAGTAGTTTTGAAATATTTTACGCTCATTAGGAGACTGAGGGGACGTTTTTATTATAATTACAAATTTCAAATATGTTTATTTAAAAAGAAAATTTTTAACAGTCCACTATGAAGTTAGTTTTAATTCAAAACGTCAAATTGACAAGTTTTATAAAATATACAGACAAAGAGTGTGGAGGCTTTGAAATTTTAAAAAAGAACACCTACTCTAATTTTGACATTTGTATGTGGACATATCGCATTTTTAATTAACAATTATTGAAGTATTAATTTTTTTAGATAACTTTTGATATATTTTACACATATTGGGGGAATGAGGGAACGTATTTAAAAAGAAAATTTTTGACAATCCACTAAAACAAAACGTCAAATTGACAAGTTATATAAAGCATACAGGTAAACCCAACCAAATTTGTCTCCAGTAATAATATATAGTAAAACCAAGCAAATTTTATCCACGGCATAGTACAGTTTAGAAAAACCAGATAACTCGAATTGGAATCATTTGAGCACTCTTCAATTTTCTATCGGTAATACGAAAGTTATTTTAAAGGGCACGTGGGCAAAATTATAATATTTTCAATCGGCAATTGTTTTAGTGAAATTGGAACAAAACCTATCGTGTTTGGTGTCAAATTAAAGGGCTTTAGAAGAACTTTCTGATAAATGAAAAAAGTTGAAATTTTACAATAAGCAATTATTTTGAATCATATTGTGTTGGGTGTCATATGAAAGGGCTTTAGAAGAACTTTCATAAGAAATAAAAAAAAAGAGTTGAAACTTTACGACTATCAATTGTTTCAAACTGAAAGTATTCCGAATCGTACCGTGTTTAGTGTCATATTGAAGGGCTTTAAAAGAACTTTCAGATTAAATATAAAAAGTTGCAATTTTACGATAGGTAATTGTTTCAAACTAAATAAATTCTATAGAAAAATTGTGGAACTATCAAAAATTACATCCAACGGATTTTTAATAGATTAGCAAAATCTTTTCGGAAATAAAACACGTATTTGATTGAAATTTTAAGACGATACCGTTTTTGATATCAAATAAAAAGTCTTTTAAAGGGATCTCGTGCAAAATTAATTTTTTTTTCGATCTGCAATTGTTTTAGTGAAATTACTTTGAAACCTATCGTGTTTGGTATCAAATGAAAGATCTTTTGAAGGGCTTGCGTACAAAATTTATTATTTTTCGATCGTCAATTGTTTTAGTGAAAGTGCTTAAAAATATATCGTGTTTGGTATCAAATGAAAGGTTTTTTGAAGGGCTAGCGTAAATAAACACTCGGCGAATACTCATGCCTTTCGTGCAACCTTTAGTTGAAGAAATGCTAGAGCATATGAAATAGAGTTAGAAGAACTTTCAGCTGAAATAAAAAAGAGTTATTTTAGCAAAATATTTTCGGAAATAAAACACTTATTTGATTGAAATTTTACGACCGTCAATTATTCTAAGCTTAAAGTATTCCGAATCAAATCGTGTTTGATATCATATGACAGGGCTTTAGAAGAACTTTCAGACGAAATAAAAAAATTAAGACTTTACGATTGTCAATTGTTTCAAATTTCAAATATTCGGATTAATGCCGTATTTAATGTCATATGAAAATTTGGAAGAAATTTTATATGAAATAAAAAAAAAATGAAGAATGTCAATTGTTTTAAACATAAAATATTTTTTGGTATCAAATAAAAAGACTTTTAAAGGGATCGCGTGCAATTTTTTTTTTCGTTTCGCAATTGTTTTTGTGATCTTGCTTTTAAACCTATCGTGTTTGATATCGAATGAAATGTCTTTTGAAGTATTTTTGTGCAGCATTTAATTTAATTTTGATCGGCAATTGTTTCAGTAAAAGTGCTTAACAATCTATCGTGTTTGGTATCTAATGAAAGGTCTTTTGAAGAGATCGCGTACAAAATTAAATATTTTACGATTGGCAATTGTTTTAGTGAAAGTCCTTCTAAACTTATCGTGTTTGGTATTAAATGAAAGGTATTTTGAAGGACTTGCGTACAAAATTTATTATTTTTCGATCGTCAATTGTTTTAGTGAAAGTGATTAAAATCATATCGTGTTTGGTATCAAATGGAAGGTTTTTTGAAGGGCTAGAGTAAAAATTTTTAAGACAAAACGTCAACTTGACAAATAATTTTTAAAAGTATGTAATAAAACAAAGCAAAATTTGTGTGCGGTAATAATATAAATTTAAAAAAATATTTCAGCGATTTCCAACAGTTTTTCAAAAAAGTTTAGAGAAAAATTTCAATTGATTTCATGTACATATAAAATATAAATGTAGAACATTATAAAAAATGACGTCCAAAAGATTTTTAATAGTTTAGCAAAATGTACAATTGTTTTCGTGAAAGTATTTAAAACCTATCGCGTTTGTATCAAAAAGAAAGATTTTTTGAAGGGTTCGAGTACAAAATTTAATACTTATAGACCCTCAATTGTTTTAGTGAAAATGCATCAAAATTCTTCGTGATTAGTATCAATTGAAAGGTCTTTTGAAGAGCTCACGTGCATAATTGGATTTTTTTCAATCGTCAGTTGTTTTAGTGAAAGATCTTCGAAACCTATTGTGTGTAGTATCAATTAAAAGGTCTTTGGATGGAATGATACGCAGAAATGATTTAGATTTGTAATAATTGCATTTATATTGTGTCAACACAAAAGTTAGTTCTTCTTCAGGGTCCGCAGAGCTAGCGTGAGGCCTGGCGAAGCCAGGGCGACCGCTAGTCTTATATACTAAACGGCTTAATTCCCTATATATAGTTTCATCACGATCAGTCTGACATTTTTACAGCCTAGACGGTTTATCCGATTTCATTGAAACTTTTTTTATTTGATAGGGATTACTTATGCGGAGTGCCTTTTGATAGTCTCAGATTTTTCGTGCACATGATGTGCGAGAAAACTTGAAAAAACATGCATTTTCAACTAAGAGTGTGGAGGCTTTGAAATTTTTAAGAAGAAGATCTACTGTCACTTTGACGTTTGTCAGTGGACATGTCGCATTTTTAATTATAAATTATTTAAATATTAAATGTTTTAGAGTAGTTTTGAAATATTTTACGCACATTAGGGGACTGAGGGGACGTTTTTATTATAATTACAAATTTCAAATATGTGTATTTAAAAAGAAAATTTTTAACAGTCCACTATGAAGTTGGTTTTAATTCAAAACGTCAAATTGACAAGTTTTATAAAATATACAGACAAAGAGTGTGGAGGCTTTGAAATTTTAAAAAAGAACACCTACTCTAATTTTGACATTTGTATGTGGACATATCGCATTTTTAATTAACAATTATTGAAGTATTAAATTTTTTAGATAACTTTTGATATATTTTACACATATTGGGGGAATGAGGGAACGTTTTTATTATCATTACGCATTTTATATATGTGTATTTTAAAAGAAAATTTTTGACAATCCACTAAAATAAAACGTCAAATTGACAAGTTATATAAAGTATACAGGTAAACCCAACCAAATTTGTCTCCAGTAACAATATACAGTAAAACCAAGCAAATTTTATCCACGGCAGAGTACAATTTAGAAAAACCAGATAACTCGAATTGGAATCATTTGATCACTCTTAAATTTTCTATCGGTAATACGAAATTTATTTTAAAGGGCATGTGGGCAAAATTATAATATTTTCAATCGGCAATTATTTTAGTGAAATTGCAACAAAACCTATCGAGTTTGGTGTCTTATTAAAGGGCTTTAGAAGAACTTTCAGATAAATGAAAAAAGTTGAAATTTTACAATAAGCAATTGTTTCTAACATAAAGTATTTCGAATCATATTGTGTTGGGTGTCATATGAAAGGGCTTTAGAAGAACTTTCAAATGAAATAAAAAAAAAGTTGAAATTTTACGACTGTCAATAGTTTCAAACTTAAAGTATTCCGAATCGTACCGTATTTAGTGTCATATTGAAGGGCTTCAAAAGAACTTACAGATGAAATATATACATATATAATTTTACGACAGGTAATTGTTTCAAACTTAATAAATTCTATAAAAAAATGTGGAACTATCAAAAATTACATCCAACGGATTTTTAATAGATTAGCAAAATATTTTCGGAAATAAAGCACGTATTTGATTGAAATTTTACGACTGTCAATTATTTCAAACTTAAAGTATTCCGAATTATGCCATGTTTGGTATCATATGAAAGGGCTTTAGACGAACCTTTAGATAAAATAATTAAAAAGATAGATTTTGAAAAAGCAATAAGCGTTCGCCGGAATTTGAACCCAGAACCTTTCACTCGCATGGTGACTGCTCTAACCAATTGAGCTACAAACACTCGAATACTCGAATACTCATGCCTTTCCTGCAACGTTTAGTGGAAGAAATGCTACAGCAGTCACCATGCGAGTGAAAGGTTCTGGATTCAAATCCCGGCGAACGCTCATTGCTTTTTCAAAAATTATTTATAATATCTACAAACAAACAATTGTGTCAATAAACAAATTCTTATAAAAAGTTAGTTTAGCAAAATGTTTTCAGAAATAACACACGTATTTGAAATTTTACGACCTTCAATTGTTTTAAACCTAAAGTATTTCGTATCATATCGTGTTTGATATCATATGAAAGGGATTTAGAAGAACTTTCAGACGAAATAAAAAATATATATATATTTCGACCTTCAATTGTTTTAAATTTAAAGTATTCGGAATCATGCCGTGTTTAATGTCATATAAAAAAGTTTTGAAAGAGCTTTAGAAGAACTTTCAGATAAATGAAAAAAGTTGAAATTTTACAATAAGAAATTGTTTCTAACATAAAGTATTTCCAATCATATTGTGTTGGGTGTCATATGAAAGGGCTTTAGAAGAACTTTCAAATGAAATAAAAAAAAAAAGTTGAAATTTTACGACTGTCAATAGTTTCAAACTTAAAGTATTCCGAATCGTACCGTGTTTAGTGTCATATTGAAGGGCTTTAAAAGAACTTTCAGATGAAATATAAAAAGTTGAAATTTTACGATAGGTAATTGTTTCAAATTTAATAAATTCTATAAAAAAATTTCGAACTATCAAAAATTACATCCAACGGATTTTTAATAGATTAGCAAAATCTTTTCGGAAATAAAGCACGTATTTGATTGAAATTTTACGACTGTCAATTATTTCAAACTTAAAGTATTCCGAATTATGCCATTTTTGGTATCATATAAAAGGGCTTTAGACGAACCTTTAGATAAAATAATTAAAAAATTAGTTTTTGAAAAAGCAATGAGCGTTCGCCGGAATTTGAACCCAGAACCTTTCACTCGCATGGTGACTGCTCTAACCAATTGAGCTACAAACACTCGGCGAATACTCATGCCCTTAGTGCAACCTTTAGTTGAAGAAATGCTAGAGCAGTCACCATGTGAGTGAAAGGTTCTGGGTTCAAATCCCGGCGAACGCTCATTACTTTTTCAAAAATTATTTATAATATCTACAAACAAACAATTGTGCCAATAAACAAATTCTTATAAAAAGTTAGTTTAGCAAAATGTTTTCGGAAATAACACACGTATTTGAAATTTTACGACCTTCCATTGTTTTAAACCTAAAGTGTTCCATATCATATCGTGTTTGATATCATATGAAAGGGATTTAGAAGAACTTTCAGACGAAATAAAAAATAAATATATTTCGACCGTCAGTTGTTTTAAATTTAAAGTATTCAGAATCATGCCGTGTTTAATGTCATATACAAAAATTTTGAAAGAACTTGTAGATGGTATAAAGAAAAAAATTCAATATTACAACTGTTAATTGTTTCAAATTCAAAGTATTCCGAGTCATGCCGAGTTTGGTGTGATATGAAAGAGTTTTGAAAGAAAGTTCAAATGAAATAAAAAAAAAATTCTTTACAACCGTCAACTATTTCTAACTTAAAGTATTGGTGTCTTATAAAAAGGCTTTAGAAGAAGATTGTAATGAAATAAAAAAGTTGAAATTTGACCTATCGCGTTTGTATCAAAAAGAAAGATTTTTTGAAGGGTTCGCGTACAAAATTCAATACTTTTAGATCCTCAATTGTTTTAGTGAAAATGCTTCAAAATTCTTCGTGTTTAGTATCAAATGAAAGGTCTTTTGAAGGGCTCGCGTACAAAATTGGATTTTTTTCAATCGTCAGTTGTTTTAGTAAAAGATCTTCGAAACCTATTGTCTTTAGTATCAATTAAAAGGTCTTTGGATGGAATAATACGCAGAAATGTTTTAGATTTGTAAAAATTGCATTTATATTGTGTCAACTGTCTTACAAAAGTGAATTCTACTTCAGCGTCCGCGGAGCTAGCGTGAGGCCTGGCGAAGCCAGGGCGACCGCTAGTCTTATATACTAAACGGCTTAATTCCCTATGTATAGATTCATCACGATCAGTCTAACAATTTTACAGCCTAGACGGTTTATCCGATTTATTTGAAACTTTTTTTATTTGATAGGGATTACTTATGCGGAGTGCCTTTTGATAGTCTCAGATTTTTCATGCACATGATGTGCGAGAAAACTTGAAAAAACATGCGTTTTTGGGTCAAAATCAACTAAGAGTGTGGAGGCTTTGAAATTTTTAAGAAGAAGATCTACTATCACTTTGACGTTTGTCAGTGGGCATGTCGCATTTTTAATTATAAATTACTTAAAAATGAAACTTTTGTGAGTAGTTTTGAAATACTTTACGCATATTGTGGAAATGAGGGGACGTTTTTATTATAATTACACATTTCAAATATGTGTATTTAAAAAGTAAATTTTACACAGTCGAGTACGAAGTTGGCTTAAAAACGAAACGTCAAATTTACAAGTTTTAGAAAGTATACAGACAAACCCAACCAAATTTGTTCTCGGTAAAAATATATAGTAAAACCAAGCAAATTTTGTACACGGCATAGTACAATTTAGAAAAAACCAGGTAACTAGAATTAGAATTATTTGAGAACATCCAAATTTTATATCGGTAATTATTTAATTGAAAATGCTACAAAATCTATCGAATTTGGTATAGTATGAAAGTTGTTTTAAAGGACACGCGTGCAAAATTAAAATATTTTCGATTGGCAATTGTTTTAGTGTAAGTACTTCAAAACCTATCGTGTTTGATATCAAATTAAAGGTCATTGGAAGGGCTCGCGCGCAAAATTGAAATATTTTCGATCGGCAATTGCCCTATTGAAAGTCATACAAAAGCTATTGTATTTATTGTCAAATAACAGGTCTTTTGAAGGGCTCGCATGTAAAAATTGATCTTTTTTGATGCGTGACAATTTTAGTTAAAGTACGTCAAAACTTATCATGTTTGGTATCAAATTGTTTAAAAGAAAGTGCATCAATACATATCGTGTTTAGAATCAAATAAAAGGTCTTTTGAAGGACTGGCGTAAAGAATTAGATTTTTTTCAATCGATAATTGTTTTAGTGTAAGTACAGCATGACAGTTTTTAGATCGACAATTGTTTTAACGAAAGTACTTCAAAACTTTCCGATCGTCAATTGTTTTAGTGAAAGTATTTCAAAACCTGTCGTGTTTAGTATCAAATGAAAAGTCTTTTGAAGAACTCGCGTACAAAATTAAATATTTTTAGACTGAGAATACATGTGTTGAACAGTTTACAACTGATTTCATGTTTATATAAAAATTTTAAACCAAAACGTCAAGTTAACAAATAATTGTTAAAAGTACATAGTGAAACAAAGCAAAATTTGCCCGCGGTAATAATATAAAATAATAAAAAAAATGAACGCTACAATGCAAAAAACAAGATAACTCGAATAAACAATGTCAGAAATAATATGCCAGCGATTTCCAATAGTTTTTCAAAAAGATTAGAGAAAAATTTCGATTGATTTCATGTATATATAAAATATAAATGTGGAACAACATCAGAAATGACGTTCGAAGATTTTTTTAATAGTTTAGCAAAATGTATTCGGAAATAAAACACGTATTTAATTGATATTTTACGACTGTCAATTGTTTTAAACTGAAAGTATTCTGACCCATGCCGTGTTTGGTGTCATATGAAAGAGCTTTAGAAGAACTTTCAGATGAAATAAAAAAAAGGTAGTTAAGCAAAATGTTTTCGGAAATAAAACACATATTTGATTGAAATTTTAAGACCGTCAATTGTTTTAAGCATAAAGTATTTCGAATCATATCGTGTTTGATATCATATGAAAGGGCTTTAGAACAACTCAGACGAAATAAAAAAATTAAACTTTGCGACCGTCAATTGTTTTAAATTTTAAGTATTCTGTATAATGACGTGTTTAATATCATATAAAAGAGTTTTGAAAGAACTTTTATATGAAATAGAAAAAAATAGATGAAATTTTACGAGCGTCAATTGTTTAAAATTAAAGTATTCCAAATCATGCCGCGTTTGGTATCAAATAAAAAGGTTTTCTGAAGGGCTCGCATGCAAAATTTATTTTGGTATGAAATGAATGGTGTTCTGAAGGTCTCGTGTACAAAATATAATACTTTCCGATCGTCAATTGTTTTAGTGAAAGTATTTCAAAACCTATCGTATTTGGTATCAAATGAAAAGTCTTTTGAAGAACTCGCGTACAATTAATTACTTTTCGATCTGCAATTGTTTTAATGAATGTGCTTCAAAACCTATCGTGTTTGGTATCAAATGAATGGTGTTCTGAAGGGCTCGCGTACAAAATATAATACTTTCCGATCGTCAATTGTTTTAGTGCAAGTATTTAAAAACCTATCGTATTTGGTATCAAATGAAAAGTCTTTTGAAGAACTCGCGTTCAATTAATTACTTTTCGATCGGTAATTATTTTAATGAATGTACTTCAAAACCTATCGTGTTTGGTATCAAATGAATGGTGTTCTGAAGGGCTCGCGTACAAAATATAATACTTTCCAATCTTCAATTGTTTTAATGAAAGTTTTTCTAAACCTATCGTGTTTGGTATCAAATGAAAAGTCTTTTGAAGAACTCGCGTATGTAATTAAATATTTTTCGTTTGGCAATTGTTTTAGTGAAAGTACTTCAAAACATATCGTGTTTGGTATCAAATGAAAGATGTTTTGAAAGGTTCGCGTGAAAAATAGATTTTTTTTCAATCGGTAATTGTTATAGTGAAAGTGCATCAAAAATAATCTTATTTGATACGCATGGAATTTTCTGATAGAAATATTTTAATTTCTAAACAAATTAGAATAATTTTGAAAATTGATTTAGGTATTTATCCAGTGATTTCCAAGAACTTTTATATGAAATAGAAAAAAAAAATTATGAAATATTACGACTGTCAATTGTTTCAAAATTAAAGTATTCCGAATCGTGCCGCGTGTGGTATTAAATAAAAGGTTTTTTTAAGGGCTCGCATGCAAAATTTATTTTTTCTTTCCGCAAATGTGCTTCAAAACTTATCGTGTTTTGCATGAAATGAAAGGTAGTTTGAAAGGCTAGCATAAAAAGTTTTTTTTCGATAAAAAATTGTTTCAAAGTGCTTCAAAACATATCGTGTTTGGTATGAAATGAAAGGTCTTTTATTTATTTATTTTTGTTACTCTGTACAACAGGACATGAATCCCAATTACAATACAGGGAGCGGATTCATCGAGTCGCAGAGTGGTTGTTATTATAATTTCTAGCTGGCGTGGGATTCAAACTCAGGATCTCCGGATTAGAATTCCGTCTTTTGAAGGGCTTGCGTGAAAAATTGAAATATGTACTTTCGTTCGTCAATGGTTATATTAAAAGTGCATCAAAACATATCGTGTTTGCTATCAAATAAAAGGTGTTTTGAAGAACTTCCATACAAAATTTAATACATTTCGATCGTCATTTGTTTTAGTGATAGTGTTTCAAAACCCATTGTGTATGGTATCAAATAAAAGGTCTTTTAATGGACACGCGTATTAAATTAATTTTTTTTTTCGATCGTCCATTGTTTTAGTAAATGTGTTTCAAAACCTATCGTATTTGGTAATAAATGACAGGCCTTTTGAAGGGCTCGAATATAAAATTGGTGATTTTTTCGACCGAAAATCGGTTTAGTGAAAGTGATTGAAAACTTATGTTTGATATCAAATGAAAGATCTTTTGAAGAGCTCGCGTACAAAATTAAATACTTTTCGATCGACAATTGTTTTAGTGAAAGTACTTCAAAATCTATCGTGTTTGATAACAAATGAAAGATCTTTTGCAGGGCTTGGAATTTTATCGATTGACAATTGTATTAGTGAAAGTGATTCAAAACCTATCGTGTGTGGTATCTAATAAAAAGTCTTTTGAAGAGCACGCATGCAGAATAGATTTTTTCGATCGGTAATTGTTTTTGTGACATTGTATCAAAACTAATTTGGTACGCATGGAATTTTCTGATAGAATTATTTCAATTTCTAGACAAGTTACAGAAATTTTGAAAATAGATTTAGGTATTAGAAGATTGAGAATACGTGTTTTGAACTGTTTTCAAATGATATCATATTCATATAAAATTTGACAAATAGGTTTTAAAAGTTTATGATAAAATAAAGCTAAATTTGTCATGGAAATAATATACAGTAAAAAAAATTAAATTTAAAGCAGCATTCAACAATGCAAAAAAATATTTTGAAGCGATTTCCAACAGTTTTTCAAAAATGTTTAAAGAAAAATTTCAATTGACTTCATATACATATAAAATATAAATGTAGAATGTTGTTAGAAATGAGCCCAAAAGATTTTTAATAGTTTAGCAAAATGTACAATTGTTTTAATGAAAGTAATTCATAATGGTATCAAAAAAAAATTTTTTTGAAGGGTTAGTGTACAAAATTTTATTATTTTCGATACCCAATTGTTTTAGTGAAAATTCTTCAAAATCTATCGTGTTTAGTATCAAATTAAAAGTCTTTTGAAGAGCTTGCGTGCAGAATTGGATTTTTTTTCGAGCATCAGTTGTTTTAGTGAGATATCTTCGAAACTTATTGTGTTTAGTTCAATTAAAAGGTCTTTAGATGGACAGATGTGCAGAATTGTTT
Organism: Pterostichus madidus; assembly: GCA_911728475.2. Taxonomy (NCBI): domain Eukaryota; kingdom Metazoa; phylum Arthropoda; class Insecta; order Coleoptera; family Carabidae; genus Pterostichus; species Pterostichus madidus. The sequence continues at coordinate 14,812,872 of OU452316.1, read as the reverse complement.
TAGATTCGTAATAATTAAATTTTTCTTGTGTCAATTGTCTTACTGACGTGAATTCTACTTCAGTGTTCGCGGAGCCTAGCGTGAGACCTGGCGAAGCCAGGGCGACCGCTAGTCTTATATACTAAACGGCTTAATTCCCTATGTATATATAGATTCATCACGATCAGTCTGACAATTTTACAGCCTAAACGGTTTAACCGCTAGTCCTATATACTATTTTGAGAAGGTATATTTATATATATATATATATATATATATATATATATATATATATATATATATATATATATATATATATACATATATATATATATATATATATATATATATATATATATATATATATATATATATATATTTCTATATATATATATATATATATATATATATATATATATATATATATATATATATTTATATATATATATATATATATATATATATATATATTATATATATATATATATATATATATATATATATATATATATATATATATATATATATATTATATTTATATATATATATATATATATATATATATATATATATATATATATATATATATATATATATATATATATATATATATATATATATATATATATATATTTATATATATGGATTCATCACGCCCATTTGTAAATCGCTACAGCCTAGACGGTTTATCCGATTTATTTGCAACTTTTTTTATTTGATAGATGTCAATAACGCGGAGTGCCTTTTGATAGTCTCAGATTTTTCGAGCACATGCGTTTTTGGGGCAAAATCAACTAAGAGTGTGGAGGGGACAGGTCGCATTTTTAATTATAAATTATTAAAATAATAAATGTTTTAGAGTACTTTTGAATTATTTTACATATATTGGGGAAATGAGTGGACGTTTTTATTATAATTCGCATTTTATATACGTGTATTTAAAAAGAAAATTTTTGACACTCCACTATGAAGTTGGGTTTAAAGCAAAACGTCAAATTGACAAGTTTTATAAAGTATAAAGAATTTGGTGGCTTTGGAATTTTTAAGGACAACATCTAACGTCATTTTGACATTTGTCAGGGGACATGTCGCATTTTTAATTATAAATTACTTAAAAATTCAATTTTTGTGAGTAGTTTTGAAATACTTTACGCATATTGTGGAAATGAGAAGACGTTTTTATTATAATTACACATTTCAAATACGTGTATTTAAAAAGTAAATTTTTGACAGTCCACAATGCAGTTGGTTTTAAAACAAAACGTCAAATTGACAAGTTTTATAATTTATACAGGTGAACTCAACCAAATTTGATCTCTATAATAATATACAGTAAAACCAAGCAAATTTTGTCTACGGCAAAGTTCAATTTATAAAAACCAGATAACTCGAATTAGAATCATTTGGGCACTCCTAAATTTTCTATGGATAATTGTTTAATTAAAAGTGCTTCAAAATCAGTCGTATTTGGTATATTATGAAAGTTCTTTTAAAGGGTACGTGTGCAAAACTAAAATATTTTCGATCGGCAATAGTTTTAGTGAAAGTACTTTAAGGCCTATTGTGTTTGGTACCAATGAAAGGTTATTTAAAGGGCTCGAGTACAAAATTTATTTTTTTTCCATCGGTAACTGTTTTAGTGAGAGTGCATCAAAACCGATCGTGTTTGGTATCATATAAAAGGTCTTTTGAAGGGCTTACGTGCAGAATTGGAATCTTTTCGTTTGGCAATTGTTTTAACGAAAATAATGAAAGGGCTCGCGTATAAAATTTATTACTTTAAGATCGTCAATTGTTTTAGTGAAAGAGCTTAAAAAATATCGTGTTTGGTATTAAATGAAAGGTTTTTGAAGGGCTCGCGTGAAAAATTGATTCTTTTCGATCGTCAGTTGTTTTATTGAAAGTGTTTCAAAACATATTGTGTTTGGTATCAAATGAAAGGTCTTCTGAAAGGCTCGCGTGAAAAATTGTTTATTTATTTCGACAGATAATTGTTTTAGTGAAAGTGCATCAAAACTAATTCTGTTTGGTACGCATGGAATTTTCTGATAGAATTATTTCAATTTCTAGACAAGTTAGAAAAATTTAGAAAATTGATTTAGGCATTAAATAATTGAGAATACATGTTTTAAACTGTTTTCAACTGATTTCATGCTCATATAAAAATTTGAAGACAAAATGTCCGTTAATTTTTAAAAGTATATAGTGAAACAGAGCATAATTTGTCCGCAGTAATAATATACAGTAAAAAAAAATTATAAAAAAATTACCGCAGCATTCTACAATGCAAACAAAGATAACTCGAAAAAACAATGTCAGAAATGATATTCCAGCGATTTCCAACAGTTTTTCAAAAAAGTTTAAAGAAAATTTCCAATTGATTTTATGTACATATAAAATATAAATGTGGAATGTCATCAGAAATGACGTCCGAAGGATTTTTAATATATAGCAAAATGTATACGGAAATAAAAGATGGTAGATGTTATTTGAAAGAGCTTTAGAATAAGTTTCAGATGAAATGAAAAAAGTTGAAATTTTACGATAGGCAATTGTTTCAAATTTAATGTATTCCAAATCATAACTTTAGAAGAACTTTCAGATGAAAAAAAAATTTATATTTTACGACGGTCAATTATTTTAAACACAAAGTATTCCAAATTATACCGTGTATAGTGCTATATGAATGGGATTTAGAAGAACTTTAGATAAAATATAAAAAGTTGAAATTTCACGATCCTTAATTGTTTCAAACATAAATTATTCCGAATCATACCGTCTTTGGTGTCATATTGAAGGGCGTTTAAAGAACTTTCAGATGAAATAAAAAAAGTTAAAATTTTACGATCCTCAATTGTTTCAAACATAAATTATTCCGAATCATGCCTTCTTTGCTCTCATATAAAAGGGCTTTAGAAGAACTTTCAAACGAAATAAAAAAAAGTTAGTTTAGCAAAATATTTTCGGAAATAAAATACATATTTTATTGAAATTTTACGACAGTCAATTGTTTTAAACTTAAAGTATTCCGAATCATATCGTGTTCGGTATCATATAGAAGGGCTTTAAAAGAACTTTCAGGCGAAATAAAAAAATTAAACATTGCGACCGTCAATTGTTTTAAATTTGAAGTATTCGGAATAATGCCGTGTTTAATGTCATACGAAAGAGTTTTGAAAGAACTTACGATATAAATTGTTTCAAATTTAAAGTTTCGCGAATCATATCGCGTTTGATATCAAATAGAAGGTTTTTTAAAGGGCTCGCATGCAAAATTGACTTTTTCTATCCGCAATTGTTTTAGTGAAAGTGCTTCAAAACATATTATGTTTGGTATGAAATGAAAGGTCACTTAACGGGCTTGCATGAAAAATTGAAATATTTTCGTTTGTCAATTGTTTTAGTGTTTGATATCGAATGGAAGTTCTTTTGAACAACTCGCGTGCAGCATTAAATTTTATTCGATCGACAATTGTTTTCATGAAAGTACTTCAAAACCGATCGTGTTTGCTATCAAATGAAAGGTCTTTTGAAGGGCTTGCATACAAAACATAATACATTTCAATCGTTAATTGTTTTACTAAAAGTTTTTCAAATCCCATCGTGTTTGGTTTCAAATGAAAGGTATTTTATAGGGTACGCGTATTAAATGAATTATTATTTTTTTATCGTCTACTGTTTTAGTAATGGTGTCAAAAGCTATCATATTTGATATTAAATGGCATGTCTTTTGAAGGGTTCAAATATAAAATTGGTATTTTTTTTGACCGAGAATTGCTTTAGTGAAAATGCTTCAAAACCAATCATGTTTTATATCAAATGAAGGGTCTTTTGAAGAACTCGCGTACAAAATTAAATACTTTTAGATCGGTAATTGTTTGAGTGAAAACATGAATAAACGTACAGAATTGAAAAGTTTTAGATTGGAATTAATTCAGTTTATATTTTGTCATACAGAATTGAACCTTACAGTGTCCGCGGAGCCTAGCGTGAGGCCTGGCAAAACCAGACCGACCGCTAGTCTTATATACTAAACGGCTTAATTCCCTATGTATATATAATTTCATCACAATCAGTCTGACAATTTTACAGCCTAGACGGTTTATTCGATTTATTTACAACTTTTTTTATTTGATAGAGGTCAATCACGGGGAGTGCCTTTTGATAGTCTCAGATTTTTCGTACACATGATGTGCGAGAAAACTTGAAAAAACATGCGTTTTTGGGGCAAAATCAACTAAGAGTGTGGAGGCTTTGAAATTTTTAAGAAGAACATCAAACGTCACTTTGACATTTCTCAGTGGACATGTCGCATTTTTAATTATAAATTATTTAAATATTAAATGTTTTAGAGTGGTTTTGAAATATTTTACGCACATTGGAGGACTGACGGGACGTTTTTATTATAATTAAGTATTTTAAATATGTGTATTTAAAAAGAAAAATTTTTGTAGTCCACTATGAAGTTGGTTTTAATTCAAAACGTCAAATTGACAAGTTTTATAAAATATACAGACAAAGAGTGTGGTGGCTTTGAAATTTTAAAAAGAACACCTACTCTAATTTTGACATTTGTATGTGGACATATCGCATTTTTAATTAAAAATTATTCAAGTATTAAATATTTTAGAGAACTTTTGAAATATTTTACACATATTGGGGAAATGAGGGAACGTTTTAATTATAATTACGCATTTTAAATATATGTATTTAAAAAGAACATTTTTGACAATCCACTAAAACAAAACGTCAAATTGACAAGTTATATAAAGTATACAGGTAAACTCAACAAAATTTGTGTCCAGTAATAATATACAGTAAAACCAAGCAAATTTTGTCCACGGCAGACTACAATTAAAAAAAAAAACTAGATAACTCGAATTGGAATCATTTGCGCACTTAAATTTTCTATCGGTAATACGAAAGTTATTTTAAAGGGCATGTGGGCAACATTATAATATTTTCAATCGGCAATTATTTTAGTGAAATTGCCCAAAACCTACCGTGTTTGGTGTCATATTAAAGAGCTTTAGAAGAACTTTCAGATAAATGAAAAAAGTTGAAATTTTATAATAAGCAAATGTTTCTAACATAAAGTATTTCTAATCATATTGTGTTGGGTGTCATATGAAAGGGCTTTAGAAGAACTTTCATATGAAATAAAAAAAAAGTTGAAATTTTGCGACTGTCAATAGTTTCAAACTTAAAGTATTCCGAATCGTACCGTATTTAGTGTCATATTGAAGGGCTTTAAAAGAACTTTCAGATGATATTATATAAGTTGAAATTTTACGACAGGTAATTGTTTCAAACTTAATAAATTCTATAAAAAAATGTGGAACTATCAAAAATTACATCCAACGGGTTTTTAATAGATTAGCAAAATCTTTTCGGAAATAAAACACGTATTTGATTGAAATTTTAAGATTGTCAATTATTTCAAACTTAAAGTATTCTGAATTATGCCATGTTTGGTATCATATGAAAGGGCTTTAGACGAACCTTTAGATAAAATAATTAAAAAGTTAGTTTTTGAAAAAGCAATGAGCGTTCGCCGGATTTTGAACCCAGAACCTTTCACTCGCATGGTGACTGCTCTAACCAATTGAGCTACAAACACTCGGCGAATACTCATGACTTTCGTGCAACCATTAGTTGAAGAAATGCTAGAGCATATGAAATAGCGTTAGAAGAACTTTCAGATGAAATAAAAAAAAGTTATTTTAGCAAAATGGTTTCGGAAATAAAACCCGTATTTGATTGAAATTTTACGACCGTCAATTGTTCTAAGCTTAAAGTTTTCCGAATCAAATCGTGTTTGATATCATATGAAAGGGCTTTAGAAGAACTTTCAGACGAAATAAAAAAATTAAGACTTTACGATTGTCAGTTGTTTCAAATTTCAAATATTCGGATTAATGCTGTGTTTAATGTCATATGAAAATTTGAAAGAAATTTTATTGAAATAAAAAAAAATGAAGAATGTCAATTGTTTTAAACATAAAATATTTCGTACGATGCCGTTTTTGGTATCAAATAAAAAATGTTTTAAAGGGATCGCGTGCAAAATTATTATTTTTTTCGATCCGCAATTGTTTTAGTGATATTGCTTTGAAACTTATCGTGTTTGATATCGAATGAAATATCTTTTGAAGTGTTTTCGTGCAGCATTTAATTTAATTTTGATCGGCAATTGTTTCAGTGAAAGTGCTTAACAATCTATCGTGTTTGGTTTCTAATGAAAGGACTTTTGAAGAGCTCGCGTACAAAATTAAATATTTTATGATTGGCAATTGTTTTAGTGAAAGTAATACTAAACTTATCGTGTTTGGTATTAAATGAAAGGTATTTTGAAGGACTTGCGTACAAAATTTATTACTTTTCGATCGTCAATTGTTTTAGTGAAAGTGCTTAAAAACATATCGTGTTTGGTATTAAATGGAAGGTTTTTTGAAGGGCTAGCGTAAAATTTTTTAAGACAAAACGTCAACTTGACAAATAATTTTTAAAAGGATGTAACAAAGCGAAATGTGTGTGCGGTAATAATATACATTTAAAAAAAAGAAAATTGACAGCAGCATTCTATAATGCAAAAAAGTATATTTCAGCGATTTCCAACAGTTTTTCAAAAAAGTTTAGAGAAAAATTTCAATTGATTTCATGTACATATAAAATATAAATGTAGAACATTATAAAAAATGACGTCCAAAAGATTTTTAATAGTTTAGCAAAATGTACAATTGTTTTCGTGAAAGTGTTTAAAACCTATCGCGTTTGTATCAAAAAGAAAGATTTTTTGAAGGGTTCGCGTACAAAATTTAATACTTATAGATCTTCAATTGTTTTAGTGAAAATGCATAAAAATTCTTCGTGATTAGTATCAAATGAAAGGACTTTTGAAGAGCTCGCGTGCATAATTGGATTTTTTTCAATCGTCAGTTGTTTTAGTGAAAGATCTTCGAAACCTATTGTGTTTAGTATCAATTAAAAGGTCTTTGGATGGATGATACGCAGAAATGTTTTAGATTTGTAATAATTGCATTTATATTGTGTCAACTGTCTTACAAAAGTGAATTCTACTTCAGGGTCCGCGGAGCTAGCGTGAGGCCTGGCGAAGCCAGGGCGACCGCTAGTCTTATATACTAAACGGCTTAATTCCCTATATATATATATATATTTCATCACGATCAGTCTGACAATTTTACAGCCTAGACGGTTTATTCGATTTATTTGCAACTTTTTTTATTTGATCGGGGTCATTCATGAGGAGTGCCTTTTGATAGTCTCAGATTTTTCGTGCACATGATGTGCGAGAAAACTTGAAAAAACATGCGTTTTTGGGGCAAAATCAACTAAGAGTGTGGAGGCTTTGAAATTTTTAAGAAGAACATCTACTGTCATTTTGATATTTGTCAGTGGACATGTCGTTATTTTAATTATAAATTATTTAAATATTAAATGTTTTAGAGTAGTTTTGAAATATTTTACGCACATTGGGGGACTGAGGTGACGTTTCTATTATAATTACAAATTTCAAATATGTGTATTTAAAATTTTATCCACGGCAGAGTACAATTTAGAAAAACCGAATAACTCGAATTGGAATCATTTGATCACTCTTAAATTTTCTTTCGGTAATACGAAAGTTATTTTAAAGGGCATATGGGCAAAATTATAATATTTTCAATCGTCAATTATTTCAGTGAAATTGCAACAAAACCTATCGTGTTTGGTGTCATATTAAAGGGCTTTAGAAGAACTTTCAGATAAATGAAAAAAGTTGAAATTTTACAATAAGCAATTGTTTCTAACATAAAGTATTTCGAATCATATTGTGTTAGGTGTCATATAAAAGGGCTTTAGAGGAACTTTCATATAAAATAAAAAAAAGTTGAAATTTTACGATTGTCAATAGTTTCAAACTTAAAGTATTCCGAATCGTACCGTATTTAGTGTCATATTGAAGGGCTTCAAAAGAACTTTCAGATGAAATATAAAAAGTTGAAATTTTACGATAGGTAATTATTTCAAACTTAATAAATTCTATAAAAAAATGTGGAACTATCAAAAATTACATCCAACGGATTTTTAATAGATTAGCAAAATCTTTTCGGAAATAAAACACGTATTTGATTGAAATTTTACGACTGTCAATTATTTCAAACTTAAAGTATTCCTAATTATGCCATGTTTGGTATCATATGAAAGGGCTTTAGACGAACCTTTAGATAAATTAATTAAAAAGTTAGTTTTTGAAAAAGCAATGAGCGTTTGCCGGAATTTGAACCCAGAACCTTTCACTCGCATGGTGACTGCTCTAACCAATTGAGCTACAAACACTCGGCGAATTCTCATGCCTTTCGTTCAACGTTTAGTTGAAGAAATGCTAGAGCAGTCACCATGCGAGTGAAAGGTTCTGGATTCAAATACCGGCGAACGCTTATTGCTTTTTCAAAAATTATTTATAATATCTACAAACAAACAATTGTGTCAATAAACAAATTTTTATAAAAAGTTAGTTTAGCAAAATGTTTTCGGAAATAACATACGTATTTGAAATTTTACGACCTTCAATTGTTTTATATAAGTTGAATTGGAATCATTTGAGCACTCTGAAATTTTTTATCGGTAATACGAAATTTATTTTAAAGGGCATGTGGGCAAAATTATAATATTTTCAAACGGCAATTATTTTAGTGAAATTGCAACAAAACCTATCGTGTATATTAAAGAGATTTAGAAGAACTTTCAGATAAATGAAAAAAGTTGAAATTTTACAATAAGCAATTGTTTCTAACATAAAGTATTTCTAATCATATTGTGTTGGGTGTCATATGAAGTTGAAATTTTACGACTGTCAATAGTTTCAAACTTAAAGTATTCCGAATCGTACCGTGTTTAGTGTCATTTTGAAGGACTTTAAAAGAACTTTCAGATGATATATAAGTTGAAATTTTACAATAGGTAATTGCTTCAAACTTAATAAATTCCATAAAAAAATAAGGAACTTTCAAAAATTACATCCAACGAATTTTTAATAGATTAGCAAAATCTTTTCGGAAATAAAACACGTATTTGATTGAAATTTTGCGACTGTCAATTATTATGTCTATCGTACAACGTTTAGTTGAAGAAATGCTAGAACAGTCACCATGCGAGTGATAGGTTCTGGATTCAAATCCCGGCGAACGCTCATAGCTTTTTCAAAAATTATTTATAATATCTACAAACAAACAATTGTGTCAATAAACAAATTCTTATAAAAAGTTAGCTTAGCAAAATGTTTTCGGAAATAACACACGTATTTGAAATTTTACGACCTTCAATTGTTTTAAACCTAAAGTGTTCCGTATCATATCGTGTTTGATATCAAATGAAAGGGATGTAGAAGAACTTTCAGACGAAATAAAAAATATATATATATTTCGACCGTCAATTGTTTTAAATTTAAAGTATTCGGAATTATGCCGGGTTTAATGTCATATAAAAAAGTTTTGAAAGAACTTGCAGATGGAATAAAGAAAAAAATTCAATATTACAACTGTTAATTGTTTCAAACTGAAAGTATTCCGAGTCATGCCGAGTTTGGTGTGATATGAAAGAGTTTTGAAAGAAAGTTCATATGAAATAAAAAAAATAATTATTTTACACCCGTCAACTGTTTCAAACTTAAAGTATTGGTGTATAAAAAGGCTTTAGAAGAAAATTGTAATGAAATAAAAAAGTTGAAATTTGACCTATCGCGTTTGTATCAAAAAGAAAGATTTTTTAAAGGGTTCGCGTACAAAGTTTAATAATTTTAGATCCTCAATTGTTTTAGTGAAAATGCTTCAAAATTCTTCGTGTTTAGTATCAAATGAAAGGTCTTTTGAAGAGCTCGCGTGTCAACTGTCCTACAAAAGTGAATTCTACTTCAGGGTCCGCGGAGCTAGCGTGAGGCCTGGCGAAGCCAGGGCGACCGCTAGTCTTATATACTAAACGGCTTAATTCCCTATGTATATATAGTTTCATCACGTTCATTCTAACAATTTTACAGCCTAGACGGTTTATTCGACTTATTTACAACTTTTTTTATTTGATAGGGATCCATCACGGGGAGTGCCTTTTGATAGTCTCAGATTTTTCGTGCACATGATGTGCGAGAAAAGTTTAAAAAACATGCGTTTTTGGGACAAAATCAACTAAGAGTGTGGAGGCTTTGAAATTTTTAAGAAGAACATCAAACGTCACTTTGACATTTGTCAGTGGACATTTCGCATTTTTTATTATAAATTATTTAAATATTAAATGGTTTAGAGTAGTTTTGAAATATTTTACGCACATTGGGGGACTGAGGGGACGTTTTTATTATAATTATACATTTCAAATGTGTATATTTAAAAAGTAAATTTTTGACACTTCACTATGAAGTTGGTTTTAAAGCAAAACGTCAAATTGACAAGTTTAGTATCAAATGAAAGGTCTTTTGAAGAGCTCGCGTGTCAATTGTCCTACAAAAGTGAATCCTACTTCAGGGTCCGCGGAGCTAGCGTGAGGCCTGGCGAAGTCAGGGCGACCGCTAGTCTTATATACTAAACGGCATAAATCTCTATATATATATATATATATATATATATATATATATATATATATATATATATATATATATATATATATATATATATATATATATATATATATAGATTCATCACGATCAGTCTGACAATTTTACAGCCTAGACGGTTTATTCGATTTATTTACAACTTTTTTTATTTGATAGAGGTCAATCACGGGGAGTGCCTTTTGATAGTCTCAGATTTTTTGTGTACATGATGTGCGAGAAAACTTTAAAAAACATGCGTTTTTGGGGCAAAATCAACTAAGAGTGTGGAGGCTTTGAAACTTTTAAGAAGAACATCAAACGGCATTATGACATTTCTCAGTGGACATGTCGCATTTTTAATTATAAATTATTTAAATATTAAATGGTTTAGAGTAGTTTTGAAATATTTTACGCACATTAGGGGACTGAGGGGACGTTCTTATTATAATTCAGTATTTTAAATATGTGTATTTAAAAAGAAAAATTTTTATAGTCCACTATGAAGTTGGTTTTAATTCAAAACGTCAAATTGACAAGTTTTATAAAATATACAGACAAAGAGTGTGGAGGCTTTGAAATTTTAAAAAGAACACCTACTCTAATTTTGACATTTGTATGTGGACATTTCGCATTTATAATTAAAAATTATTCAAGTATTAAATATTGCAGACAACTTTTGAAATATTTTACACATATTTGGGGAATAAGGGAACGTTTTTATTATAATTACGCATTTTAAATATGTGTATTGAAAACAGTCCACTAAAACAAAACGTGAAATTGACAAGTTATATAAAGTATACAGGTAAAACCAACCAAATTTGTCTCCAGTATAATACAGTAAAACCAAGCAAATTTTATTCACGGCAGAGTACAATAAAAAAAAACCAGATAACTCGAATTGGAATCATTTGAGCACTTAAATTTTCTATCGGTAATACGAAAGTTATTTTAAAGGGCATGTGGGCAAAATTATAATATTTTCAATCGGCAATTATTTTAGTGAAATTGCAACAAAACCTATCGTGTTTGGTGTCATATTAAAGGGCTTTAGAAGAACTTTCAGGTAAATGAAAAAAGTTGGAATTTTACAATAAGCTATTTTTTCTAACATAAAGTATTTCGAATCATATTTTTTGGGTGTCATATGAAAGGGCTTTAGAAGAACTTTCATATGAAATAAAAAAAAAGTTGAAATTTTACGACTGTCAATAGTTTCAAACTTAAAGTATTCCGAATCATACCGAGTTTAGTGTCATATGGAAGGGCTTTAAAAAACTTTCAGATAAAATATAAAAAGTTGAAATTTTACAATAGGTAATTGTTTCAAACTTAATAAATTCTATAAATTGAACTACAAACACTCGGCGAGTACTCATGCCTTTCGTGCAACGTTTAATTGAAGAAATGCTAGAGCAGTCACCATGCGAGTGGAAGGTTCTGGGTTCAAATCCCGGCGAACGCTCATTGCTTTTTCAAAAATTATTTATAATATCTACAAATAAACAATTGTGTCAATAAACAAATTCTTATAACAAGTTAGTTTAGCAAAATGTTTTCGGAAATAACACGTATTTGAAATTTTACGACCTTCAATTGTTTTAAACCTAAAGTGTTCCATATCATATCGTGTTTTATATCATATGAAAGGGATTTAGAAGAACTTTCAGACGAAATAAAAAATATATATATTTCAACCGTCAATTGTTTTAAATTTAAAGTATTCGGAATCATGCCGTGTTTAATGTCATATAAAAAAGTTTTGAAAGAACTTGTAGATGGAATAAAGAAAAAAATTAAATATTACAACTGTTAATTGTTTCAAATTCAAAGTATTCCGAGTCATGCCGAGTTTGGTGTGATATGAAAGAGTTTTGAAAGAAAGTTCAAATGAAATAAAAAATAATAATTTTACAACCGTCAACTGTTTCAAACTTAAAGTATTGGTGTCGTATAAAAAGGCTTTAGAAGAAAATTGTAATGAAATAAAAAAGTTGAAATTTGACCTATCGCGTTTGTATCAAAAAGAAAGATTTTTTAAAGGGTTCGCGTACAAAATTTAATAATTTTAGATCCTCAATTGTTTTAGTGAAAATGCTTCAAAATTCTTCGTGTTTAGTATCAAATGAAAGGTCTTTTGAAGAGCTCGCGTGTCAACTGTCCTACAAAAGTGAATTCTACTTCAGGGTCCGCGGAGCTAGCGTGAGGCCTGGCGAAGCCAGGGCGACCGCTAGTCTTATATACTAAACGGCTTAATTCCCTATGTATATATAATTTCATCACGATCAGTCTGACAATTTTACAGCCTAGACGGATTTATTTACAACTTTTTTTATTTGATAGAGGTCAATCACGGGGAGTGCCTTTTGATAGTCTCAGATTTTTTGTGCACATGATGTGCGAGAAAACTTGAAAAAACATGCGTTTTTGGGGCAAAATCAACTAAGAGTGTGGAGGCTTTGAAATTTTTAAGAAGAACATCAAACGTCACTTTGACATTTGTCAGTGGACATGTCGCATTTTTAATTATAAATTATTTAAATATTAAATGTTTTAGAATAGTTTTGAAATATTTTACACACATTAGGGGACTGAGGGGACGTTTCTATTATAATTACAAATTTCAAGTATGTGTATTTAAAAAGAAAATTTTTTACCGTCCACTATGAAGTTGGTTTTAATTCAAAACGTCAAATTGACAATTTTTATAAAATATACAAAGAGTGTGGAGGCTTTGATATTTAAAAAAAAACACCTACTCTAATTTTGATATTTGTATGTGGACATATCGCATTTTTAATTAACAATGATTTAAGTATTATATATTTTAGACAACTTTTGAAATATTTTACACATACTGGGGGAATGACGAAACGTTTTAATTATAATTACGCATTTTAAATATGTGTATAGTTATATAAAGTATACAGGTAAACTCAACAAAATTTGTCTCCAGTAATAATATACAGTAAAATCAAACAAATTTTATCCACGGCCGAGTACAATTAAAAAAAAAGAACAGATAAGTTGAATTGGAATCATTTGAGCACTCTGAAATTTTTTATCGGTAATACGAAATTTATTTTAAAGGGCATGTGGGCAAAATTATAATATTTTCAAACGGCAATTATTTTAGTGAATTGCAACAAAACCTATCGTGTATATTAAAGAGATTTAGAAGAACTTTCAGATAAATGAAAAAAGTTGAAATTTTACAATAAGCAATTGTTTCTAACATAAAGTATTTCTAATCATATTGTGTTGGGTGTCATATGAAGTTGAAATTTTACGACTGTCAATAGTTTCAAACTTAAAGTATTCCGAATCGTACCGTGTTTAGTGTCATTTTGAAGGACTTTAAAAGAACTTTCAGATGATATATAAGTTGAAATTTTACAATAGGTAATTGTTTCAAACTTAATAAATTCTATAAAAAAATGTGGAACTATCAAAAATTACATCCAACGGATTTTTAATAGATTAGCAAAATCTTTTCGGAAATAAAACACGTATTTGATTGAAATTTTAGACTGTCAATTATTTCAAACTTAAAGTATTCCGAATTATGCCATGTTTGGTATCATATGATAGGGCTTTAGACGAATCTTTAGATAAAATAATGAAAAAGTTAGTTTTTGAAAAAGCAATGAGCGTTCGCCGGAATTTGAACCCAGAACCTTTCACTCGCATGGTGACTGCTCTAACCAATTGAGCTACAAACACTCGGCGAATACTCATGCCTTTCGTGCAACCTTTAGTTGAAGAAATGCTAGAGCATATGAAATAGAGTTAGAAGAACTTTCAGATGAAATAAAAAAAAGTTATTTTAGCAAAATGTTTTCGGAAATAAAACACGTATTTGATTGAAATTTTACGACCGTCAATTGTTCTAAACTTAAAGTGTTCCGAATCAAATCGTGTTTGATATCATATGACAGGGCTTTAGAAGAACTTTCAGACGAAATAAAAAAATTAAGACTACGATTGTCAGTTGTTTCAAATTTCAAATATTCGGATTAATGCTGTGTTTAATGTCATATGAAATAAAGAAATTTTATATGAAATAAAAAAAAATTAAGAATGTCAATTGTTTTAAACATAAAATATTTTTTGGTATCAAATAAAAAGTCTTTTAAAGGGATCGCGTGCAAATAAATTTTTTTTTTTTGATTCGCAATTGTTTTAGTGATATTGCTTTGAAACCTATCGTGTTTGATATCGAATGAAATGTCTTTTGAAGTGTTTTCGTACAGCATTTAATTTAATTTTGATCGGCAATTGTTTCAGTGAAAGTACTTAACAATCTATCGTGTTTGGTATCTAATGAAAGGTCTTTTGGAAAGATCGCGTACAAAATTAAACATTTTACGATTGGCAATTGTTTTAGTGAAAGTGCTTCTAAACTTATCGTGTTTGGTATTAAATGAAAGGTATTTTGAAGGACTTGCGTACAAAATTTATTACTTTTCGATCGTCAATTGTTTTAGTGAAAGTGCTTAAAAACATATCGTGTTTGGTATCAAATGGAAGGTTTTTTGAAGGGCTAGCGTAAAAAATTTCAAGACAAAACGTCAACTTGACAAATAATTTTTAAAAGTATGTAATAAAACAAAGCAAAATTTGTGTGCGGTAATAATATACATTAAAAAAAAAAAGAAAATTGACAGCAGCATTCTACAATGCAAAAAAGTATATTTCAGCGATTTCCAACAGTTTTTCAAAAAAGTATAGAGAAAAATTTCAATAGATTTCATGTACATATAAAATATAAACGTAGAACATTTTAAAAAATGACGTCCAAAAGATTTTTAATAGTTTAGCAAATTGTACAATTGTTTTCGTGAAAGTATTTAAAACCTATCGCGTTTGTATCAAAAAGAAAGATTTTTTGAAGGGTTCGCGTACACAATTAATTACTTATAGATCCTCAATTGTTTTAGTGAAAATGCATCAAAATTATTCGTGATTAGTATCAATTGAAAGGTCTTTTGAAGAGCTCACGTGCATAATTGGATTTTTTGCAATCGTCAGTTGTTGTAGTAAAAGATCTTCGAAATCTATTGTGTTTAGTATCAATTAAAAGGTCTTTGGATGCAATAATACGCAGAAATGTTTTAGATTAGTAATAATTGCATTTATATTGTGTCAACTGTCTTACAAAAGTGAATTCTACTTTAGTGTCCGCGGAGCTAGCGTGAGGCCTGGCGAAGCCAGGGCGACCGCTAGTCTTATATACTAAACGGCTTAATTCCCTATGTATATATAGATTCATCACGATCAGTCTGACAATTTTACAGCCTAAACGGTTTAGCCGATTTATTTCAAACTTTTTTTATTTGATAGAGGTCAATCACGGGGAGTGCCTTTTGATAGTCTCAGATTTTTCGTGCACATGATGTGCGAGAAAACTTGAAAAAAGATGCGTTTTTGGGGCAAAATCAACTAAGAGTGTGGAGGCTTTCAAATTTTTAAGAAGAACATCAAAAGTCACTTTGACGTTTGCCAGTGGACATGTCGCATTTTTAATTATAAATTATTTAAATGTTAAATGTTTTAGAGTAGTTTTGATTATAATTAAGTATTTTAAATATGTGTATTTAAAAAGAAAAATTTTTATAGTCCACTATGAAGTTGGTTTTAATTCAAAACGTCAAATTGACAAGTTTTATAGAATATACAGACAAAGAGTGTGGAGGCTTTGAAATTTTAAAAAGAACACCTATACTCTAATTTTGACATTTGTATGTGGTCATATCGAATTTTTAATTAAAAATTATTCAAGTATTAAATATTCTAGACAACTTTTGAAATATTTTACACATATTAGGGGAATGCGGGAACGTTTTTATTATAATTACGCATGTGAAATATGTGTATTTAAAAAGAAAATTTTTGACAGTTCACTAAAACAAAACGTCAAATTGACAAGTTATATAAAGTATACAGGTAAACCCAACCAAATTTGTCTCCAGTAATAATATACAGTAAAACTAAGCAAATATTGTTCACGGTAATGTACATTAAATACAATTTTATTATTATTTATTGAAATTAATTATCAAAATTCAAAATTTATCGTATATGGTATAATACCAAAGTTTTGAAGGTCACGCATGTAGAAATGAGATTTTTTTCAATGAGTAATTGTTTTAGTGAAAGTGCTTCAAAACCTATCGTGTTTGGTACCAAATACAAAGTCCTTTGAAGGGCTCACATACAGAATTCGAATTTTTTCGATCGGCAATTGTTTTAGTTAAAGTGATTCAAAACATATCGTGTTTGGTATCAAATGAAAAGTCTTTTGAAGGGCTCGCGTGCAAAATTAAATATTATTCAATCGGCAATTGTTTTAGTAAGAGTGCATCAAAACCTATCGTGTTTGATATCAAATGAAAGGTCTATTGAAGGGCTCGCGTACAAAATTGAATATTATTCGATCGGCAATTGTTTTAGTAAGAGTGCATCAAAACCTATCGTGTTTGGTATCAAATGAAAGCTATGTTGAAGGGCAATATTCTAGAAACAAAACGTCAAATTGACAAGTTATATAAAGCATACAGGTAAACCCAACCAAATTTGTCTCCAGTAATAATATATAGTAAAACCAAGCAAATTTTATCCACGTCAGAGTACAATTTTGAAAAACCAGAAAACTCGAATTGGAATCATTTGATCACTCTTAAATTTTATATCGGTAATACGAAAGTTATTTTAAAGGGTATGTGGGCAAAATTATAATATTTTCAATCGGCAATTATTTTAGTGAAATTGCAACAAAACCTATAGTGTTTGGTGTCATATTAAAGGGCTTTAGAAGAACTTGCAGAAAAATAAAAATTGTTGAAATTTTACAATAAGCAATTATTTCTAACATAAAGTGTTTCGAATCATATTGTGTTGAATGTCATATGAAAGGGCTTTAGAAGAACTTTCATATGAAATAAAGAAAAAGTTGTAATTTTACGATTGTCAATAGTTTGAAACTTAAAGTATTTCGAATCGTACCGTATTTAGTGTCATATTGAACGGCTTCAAAAGCACTTTCAGATTAAATATAGAAATTTGAAATTTTACGATAGGTAATTGTTTCAAACTTAATAAATTCTATAAAAAAATGTGGAACTATCAAAAATTACATCCAACGGATTTTTAATAGATTAGCAAAATCTTTTCGGAAATAAAACACGTATTTGATTGAAATTTTACGACTGTCAATTATTTCAAACTTAAAGTATTCCGAATTATGCCATGTTTGGTATCATATGAAAGGGCTTTGGACGAACCTTTAGATAAAATAATGAAAAAGTTAGTTTTTGAACAAGCAATGAGCATTCGCCGGAATTTGAACCCAGAACCTTTCACTCGCATGGTGACTGCTCTAACCAATTGAGCTACAAACACTCGGCGAATACTCATGCCTTTCGTGCAACGTTTAGTTGAAGAAATGCTAGAGCAGTCACCATGTGAGTGAAAGGTTCTGGATTCAAATCACGGCGAATACTCATTGCTTTTTAAAAATTATTTATAATATCTACAAACAAACAATTGTGTCAATAAACAAATTCTTATAAAAAGTTTGTTTAGCAAAATGTTTTCGGAAATAACACACGTATTTGAAATTTTACGACCTTCAATTGTTTTAAACCTAAAGTGTTCCGTATCATATCGTGTTTGATATCATATGAAAGGGATTTAGAAGAATTTTCAGACGAAATAAAAAATATATATATTTCGACCGTCAATTGTTTTAAATTTAAAGTATTCGGAATCATGCCGGGTTTAATGTCATAAAAAAGTTTTGAAAGAACTTGTAGATGGAATAAAGAAAAAAATTCAATATTAAAACTGTTAATTGTTTCAAACTGAAAGTATTCCGAGTCATGCCGAGTTTGGTGTGATATGAAAGAGTTTTGAAAGAAAGTTCAAATGAAATAAAAAAAAATATATTTTACAACCATCAACTGTTTCAAACTTAAAGTATTGGTGTATAAAAAGGCTTTAGAAGAAAATTGTAATGAAATAAAAAAGTTGAAATTTGACCTATCGCGTTTGTATCAAAAAGAAAGATTTTTTAAAGGATTCGCGTACTAAAATTTAATAATTTTAGATCCTCAATTGTTTTAGTGAAGAGCTCGCGTGTCAACTGTCCTACAAAAGTGAATCCTACTTCAGGGTCCGCGGAGCTAGCGTGAGGCCTGGCGAAGCCAGGGCGACCGCTAGTCCTATATACTAATCAGCTTAATTCATTAAGGATTCATCTGGACGGCAACCAAACATTATGATCGCCTACAGCCTAAACGGTTTGTGCGATTGTTGTCCGCGTGAAATTAATGAAAAACTTTGCAAATTTTCGTTGATCGAAGCATGCACGCGTTACTATGCATTTGAAATCTGACCGAAAGCAGAAATTTTTCAGACCTGTCAATCACTTTTGACGTTTCGCATGAAACATTTTTACATAAATATTTCAATTTCTAGACAAGTTGGAGACATTTTCTAATTTGATTTAGGTATTGGAGGATTGAGGACATATGTTTTGAACGTTTTTCAATTGATATCATGTTTGTATAAAAGTTTTTAATGTTGCAACGTCCATTTCACAAATCTATGGTTAAGAAACAACTTTACCTCTTATATACACGATCCAGGTTTTGAAAAATCACAGACCTAAGCTGTCATTTTTGACGTTACGCATGGAAATTTTAGATAGAATTATTTCAATTTCTAGACAAGTTGTAGCAATTTTGTAAATTGATTTAGGTATTAGATGATTGAGGATACATGTTTTGAACTGTTTTGAATTGATTTCATGTTCAAAAAAAGTTTTAAGACCAAACGTCAATTTGACATATAGTTTGTTAAAGTATATAGTAAAACCAAAGAAAAAATTGACATCGGTGATAATATACAGTAAAACCAAAAAGAATCTACATTGTAAAAAAAAGTTAATAGAATAAAAAAATTTCAGAATTAATATTCCAGCGGTTTTCAACAGTTTAAAAAAAATAGAGTAAAATTACATTTTTTTACAGTAACTATATTCTTTGTTGAATTGATTTCATGTTCAAATAAAGTTTTAAGAGAAAAACGTCAATTTGACATATAGTCTGTTAAAGTATATAGAAAAACCAAGCAAAAATTTACCTCGGTGATAATATACAGTAAAACCAAAAAGAATCTACATTATAATAAAAAGTTAATCGAATAAAAAAATATGAGAATTAATATTCCAGCGATTTTAAACAGTTTAGACAAAAAATATAGAAAAATTACGTTTTTGTACAGTAACTTTAAACTTTGTTGAATTGATTTCATGTTCAAATAAAGTTTTAAGACAAAGACGTCAATTTGACATATAGTCTGATAAAGTTTATAATAAAACCAAGCAAAAATTTACCTCGGTGATAATATACAGTAAAACCAAAAAGAATCTACATTATAATAAAAAGTTAATCGAATAAAAAAATATGAGAATTAATATTCCAGCGATTTTAAACAGTTTAGAAAAAAAATATAGAAAAATTATGTTTTTGTACAGTAACTTTAAACTTTGTTGAATTGATTTCATGTTCAAATAAAGTTTTAAGACAAAGACGTCAATTTGACATATAGTCTGATAAAGTTTATAATAAAACCAAGCAAAAATTGACCTCGGTGATAATATACAGTAAAACCAAAATGATTCAACATTGTAAAAAAAGTTAATCGAATAAAAAAATTTCAGAATTAATATACCAGCGATTTTCAACAGTTTAAAAAAAATAGAGAAAAATTAAATTTTTTTAAAATAACTAGACTGCTGAATTAATTTCATGTTCAAATAAAGTTTTAAGACAAAGACGTCAATTTGACATATAGTCTGATGAAGTTTATAATAAAACCAAGCAAAAATTGACCTCGGTGATAATATACAGTAAAACCAAAATGATTCAACATTGTAAAAAAAGTTAATCGAATAAAAAAATTTCAGAATTAATATACCAGCGATTTTCAACAGTTTAAAAAAAATAGAGAAAAATTAATTTTTTTAAAAATAACTAGACTGCTGAATTAATTTCATGTTCAAATAAAGTTTTAAGACAAAGACGTCAATTTGACATATAGTCTGTTAAAGTATATAGAAAAAACCAAGCAAAAATTGACCTCGGTGATAATATACAGTAATACCACAAAGAATCTACATTGTAAAAAAAAAATTAATCGAATAAAAAAATTTCAGAATTAATATTCCAGCGATTTTCAAAAGTTTAAAAAAAATAGAGAAAAATTACATTTTTTTAAAGTAACTCTAGACTGCTAAATTGATTTCATGTTCAAATAAAGTTTTAAGACAAAGACGTCAATTTGACATATAGTCTGTTAAAGTATATAGTAAAAGACCTGTCAAATGCAATTAGAAAAAATTGAAAATTCACGATAGGCAACTGTTTGAAAATTTAACTATTCCGAATCACGGCGTGTTTGGTATCATATGAAAGGGCATTAAAAGTACTTTCGAATGCAATAAGAAAAAATTGAAAATTTATAATAGGCAACTGTTTGAAAATTCAACTATTCCGAATCATGTCGTATTTGGTATCATATTAAAGGGCATTAAAAGAACTTTTAAATGCAGTTGGAAAAAATTGAAAATATACGTAGGCAACTGTTTGAAAATTTAACTATTCAGAATCATGTCGTGTTTGGTATCATATGAAAGGGCATTTAAAGACCTTTCAATGCAATTGGAAAAAATTAAAAATTTACGATAGGCAATTTTTTGAAAATACAACTATTCAGAATCATGTCGTGTTTGGTATCATATGAAAGGGCATTTAAAGACCTTTCAAATGCAATTGGAAAAAATTAAAAATTTAAGATAGGCAGTTGTTTGAAAATTCAACTTTTCAGAATCTCGTCATGTTTGGTATCATATGAAAGGGCATTAAAAGACCTTTTAAATGCAATATGAAAAAATTTCAAATTTACTATAGGCAACTGTTTAAAAATTCAACTATTCAGAATCATGTCGTGTTTGGTATCATATGAAAGGGCATTAAAAGTACTTTCGAATGCAATTTGAAAAAATTGAAAATTTACGATAAGCAACTGTTTGAAAATTCAACTATTCCGAATCATGTCGTGTTTGGTATCATATGAAAGGGCATTAAAAGACCTTTTAAATGTAATTGGAAAAAATTGAAAATTTGCGATAGGCAATTGTTTGAAAATGCAACTATTCAGAATCATGCCGTGTTTGGTATCATATGAAAGGGCATTAAAAGAACTTTTAAATGCAGTTAGAAAAAATTGAAAATATACGATAGGCAACTGTTTGAAAATACAACTATTCCGAATCATGTCGTGTTTGGTATCATATGAAAGGGCATTAAAAGACCTTTCAAATGCAATTGGAAAAAATTTAAAATTTACGATAGGCAGTTGTTTGAAAATTCAACTATTCAGAATCATGTCGTGTTTGGTATCATATGAAAAGGCATTAAAAGACCTTTTAAATGCAATTGGAAAGAATTGAAAATTTACGATATGCAACTGTTTCAAAATTCAATTATTCCGAATCATGTCGTGTTTGGTATCATATGAAAAGGCATTAAAAGACCTTTTAAATGTAATTGGAAAAAAATGAAAATTTCCGAGAGGCAATTGTTTGAAAATTAAACTATTCAGAATCATACCGTGTTTGGTATCATATGAAAGGGCATTAAAAGTACTTTCGAATGCAATATGAAAAAATTGAAAATTTACGATAGGCAACTGTTTGAAAATTCAACTATTCCGAATCATGTCGTGTTTGGTATCATATGAAAGGGCATTAAAAGAGCTTTTAAATGCAATTGAAAAAAATTGAAAATTCACGATAGGCAACTGTTTGAAAATTCAACTATTCCGAATCATGTCGTGTTTGGTGTCATATGAAAGGGCATTAAAACACCTTTTATATGCAATTGGAAAAAATTTAAAATTTACGATAGGCAACTGTTTGAAAATTCAACTATACCGAATCATGTCGTGTTTGGTATCATATGAAAGGGCATTAAAAGACCTTTCAAATGCAATTGGAAAAAATTTAAAATTTACGATAGGCAATTGTTTGAAAATTCAACTATTCCGAATCATGTCGTGTTTGGTATCATATGAAAGGGCATTAAAAGACCTTTTAAATGTAATTGGAAAAAAATGAAAATTTCCGATAGGCAACTGTTTGAAAATTCAACTATTCCGAATCATGTCGTGTTTGGTATCATATGAAAGGGCATTAAAAGACCTTTTAAATGTAATTGGAAAAAAATGAAAATTTCCGATAGGCAACTGTTTGAAAATACAACTATTCCGAATCATGTCGTGTTTGGTATCATATGAAAGGGCATTAAAAGACCTTTCAAATGCAATTGGAAAAAATTAAAAATTTACGATAGGCAGTTGTTTGAAAATTCAACTATTCAAAATCACGTCATGTTTGGTATCATATGAAAAGGTATTAAAAGATCTTTTAAATGCAATTGGAAATAATTAAAAAATTACGATAGGCAACTGTTTAAAAATTCAACTATTCCAAATCATGTCGTGTTTGGTATCATATGAAAGGGCATTAAAAGAGCTTTTAAATGCAATTGAAAAAAATTAAAAATTCACGATAGGCAACTGTTTGAAAATTCAACGATTCCGAATCATGTCGTGTTTGGTATCATATGAAAGGGCATTAAAAGACCTTTTATATGCAATTGGAAAAAATTGAAAATTTACGATAGGCAACTGTTTGAAAATTCAACTATACCGAATCATGTCGTGTTTGGTATAATATGAAAGGGCATTAAAAGACCTTTCAAATGCAATTGTAAAAAATTTAAAATTTACGATAGGCAACTGTTTGAAAATTCAACTATTCCGAATCATGTCGTGTTTGGTATCATATGAAAGGGCATTAAAAGAACTTTTAAATGCAGTTAGAAAAAATTGAAAATATACGATAGGCAACTGTTTGAAAATACAACTATTCCGAATCATGTCGTGTTTGGTATCATATGAAAGGGCATTAAAAGACCTTTCAAATGCAATTGGAAAAAATTAAAAATTTACGATAGGCAGTTGTTTGAAAATTCAACTATTCAAAATCACGTCATGTTTGGTATCATATGAAAAGGTATTAAAAGATCTTTTAAATGCAATTGGAAATAATTAAAAAATTACGATAGGCAACTGTTTAAAAATTCAACTATTCCAAATCATGTCGTGTTTGGTATCATATGAAAGGGCATTAAAAGAGCTTTTAAATGCAATTGAAAAAAATTAAAAATTCACGATAGGCAACTGTTTGAAAATTCAACTATTCCGAATCATGTCGTGTTTGGTATCATATGAAAGGGCATTAAAAGACCTTTTATATGCAATTGGAAAAAATTGAAAATTTACGATAGGCAACTGTTTGAAAATTCAACTATACCGAATCATGTCGTGTTTGGTATAATATGAAAGGGCATTAAAAGACCTTTCAAATGCAATTGTAAAAAATTTAAAATTTGCGATAGGCAATTGTTTGAAAATTCAACTATTCCGAATCATGTCGTGTTTGGTATCATATGAAAGGGCATTAAAAGAACTTTTAAATGCAATTGGAAAAAATTTAACATTTACGATAGGCAGTTGTTTGAAAATTCAACTATTCAGAATCACGTCATGTTTGGTATCATATGTAAGGGCATTAAAAGACCTTTTAAATGCAATTGGAAATAATTGAAAATTTACGATAGGCAACTGTTTAAAAATTCAACTATTCCGAATCAAGTCGTGTTTGGTATCATATGAAAGGACATTAAAAGTACTTTCGAATGCAATATGAAAAAATTTAAAATTTACGACAGGCAACTGTTTGAAAATTCAACTATTCAGAATCATTTCGTGTTTGGTATCATATGAAAGGGCATTTAAAACCGTTCAAATGCAATTGGAAAAAATTAAAAATTTACGATAGGCAATTTTTTAAAAATACAACTATTCCGAATCATGTGTTTGAAAGGACATTAAAAGACCTTTCAAATGCAATTGGAAAAAATTTAAAATTTACGATAGGCAGTTGTTTGAAAATTCAACTATTCAGAATCACGTCATGTTTGGTATCATATGAAAGGGCATTAAAAGACCTTTTAAATGCAATTGGAAATAATTGAAAATTTACGATAGGCAACTGTTTAAAAATTCAACTATTCCGAATCAAGTCGTATTTGGTATCATATGAAAGGGCATTAAAAGTACTTTCGAATGCAATATGAAAAAATTGAAAATTTACGACAGGCAACTGTTTAAAAATTCAACTATTCCGAATCATGTCGTGTTTGGTATCATATGAAAGGGCATTAAAAGACCTTTTAAATGTAATTGGAAAAAAATGAAAATTTCCGATAGGCAACTGTTTGAAAATTCAACTATTCCGAATCATGTCGTGTTTGGTGTCATATGAAAGGGCATTAAAACACCTTTTATATGCAATTGGAAAAAATTTAAAATTTACGATAGGCAACTGTTTGAAAATTCAACTATACCGAATCATGTCGTGTTTGGTATCATATGAAAGGGCATTAAAAGACCTTTCAAATGCAATTGGAAAAAATTTAAAATTTACGATAGGCAATTGTTTGAAAATTCAACTATTCCGAATCATGTCGTGTTTGGTATCATATGAAAGGGCATTAAAAGACCTTTTAAATGTAATTGGAAAAAAATGAAAATTTCCGATAGGCAACTGTTTGAAAATTCAACTATTCCGAATCATGTCGTGTTTGGTATCATATGAAAGGGCATTAAAAGACCTTTTAAATGTAATTGGAAAAAAATGAAAATTTCCGATAGGCAACTGTTTGAAAATTCAACTATTCCGAATCATGTCGTGTTTGGTATCATATGAAAGGGCATTAAAAGAACTTTTAAATGCAGTTAGAAAAAATTGAAAATATACGATAGGCAACTGTTTGAAAATACAACTATTCCGAATCATGTCGTGTTTGGTATCATATGAAAGGGCATTAAAAGACCTTTCAAATGCAATTGGAAAAAATTAAAAATTTACGATAGGCAGTTGTTTGAAAATTCAACTATTCAAAATCACGTCATGTTTGGTATCATATGAAAAGGTATTAAAAGATCTTTTAAATGCAATTGGAAATAATTAAAAAATTACGATAGGCAACTGTTTAAAAATTCAACTATTCCAAATCATGTCGTGTTTGGTATCATATGAAAGGGCATTAAAAGAGCTTTTAAATGCAATTGAAAAAAATTAAAAATTCACGATAGGCAACTGTTTGAAAATTCAACTATTCCGAATCATGTCGTGTTTGGTATCATATGAAAGGGCATTAAAAGACCTTTTATATGCAATTGGAAAAAATTGAAAATTTACGATAGGCAACTGTTTGAAAATTCAACTATACCGAATCATGTCGTGTTTGGTATAATATGAAAGGGCATTAAAAGACCTTTCAAATGCAATTGTAAAAAATTTAAAATTTGCGATAGGCAATTGTTTGAAAATTCAACTATTCCGAATCATGTCGTGTTTGGTATCATATGAAAGGGCATTAAAAGAACTTTTAAATGCAATTGGAAAAAATTTAACATTTACGATAGGCAGTTGTTTGAAAATTCAACTATTCAGAATCACGTCATGTTTGGTATCATATGTAAGGGCATTAAAAGACCTTTTAAATGCAATTGGAAATAATTGAAAATTTACGATAGGCAACTGTTTAAAAATTCAACTATTCCGAATCAAGTCGTGTTTGGTATCATATGAAAGGACATTAAAAGTACTTTCGAATGCAATATGAAAAAATTTAAAATTTACGACAGGCAACTGTTTGAAAATTCAACTATTCAGAATCATTTCGTGTTTGGTATCATATGAAAGGGCATTTAAAACCGTTCAAATGCAATTGGAAAAAATTAAAAATTTACGATAGGCAATTTTTTAAAAATACAACTATTCCGAATCATGTGTTTGAAAGGACATTAAAAGACCTTTCAAATGCAATTGGAAAAAATTTAAAATTTACGATAGGCAGTTGTTTGAAAATTCAACTATTCAGAATCACGTCATGTTTGGTATCATATGAAAGGGCATTAAAAGACCTTTTAAATGCAATTGGAAATAATTGAAAATTTACGATAGGCAACTGTTTAAAAATTCAACTATTCCGAATCAAGTCGTGTTTGGTATCATATGAAAGGGCATTAAAAGTACTTTCGAATGCAATATGAAAAAATTGAAAATTTACGACAGGCAACTGTTTAAAAATTCAACTATTCCGAATCATGTCGTGTTTGGTATCATATGAAAGGGCATTAAAAGACCTTTTAAATGTAATTGGAAAAAAATGAAAATTTCCGATAGGCAACTGTTTGAAAATTCAACTATTCCGAATCATGTCGTGTTTGGTATCATATGAAAGGGCATTAAAAGAACTTTTAAATGCAGTTAGAAAAAATTGAAAATATACGATAGGCAACTGTTTGAAAATACAACTATTCCGAATCATGTCGTGTTTGGTATCATATGAAAGGGCATTAAAAGACCGTTCAAATGCAATTGGAAAAAATTAAAAATTTACGATAGGCAGTTGTTTGAAAATTCAACTATTCAAAATCACGTCATGTTTGGTATCATATGAAAAGGTATTAAAAGATCTTTTAAATGCAATTGGAAATAATTAAAAAATTACGATAGGCAACTGTTTAAAAATTCAACTATTCCGAATCATGTCGTGTTTGGTATCATATGAAAGGGCATTAAAAGAGCTTTTAAATGCAATTGAAAAAAATTAAAAATTCACGATAGGCAACTGTTTGAAAATTCAACTATTCCGAATCATGTCGTGTTTGGTATCATATGAAAGGGCATTAAAAGACCTTTTAAATGTAATTGGAAAATATTTAAAATTTGCGATAGGCAATTGTTTGAAAATTCAACTATTCAGTATCATGCCGTGTTTGGTATCATATGAAAGGGCATTAAAAGTACTTTCGAATGCAATATGAAAAAATTGAAAATTTACGATAGGCAAGTGTTTGAAAATTCAACTATTCCGAATCATGTCGTGTTTGGTATGATATGAAAGGGCATTAAAAGACCTTTTAAATGTAATTGGAAAAAATTTTAAATTTGCGATAGGCAATTGTTTGAAAATTCAACTATTCAGAATCATGCCGTGTTTAGTATCATATGAAGGGGCATTAAAAGTACTTTCGAATGCAATATGAAAAAATTGAAAATTTACGATAGGCAACTGTTTGAAAATTCAACTATTCCGAATCATGTTGTGTTTGGTATCATATGAAAGGGCATTAAAAGACCTTTTAAATGCAATTGGAAAAAAATTAAAATTCACGATAGGCAACTGTTTGAAAATTCAACTATTCCGAATTATGTCGTGTTTGGTATCATATGAAAGGGCATTAAGAGACCTTTTAAATGCTATTGGAAAAAATTTAAAATTTACGATAGGCAACTGTTTGAAAATTCAACTATTCCAAACCATGTCGTGTTTGGTATCATATGAATGGGCATTAAAAGGCCTTTTAAATGCAATTGGAAATAATTGAAAATATAAGATAGGCAACTGTTTAAAAATTCAACTATTCCGAATCGTGTCGTGTTTGGTATCATATGAAAGGGAATTAAAAGATCTTTTAAATGTAATTGGAAAAAAAATAACATTTGCGATAGGCAATTGTTTGAAAGTTCAACTATTCAGAATCATGCCGTGTTTGGTATGATATGAAAGGGCATTAAAAGACCTTTTAAATTCTATTGGAAAAAATTGAAAATTTACGATAGGCAACTGTTTAAAAATTCAACTATTCCGAATCATGTCGTGTTTGGTATCATATGAAAGGGCATTAAAAGACCTTTTAAAAGTAATTGAAAAAAAAAAAAATGCGATAGGCAATTGTTTGAAAATTAAACTATTCCGAATCATGCCGTGTTTGGTATCATATGAAAGGGCATTAAAAGTACTTTCGAATGCAATATGAACAAATTGAAAATTTACGATAGGCAACTGTTTGAAAATTAAACTATTCCGAATCATGTCGTGTTTGGTATCATATGAAAGGGCATTAAAAGACCTTTTAAATGCTATTGGAAAAAATTTAAAATTTACGATAGGCAACTGTTTGAAAATTCAACTATTCCGAATCATGTCGTGTTTGGTATCATATGAAAGGGCATTAAAAGACCTTTCAAATGCAATTGGAAAAAAATTAAAATTTACGATTGGCAATTGTTTGAAAATTCAACTATTCCGAATCATGTCGTGTTTGGTATCATATGAAAGGGCATTAAAAGATCTTTCAAATGCAATTGGAAAAAATTTAAAATTTACGATAGGCAACTGTTTGAAAATTCAACTATTCCGAACCATGTCGTGTTTGGTATCATATGAAAGGGCATTAAAAGACCTTTTAAATGCAATTGGAAAAAATTGAAAATTTACGATGGGCAACTGTTTGAAAATTCAATTATTCCGAATCATGTTGTGTTTGGTATCATATGAAAGGGCATTAAAAGACCTTTCAAATGCAATTGGAAAAAATTAAAAATTTACGATAGGCAATTGTTTGAAAATACAACTATTCCGAATCATGTCGTGTTTGGTATCATATGAAAGGGCATTAAAAGACCTTTTAAATGCAATTGGAAAAAATTAAAAATTTACGATAGGCAACTGTTTGAAAATACAACTATTCCGAATCATGTCGTGTTTGGTATCATATGAAAAGGCATTAAAAGACCTTTTAAATGCAATTGGAAAGAATTGAAAATTTACGATATGCAACTGTTTCAAAATTCAATTATTCCGAATCATGTCGTGTTTGGTATCATATGAAAGGGCATTAAAAGATCTTTTAAATGCAATTGGAAAAAATTGAAAATTTACGATGGGCAACTGTTTGAAAATTC